>CM043115.1:33770210-34274415 GCA_023701765.1 Hylyphantes graminicola | reverse complement strand
AATCTGATATTTTTTCATATACAACCAAAAGTAGTCCGCTCTATTGTTGCAAAAGTATATGTCAGAATTAGATGGACTTTCATTTAAACCTTCAATTGGATAAATTTGTGTTTTCAAAAAAGAAATTTAGGCCAAAAAATATGCTCCACAATAACTCTATCTCTAAATGCTTTCATGGCCCTTTAGATCAATGGCACAAATACAAATAGTGTAGATTTATAAAGTAAGGAAATATCTTAGTAAAAACTAAGGAATGGAAATGATCTTGTTATTTTTTAAGTACAAAGTTTCATACTGTCCAATTGTAATCTGTACTTTTTTTTTTAGCATTATTAAGTAGAAGATTAGAATGAAATTTGTCTGGGTTTTATTTTTAATAATCCTATTTGTAAGCTTTTCTTCAGTTTTTGGAGAATAGTTTAGGGTCAAATTGCTATGTTCATTTAAAAGTTTTAAAGTGAGATACACCTGAATTTGTTTGGCTATCAACCTTTTTTAAATATTATTTTTACATGATATACCATCAAATATAGCATGATGTTCAAAGTGGTTAGTACTTTCCTGCGATAGATTTTTAGCAACTTATATATCATGAAAAAACTAATTAGTTTAAAAGCAAAAATTTTAATTAATGAAACTATTACAGTAAGTTGAATTTTTTGAAACTATTTGAAGCATGCATAGTTAACATAGCTGAAAACCAAATGAGGCATAAAAACGAAACATATAATGAAAACTAATTGAACCAATTATTTTTTTAGAACGAAGAGCCATGGAAAAAACTAATATGTTTAAGAAAAACATTCCCTTATATTAATTATTTTGAAGCTTTCATTTACTAACTAGTAACTATTAATAACATCAAACTTTGAAAATAATCAATCGTTTAAGGTGTCCTGAAATTCCTCACTAAAATCACACTTGACAAAAATATTAGTATGAAAAAAACACAGCACAAACTAACACACAGCTACTATCGTACCGTTAAACCGATTGATATTTAAACTATGGAGAAATGATCATCAATTGTTTTAATATTATCCATTTTAAGAATTATAGGTTATTTTATAGATATACTTTTTAAATATATGAAAATATAATGCAATATTTATATTAGTTATAATAGTGGAAATGGCCGTACATTCTAAGTGTTGTACTTCGTAATATTCCTTTTATTACTTAGTTTGTTGACGTCTCAAAAATTCAAACGAAATGAAAAAAATTACTGTTATCTATTAAATATAATGTTGTTTGAAAAAGTCTTTTATATTTATGACAATGCTCACCCATGAATACTTTTATATTTAGCTTTAGAAAATACATAAAAATTCACTTGCATAAATTTCGCCTTGGTTTGAGCGAATTTTATAATATGAGGAAAATATATTTTGTTTTTCAATGGAAATAAAATATATCGCTATATCTAGTTTTCAAAATATCATATTAAGAACAATATATTTATATGGAATCACTTTCAAATTATGTAAGGGAAAATAGGTTACTACTACCCTTCGCTATAAGTTTCATATACGTATTTGGCTGTTATAAAGAAGCTGAAACTTATAATAGCAGTTCAGGTTTGGTCAAATTTCTGTCTCCTTATTTTGAGGTTAAATGGAAATTGCGAAAGATTTTCTGGACGTTTTTTTTTATGGGATTTAATTGAGGAAATCGTGTGTTTTTTATACAGGAAGAAAAGAACATGGATGTACAAATATATGATTAATAGTTGTATTTTACATAAATGAGCCAATTTAGGCGACATTAAGTGTATTAGCTGTAATTATAATGAATAAACGGACATATATTTTTTATCCTTTGGAGGCAACAGTGATGAAATATATGTTTTAGTATGAAGACTGCCCGATTTAAAAACGGTTTTTTAACAATGAAGAACAGCTAGTTTTATGTGTAATATAAAAAGGATTAACTTTTTCCTACCGAGATCGGCTTTCAAAAATATAGTTTTAAAAGAAATCGTAATTAGGATTTCATAATTTACAGTAATCTTGCTATTTTACTTTTGAAATATATTAACATCTAAAATAATTTGGTTTTAAAAAAGCTCATAGCAAATGTTATCTCGTAAACATATCGTCGAGTTTTACATGGCTTCTGCAAGGCTTTATTATGTTACGGTACATAGTGTTTCTAAAATGTATTAATGATCAACAAAAACCTAATAATTATTTTCTAGAAAAAAGCTATTCGAGATTAGCAATGAAGACTGAAAATCTTTAATTTCCGCTGAAAAAGCAGTTGATAGTCGCAAATGCTGTAAGCGACAGCTCTTGACCTACACTCTTTGCCAACCTAAATTGGGAAAATAGAAATATGCTATGGAGAAGATCCTTCCGCGCATGTAAAGAGTTCCACAAACCTATTTGTGAACCCAATCCAGGAAAACATGTTTTAAAACCTTAATTCGTTTAAGGTTCCCAACAGATTTGAATATTATTTGAGAAAATTTTGGACCACTTTGAATCAGAATTGAAAAGTGTGTATTTTTTATTAATTGAATTCGAATCATTTTGTATGTAAATATTAACCTTACACGAGCTTCCAACTAACGGACAAACAGCGCCGCTTCTGTCTGCCTTTTTGACTCTTTGTTTTATACCCAAGTTAGGTTGGCATCACGGAGATTATCTAATTTTTTCACTTATCATGGGACACGACGACAACAACAACAAACTAGAAAGAAGCATATAAGTATACGTAAATGTATTTAACGCACGGAATATATGTGTGTGGTACAAATCTGTATTCAAGTTATAATATTAACCACTAAAATCTCCATAATCATTAGTTAAATATTGTTATTTCTTATAACATCTCAGTTAATGTTTATCACGATTAAATTGAACAGTTTACCACTTTCCAATAGGAGTCAATAAATTACCTTTCCCCATGAGAAAGAAGGTAAGTTATAGCATCAGAATTTGTAGTAGGACTTACGGATCCACATCTTCTCATAACCATTAAAAATGGAGGCACTGTTTTAATTAGACTACGAGGATGCTAAGGTTGTGGAGTATTTTGGGCTGCCGAAGTTTCAGCTCTGGCCCCTTCTTTACAAACTCTAAAATATGCGTTTCGTTACAATAAACCCAATCTTTAGAAGCCCCAATATTTCTTTATATTCAACTGAATAAGAATTTTTAACTCTCATGAGTGTATAGATATATGTATTATTCTATTACATATAACAATGCACAAATTTTTTTAAAAATTATCAAGATATGAATTCTGAAATGGAACATGTTGTATAGTCATAAATATAACGGATTTTCATCCAATCTTGCCAAAATTATAAGTTCAATAATCATTATGTTTATCCATACAAATTCCAATATTTTGCGGAATAATGCAGTGCGAACTATGTAAGAAGTTTTTTCTGTGAATTTGAAAAACTTTTACATAAAACGTAAACTGAATTAATACGCCTCTATTGAAAAATACAGTTCATTTAGTATAATGTATAGTGTGTAATCTGGTATGTGTATGTAAGTGAAATCTATTTCCTACGAAAGGCGAAATAGAATTTGTGTGGGGAAAAACATAATGATTTTGAACTTATAATTTTGGTAGATTGATTGCAAGCTATTGCAGGAAAAGAACATTTACGACAAAATGCTATTGAAATTACTCGGTATCAACAACAAATGAAATAAAATTATTTAGACAATAAAGGTTAACGACAACAAATTAAATTTTACAAGTCACAAAGATAAACTCATAGAGTTTACAGTAGTGTAATGTTTCGATTTCCGTGTGCTCTTTGATTGCTCCTTCCTTATTTAAATTACTCAGAAATGGTTCAAGAAATGAATTCTATATAAATAGTATAATAAAATACAACTTACAAAAAAAAAGAGTGAAATCCACTCCTGAAGGAGAAGTGCATTTTCGACACTGGAAAAGGAATGAATATTAACTCAGACTGAATTAAAATCACTCGTTTGAAGTAATCTTGTCGCAGATTCAACATACAAAGCATCCACTCCTATTGGAAAAGTGCATATTCGACACTGAAAGTGGTAAATTAACTCACCTTAGTTAAAATCGCTCGTTGATTCAAGAGTGAAGTACTTTAATAAATTTATAAAGACAAACCAAATGATTTATTGAACAAAATTAATTTATAATATGCCAACAACTACCAACAGTTAAAATAAAGTTAAGTTTAATTTAATTATTATTCTTTGCAAGATAACTAATCAATAATATCTATACTTCGCAGTTCTTTGCCCTCTTAACAAGCAATTACATGTGATAGTTACAATTCACACCTATTATTTTCTTCTTAAATAAATGTTTAGCTTTCAATATAATACCTACTTCTTTTTCCCCTGTGAACTTCAAAATTCCTATTATTGTTTTTCTTGCAAAGTGGTAAAATATACGAAGAAATTAAGCGAAAAGGTTATAACTTACGACCTTGGAGTAAGGTTCAGCCGATTGTCATGCCTGTGGTAATATATGATCAACTGTGGGAATCGTGTGAACTTGTCAAATGAATATGGCAGAATCTTAAGTGAAAATTGAACGAGTCCTGCTATGTTATTGAAAATAACTAATAATAAATTAATCGGTTATTTCAATGATGAGTACCATTTATAAAACAAATATTCAGGGAATGCTATATAGAGAAAATGTTATGACTGAAACGGTGATATTTTTTTTTTCACATAAACACAGTTCTTATATAATGAAGTGGGCCGACACGGCGGCTAAATGTCTGTGTGCTAGCCATTGGGAGCTGTTGGGGTTCGGGTTCGAATCCTGCGGTCAGGCAGGGATGGGAGTGTTTTTGTCCATAATTGCCGTTATTTGTCTATGTTATATCCTTTTATTTGTGACTGTACAATATTCTTTCTGCGTCATGTCTTACTTGACGAAGGCTAATAATGTGGGTAATCTGATCATGGCAACACAAGCCCGGATAACTATTGCAGTAGATTTGTAGTAATAATGAAGTGTAGAATAATGCTGATGATTAATCCAAATAAGTTATTTTATTTTTTGTAACAGCAGATTTTGGGGGCATTTATTCGCTAATCAGTACGTTAAAATTTAACTGTTATTTTTTTAACGCTTACAGGATGACGCTTTTTCTTAAAAAGAAAAGCATTTTATAATGATATAAAGGCGAATTAAATGGAAACCCAATAATTATTATTATTAAACAATATCGGTCATCACTGTTACGAGCCAATTTCTAATTGGTAGATAAAACAAAACCAAATAAAGTACTTTTAAATAGTTTCTACTTCTTCAAGTAATGAAATGTCACGTAAGTGAATGTCAAATGCCTTGTTTTCTAGTCAAAACAAGTAGATGACAAGTATAATTAAAAATAAATATTCATAAGCTATAAAAGTTTTCTTTTATATAAATTAAAAAAGTGAGATGAATATATTATATTTAAATATTACCAAGAACTCATAATACATCATCAACATGTCGTGTACACAATATCATATATACTTTAGATTGATCAATATTTATTGAAGTACGTCTGGCAAGAAAATTATTACTTTTTTTAGAGTATCTATCACGTACTTTCTTGCATTCAGGTATATATTATCAGGGCCGTCGCGTGGTTGTCATTCGCCCATTCTCTGTTTCTTTTCTTTTCACATTAAAAAGATATTCTTTTCTTGATTTTGATTTAGAGCATGTTTTGATTTTTTCAATCGTTGAAGGCCATTCAACTCACGTTTATTGTCTTCAACTATACTTGTATCAGAGGAACAATACAATGTGTGATAAAAGCATTAAATAAGAAAAACTGGCAAATATTACCTGAAACAGGCTTTGAAAAAAAAAAGGAACGTCAAAATAATATTGAATTGTTTAGCATAAAAAGTATGGTAAATTTATATTACAGCTGAGTTGCTATTATCATTATGTTTCTCAAGCAATAATGCTGATAGTTTTGTAGGCAAAATCTAAGTCTTTCTCTTTTTCGGAGGAACTCCATAGCCTCAAAATTTGGTGGAGGATGCTAACCAATCGAAATCATAACAATGTTTAATTTAATGTCGTTTGAAATTGACACCTGCAAAATGTTTGCAAAAACCATATAGTATCAGATTTAGGTTTTTATGTGTAACTTGGACGAAAAATTAATTGAAAAGTCTTTCTCTGTTATCCTTATTCCCTGGAGCTGCTCTATAAATCTTTTATTTTCCAAAAATTTTGTGAACTGTTTATATGACCTTTATGAATGTTTTTTTTTATATCAATTTGATATTTTGTCCAAAAAAATACGGGTACTATATTTCTCCGAGGCACTCCCCGGCTCTAATGGTCCTGCCTATAATGTATCATATTGTAGTTGCTCAAGAGTTTAAAAATTAGTTTTTTTTTTCGACAACATGAAATAAGTTTAAAATGAATAGTTAACTGCTGCATTCAATTGAAGAGTTAAGTGGAAAAACGTGATAAATGATATTTCTGAAAAAATTCGAATTTTTTTGTCAATAAACACATTATTCCATCCTTTAAAGGATAACTAATTTCTCCATGATTTGTTGCATAAACTTAAGGTTAAGTATATAGTCTTTCTTTCCCTTTGCTTGCAAGTTACAGTTTTTTAACCGATTTAAGTGCAAACGAAAAACTTTAAAAAGATCGTATTTTTCTCGATTTCATCTTTTTGTCACTTAGCATGTTCTTCCACTAAGTTCTTCAAGTATGAAATACGATTTTCCGTAACGCTAAACACTAATTAATAATTCGTGCACTATACAATCACAACATTACTGCCAATCGAATACCATATGTACAACAATCGATTTACCGTATATTCAACAATCGATTATCATAAGAAACACAGCAACTTCCTCAAATCCTACACTTCCTCAAGAATCTTTGATTTGATGTCTGTTTGATTGGTTTAATTACACCAGCGGATGCGAAATCAATGCGAAAATGTTTTGCATTGCCAAGCTTTCAATCCCTAACGGTTGAGTGAGACTGTAAACCGCTTGGCTGGTCAATGATTAATTATTTTTTTTCCAACGCGTTTTTTATTTCTTTCCGTGTTAGGAGAAAGTGTTGTTGGTATCTTTTCGACTGAAACTTTATTTGTATATTGAACTATATGAGCGGAAAACTGGCGTAATGTCTCATTGAGTTAACATTACAGAAGAAACCCCTATTCCGATGATAAAGTGCAAAGGATATGGGATAATACCAGAATGCATGAGTTAAGGGGGAAAGTACCGATAATCGGCTTCTCAAGCGAAGGCTTCTCTCTGTGGGGTAATCCTATGGGAAAAAAATAAAAAGTCTGCCACATTTCTCCGGCTCTAATTAATATTTTTACAAGCGGTTTTTTTTATATGAGCATGCAGTTGATTTGCCGGTCTCTATCTTTTCACTTTTTCACTTTTTGAAATTGGTTAAAATAATTTTTTGTTATTAATAAATCATTTATACAATATGAACTAGGTCGAAATTTGAAAAACTGAAAAGATAGAGACGTAGAACTTTAAATTTTCCCTTTCGCATTGAAAAAAAAACGTTCGCAATTATTTGCATTTATGTTAGGGTAGAAAAGTAGGCAGGGAAATTATGAAATTTTCAATATATCCAGTCTTATCCAGAAGTAGCGCCCCCTGGGAGTAGAAATTAAGGCTCCTCCTCCTCCTAAAGTTACTCCTCCCCTTTTAGTTAAAGATGCAAGAAACTCAGAATAAGATAAGGTACATGTAGTTCAATTTCAAGAGTCTGCGAATTTTAACTTCTGCTCCGCGAAAGCTAAAGTTTTGAAATTCATTGACATGTGTTTTTGGACGCCGATTTCGAAAATACAAATGGAAATTTTTTACTATAGCGTTCCAGTGTTAAAAGCTTAAAAAAAATTAAGTGGCATTGATTCATTCTATTGGATTCTAATTCTTAATTAGTAAAAAAAAAATGTTTTTCTAATTTCTTCCAAATGATTTATTTGAAAGAGTTTTGAAATATGCTTTGAGGACTTGAAGTTCAGAAAAAGGCATACAAAGTGTGAACAATTGCACAAATTTGGACTTTATATTTTTGTTGAAAATATTTAATTTAAGTTAAAAATCCGAAAAACCATGTACTCTCTTGAAGTTTTTTGGTTGTAATAATTTACCATTTCTTTCAAAAAAAGAATTTTTGCATAACGTTTTTAAATCTGTTTTGGCATTAGGTAGCAGTATATTGGCGTGGTTTTTATATTAGGTAAACTTTTTTCATTTTTGAACTTCCGCGATTTTAATTTAATGATTCGGTTCCACGCTCAATGCGAGTCTTGTTGTGTTCCGTCCATTGTGTTTCTAATATAGTTTTAGTTTTAGGTTTGAATAATCGTTGCACTAGAGGCTGCACGGGTGCTATTGGCGACGGGCGTAGTATTTAATAAGAACCACAGTCAGGTGGAACGAGCCAGCAACACATTCCTGAGTAGCACCAACCGTTACAACGGCAACCGTTAAGGGCGACATCGAGACGCAGGAAGCGTTAGGACTTTTGAAGGGATATTTAACGTGCACAATCCCTTACACGGAGGTATTATTCATCGGACATTTTTTGCTGAAAAACACGGGCCGTTTCATATATTTATTAAAAAAAAAAAAAATATATATTATCTCGTCAGCAGCTACTTTTTGGCGATGTCCGGACCGTATACCTAATTCTCAGCTCGATTTTAATTAGAAATTATATTAAGAACTTTTTCTGAAAAAATTAATAAAAAATTTAAAATTTTTTGATTTAAAATTTTATTTTCAAATAATTTCTAATTAAAATTGAGCTGAGAATTTCGGTATAAGTCTTTGTTTGCACATATTTGTACAATTATAAAGTCATTTTCCTGGTAATGTTTTTGCAATTTTGAACTCACAATTTAGTGCCGCGCAAGCCTAATCACAAGGTGTTCAAATAAGCTTTGTTTAATATCATTTATTTTTAAGTTTTTGGCTAAAGTTTCATAAATTTTAAAACTTGTATTTATGATTAAATAAATATTGTAGAATTACATATTTAAAAATTCTACGACTCCTTATGATCATAGGTCATATGAGTCTTAAAAATGTGCAAAGAAGGCACTACAAAACATAGTTCGATCTTTTTCATGTCATTTTTGAACTACTCAATGTATAAGTATGAAATTTTTTTATATGTAATTCTACAAGATTTATTTATTATAAAACAAGTTTTAAAATAAATGAAACTTTAGCCAAATAAAAAAAAATGGTATTAAACATGAAGGGCCCCCCTCTGAACACAGTTGTGATTAGGCTTGCGCGGCAAATTGTGAGGTCAAAATTGAAAAAATGACCAAGAAAATGGACTTTATTTTTGGTACAAATATGTACAAACAAGGACTTATACCTAAATTATCAGCTCAATTTTAATTAGAAATTATTTTTAAAAAAATTTTAAATCAAAAAAATATTTTTTTAAATTTTTATTATTTTTTTAGAAAAAAGTTCTTAAAATAAATTCTAATTAAAATTGAGCTCAGAATTTAGGATATAAGTCCTTGTTTGTACATATTTGTACAATATAAAGTCATTTTCTTGGTCATTTTTTCAAATTTGACCTCACAATTTGCCGCGCAAGACTAATCACAATGTGTTCAACATGGCATCATATTTAATATAATTTATTTTAGTTTGGGCTAAAGTTTCATAAATTTTAAAACTTGTTTTATAGCAAATAAATCTTGTAGAATTACATACAAAAAAAATTATACTTATACATTGATAGTTCAAAAATGACATGAAAGATCGAACTATGTTTTGTAGTGCCTTCTTTGCACATTTTTAAGACTCCTGTGACCCCTTAAAGCATCAAATAAACCAAGATTAGTATAAAATACATTCTTCTCGCAGGTATAGCTGTAAACAAGTTGACCTGCAAACCCAGAGATCCGATGCCAGAATCGAATGTAATCCTTCTATAAATCATAATATTAATCAAATATCTACCGTATAGAGAGGGTTTGTGCACATTAAATCCATTGCGGTGCAATGTTTCATAGTATTGCACAATATTACGAATAGGTTCCCAGTCAGATACAAGCATCGTCTTTCTGACGGCATTTTAAAATTACGAGCACGTCGTCAAAATTCCACAGATAGATATAACACAATGTTTAAATAATTTCGAATATAAATTCTAAAACCGCGTGCAGTAGAACTTCAATTATCCGAAGCATGAATGATTATCCGAATGTCGGAAAAAAAATTGCACCTGACCCACCTGGTAATGTTTGTCTTTGTTGGATGTCATACCTGATAATATTTCTGTACCAACCAAAAAAATTACTAGGCATGACATCCAGCAGAGATTACAACAATAGGTAGCAGGTATAAATGTTTATGGTGTCACATAATAAAACTTTAGAACCAACTGTAACTGCTTCCCCTTTTTGTAGTCACCTGTTATTTATGCAAATTATCTTTTTTTTAATGCGTATAGTATAGTGTAGTAACTGTTTGTATATTTATCAATCACTTCTAAAAAAACCTACAAATTTTAACATAAATTGAAAAAAAATTACAAAAGCTTGTAACTCAACTTGCCAAGCGATACTTATAGCTTGGATTTGATTGGGCTGATTACGACCGAAACTAGAATTTACGTGGTGAGTTTAAGGGGTCACAGGAGTCTTAAATATGTGCAAAGAAGATACTACATAGCATAGTTTGATCTTTCTTGTAATTCTTTAACTACTCAATAAATGAGTATAATTTTTTTATATGTAATTCTACAAGATTTATTTATTATAAAACAAGTTTTAAAATTTATGAAACTTTAGCCAAACTAAAATAAATGATATTAAACATGAAGGTACTTGAACACACTGTGATTAGGCTTGCGCGGCAAATTGTGAGGTCAAAATTGAACACATGACCAAGAAAATGACTTTATATTGTACAAATATGTACAAACTAGGACTTATACCTAAATTCTCAGCTCAATTTTAATTAGAAATTATTTTAAGAACTTTTTTTCTAAAAAAATTAATAAAAATTTAAAAATTTTGATTTTAAATTTTTTTAAAAATAATTTCTAATTAAAATTGAGCTGAGAATTTAGGTATAAGTCTTTGTTTGTACATATTTGTACAATTAAAAGTCATTTTCTTATTCATTTTTTCAATTTTGACCTCACAATTTGCCGCGCAAGCCTAATCACAGTGTGTTCAGGTACAGCTGTGGAAATAAAAAAGTACCCACTTGGGGTTATTTCATCCGTTAGTCACCCTATAGAATCGGACCTTTTTGAGATTGTGTACAATTAACATTCTGAGTTAATTGTACGATACAAAATTTGCATAAGGGGCCGTCTTCATATTAAAAATATTGCGATCTTTGAAATTTCCAATAGAAACACCCACTTTTCATAACTTAGAAATGTTAAGCAACTCTTAAAAACCCTTAAATCTAAGTTTTTGTTACATTTGGACGAATATTTGACGAGTTTATTCAATCGAATCACTTGTGGACCTTTTGGGGACCATCTCTAAAATGACAAGCAAGCATGCATGCAAAGCCGTCTTTATTTATCAAGTACACACGTAATCTTATACACAGTCCCCTAAAGGGTAATTAAAAAGTATTTTGTGATTTACTCAGCAAATTATGAATAAAAAATTTTAAAAATTGGGATTTCGCTTAAACTTCCTGTCTTAAATTTATTTCTTTAAAAATATTAAGGGGTTTCCATTCATATATTTTTTAAAAATTAATATAATAATTATTTAAAAATATAAAAATTGTTTTAAATACCCCAATATTGAATGCATTTTGTTTGGGTTATTATAAATTCTTTTCAGTAAAAAATTCGTTTCATTATCTTAATTATTTATAGATTGGGATAGTTTTTTATGTGCAACTCATTTAACATTATGGGACCTAAACTTTGCACGTCTCTAACTCCTCTAATAATGCTTAAAAACTAACATAATTTGGCATTTCGTATTAACATAGGTCAGAGATTTGAAATATGGATTCAAAAAGGGGTGTTGCCATTGGAAATTTTAAAGTTAGTAACATTTTTAATATGAAATGGCCCCTTATGCAAATTTTGAGTCGTGCAATTAACTCAGAATGTTAATTGTTCACGATGTCAAAAAGGTCCGATTATATAGGGTGACTAACGGATGAAATAACCTCAATGGGTACTTTTTTATTTCCACAGCTGTACCTTCATGTTTAATATCATTTATTTTAGTTTTTGCTAAAGTTTTCATAAATTTTAAAACTTGTTTTATAATAAATAAATCTTGTAGAATTACATATAAAAAAATTATACTTTATACATTGAGTAGTTCAAAATGACATGAAAGATCAGACTAGGCTTTGTAGTATCTTCTTTGCACATTTTTAAGACTCCTTAGACCCCTTAAAGATCAGCGTAGCTTTCGAGCGACGTTATTCAATTAACCTGCAAAGTGAGTCATCCCGTCTTCTCATAGGGAAAATGGTTGGTTGGTACATGTATTTCTGGGTTGTGTGCTTGATCAGATACCCACCTATAAACCTCGTCAAGTAAGACAGACATAGACAGATTTTTTACTGGCTCACAGATAGAGAGGAATTGCACCCAGGACGACGGCGGGAATTTCTCGAAGGAGGTGTGAGATACGTTTGACAAGGGGAGGAGCTTAGGAAAGGTAGTTTAAAACTGACCAATCGGCTACTTATAGAAGGATTGAAAAATAAGATGAAAACGTCAATCAATGAATTAGGCATTTTGATTTGCTATAGTCTCCGAATTCTCGGAACCTCCCTCTATAGCAGTTCCGATATCTTCACCAGATGTCGCCCTCGGCCACAATGAGTTGCCTGCTCGGTATGATCCCGCCTTAAGTGGTTCTTCTGTTTCCGTTAACTGTTGCTTGTCTGCTGTTTGGTTAGGGAAAATTGAAATGTATGTTGAGGGAAGATTTAATATTGAGTAATTGGTAACTAATTCAGCAACAAAAAATAGCTTTGTGCTATGATTTTATGGTCTCAGTGACAAGAACCAGTAGGAAAGTATAAGGTGTAAGTGTTTCAGAAAAAAATAATTATTTCAGGGTAGACTATCCAGTGAGTGAACAGGCTCGAGTGAATGAACAATGGTAAATACATTTAAAAATAAGGATTGAAAATCATTCCACTGGATGGATTTGGCAACACTGACTTCCTCCCATCTCGTAGGAAGCTATCTGACATCTGATTGGTTATAATTGGTCATTAACTAGAATCCAACACGTTTATTGACTGGACATTTTTGTGTTCATTCACTGGTAAAAGAACTGTTCATTCACTTGGCTTTTGTACCACTTTTTATTTGGACCCCCCAAAAGACCCAAAGCAATGTAATATAAATTGTAGAATTTACATGTAATGACAGATGTGTTCACATTGTTATATATCAGAAGCTAAATTTTCTTAATATGTCAGAATTCTCTTAAAACAAATTGTGCTTAAGCGTTCATTCAGTGGTTAGTCTACCCTAGTCTCTTCTATATAGACTTTTTCACAGCAAATCACATATTTTTTGGAAGTACAACCCATCGTATTATACAAAGCAATAAAATAAATTTAAGTTCATATTATTGTATATTTGTTCATTGATGAGTATAAACATAATATATTAATAAACAAAACAGTAATCCAAACTAAAAAAAATATATTGCATTTAGTTCTATAAAGACTTATTGTTTTTTAGTGTTATCATTTAGTTTGAAAAGGTGATTTTTAAAAATTTATAGTGTGATCCTAACACATTCAACTCCGCAAAGTAAAAAAGAAGCATTATATTAAACTTAAGTATAAGAAGCAGTTAACCAAAACCTACGGCTTTAGGATGAACCGTAAGAAGCCAAATATCTTGTTCCAAAACAAATTTTGTTGTTGAACAAACTGCAGTTTGGTGGCACAGGCAAAATTTTCGTTTTGGAACCTATAACCAAACCAGTTAAATAGAATTCCGGGATCACAATGAGTACATTATGCGTGAATTAAGGGGTCACAGGAGTCTTAAAAATGTGCAAAGAAGATACTACAAACTATAGTTTGATCTTTCATGTCATTTTTTAACTACTCAATAAACAGTATAATTTTTTTATATGTAAGTTTACAGATTTGTTTATTATAAAGCAAGTTTTAAAATTTATGAAACTTTAGCCAAAACTAAAATAAATGATATTAAACATGAAGCTATTTGAACACATTGTGATTAGGCTTGCGCGGCAAATTGTGAGGTCAAAATTGAAGACATGACCAAGAAAATGACTTTATATTGTACAAATATGTACAGCTGTGGAAATAAAAAAGTACCCACTTGAGGTTATTTCCTCCGTTATTCATCCTAAAAGAATCGGACCTTTTTGACATTGTGAACAATCAACATTCTGAGTTAATTGCATGACACAAAATTTGCATAAGGGGCCATCTTCATATTAAAAATGTTACTAACTTTAAAATTTCCAATAGCAACACCCCTTTTTGAATCCATATTTCAAATTTCTGACCTATGTTAATACGAAATGCCAAATTTTGTTAGTTTTTAAGCATTATTAGAGGAGTTAGAGACGTGCAAAGTTTAGGTCCCATAATGTTAAATGAGTTGCACATGAAAAACTATCCCGATCTATAAATAATTAAGATAATGAAAACGAATTTTTTACTGAAAATAAATTATAATAACCCAAACAAAATGCACTCAATATTGGGGTATTTAAACAATTTTTTATATTTTTAAATAATTATTATGTTGATTTTTTAAAAAAAATATGAATGGAAACCCCTTAATATTTTTAAAGAAATAAATTTAAGACACGAAGTTTAAGCGAAATCCCAATTTTTAAAAAATTTTATTCATAATTTGCTGAGTAAATCACAAAATACTTTTTAATTACCCTTTAGGGGACAGTGATAAGATAACGTGTGTAGTTGATAAATAAAGACGGCTTTGCATGCATGCTTGCTTGTCATTTTAGAGATGGTCCCCAAAAGGTCCACAAGTGATTCGATTGAATAAACTAGTCAAATATTCATCCAAATGTAACAAAAACTTAGATTTAAGGGTTTTCAAGAGTGCTTAACATTCTAAGTTATTAAAATTGGGTGTTGCTATTGAAAATTTCAAAGATCGTTATATTTTTAATATGAAAGACGGCCCCTTATGCAAATTTTGTATCGTGCAATTAACTCAGAATGTTATTTGTACACAATCTCAAAAAGGTCCGATTCTATAGGGTGACTAACGGATGAAATAACCTCAAGTGGGTACTTTTTTATTTCCACAGCTGTACAGCTGTGGAAATAAAAAAGTACCCACTAGTGGTTATTTTGGCCGTTAGTCATCCAAAAGAATCGGACCTTTTTTGACATTTTGAACAATTAACATTCTGAGTTAATTGCATGAAACAAAATTTGCATAAGGGGCCATCTTCATATTAAAAAATGTTACTAACTTTAAAATTTCCAATAGTAACACCCCTTTTTGAGTCCATATTTCAAATCTATGACCTATGTTAATACGAAATGCCAAATTTTGTTAGTTTTTAAGCATTATTAGAGGTTTTAGAGACGTGCAAAGTTTAGGTCCCATAATGTTAAATGAGTTGCACATAAAAAACTATCCCAATCTATAAATAATTAAGATAATGAAGCGAATTTTTTACTGAAAAGAAATTATAATAACCCAAAACAAAATGCATTCAATATTGGGGTATTTAAAACAATTTTTATATTTTTAAATAATTATTATATTAATTTTTTTAAAAAATATGAATAGAAACCCCTTAATATTTTTTAAGAAATAAATTTAAGACAGGAAGTTTAAGCGAAATCCCAATTTTTTTTAAATTTTATTCATAATTTGCTGAGTAAATCACAAAATACTTTTTAATTACCCTTTAGGGGACTGTGTATAAGATAACGTGTGATTGATAAATAAAGACGACCTTGCATGCATGCTTGCTTGTCATTTTTAGAAATGGATCCCCAAAAGGTCCACAAGTGATTCGATTAAATAACTCTTCAAATATTCATCCAAATGTAACAAAAACTTAGATTTAAGGGTTTTCAAGAGTGCTTAACATTTCTCTAAGTTATTAAAATTGGGTGTTGCCATTGGAAATTTCAAAGTTCGTAATATTTTTAATATGAAGACGGCCCCTTATGCAAATTTTGTATCGTGCAATTAAATCAGAATGTTAATTATACACAATCTCAAAAGGTCCGATTCTATAGGGTGACTAACGGATGAAATAACCTCAAGTGGGTACTTTTTTATTTCCACAGCTGTACAAACAAAGACTTATACCTAAATTCTCAGCTCAATTTTAATTAGAAATTATTTTAAGAACTTTTTTTCTAAAAAAAATTAATAAAAATTTAAAATTTTTGATTAAATTTTTTTAAAAAAATAATTTCTAATTAAAATGGTGCTGAGAATTTAGTATAAGTCTTTGTTTGTACATATTTGTTCAATATAAAGTCATTTTCCTGGTCATGTCTTCAATTTTGACCTCAAAATTTGCCGCGCAAGCCTAATCACAATGTGTTCAAATAGCATTATGTTTAATATAATTTATTTTACTTTGGCTTAAGTTTCATAAATTTTAAAATTTGTTTTATATTAAATAAATCTTGTAGAATTACATATAAAAAATTATACTTATATATAGAGTAGTTAAAAAATTACATGAAAGATTAAACTAAACTTTGTAGTTCCTTCTTTGCACATTTTTAAGAGTCCTATGACCCCTTAAGTATTTTCTAATGTAAAAAAGAAGGGAAGGGTTATAGTTTGCATATAATTTTCCTACATGTTAACGCATGGTTTTTTCAAGTTAAAAGGCTAGTTGTCCATACCATCGCATTATTCCAAATAATGTTAAACGGGGTTAAGTCGATACATGCTACATTTAATTAATCTTTTTTTAGCTATTTTATTTATTTAAAAAATTGGTAAGATACCTTTATTAAAATCGTAAATTTAGCGTCTGCTAATGTGTGGATTATTTGATGTATTTAATTTAGATTTAAATTACTTAGAAATACGCACTAGAAAATATAAACAAGTTTTTGGAATGTATTTTTAACCGTTTCAGTCCCAATGACAATTTAGCATCATCATTTTAGATTTTTTTTCTAATATATAGCCATTTATGGTATGAAAAAAGCACATCATTCGATTCTTCAAACTTTTTCTATTAGAAAACATTTTTTATCATCAAACCAAATTGATGTCAGCCCTATTATTTTTTAAAGTTATGATAAGAAACAAGATAATCACTGGGACTGAAAGGGTTAATTTGATTTTTTTAATTGAAATATATATGAAAAACTAAGGTGAGACTATTTTTATAGCAAGATAAATGAACAACAAACCGAACTATAGAGCTAAATGCAGTACACTCTTAAAACAAAAGAGTGAAATCCACTCCAGTTGGAGAAGTGCATTTTCGACACCCTAAAGGCATGCATATTTCTCAGAATGAGTTAAAATCACTCGTTTGGAGTGATCCTGTCGGAGGTTTAACACACAAAGGATCCACTCCAAAAGGAGAAGTGCATTTTCCAGTCTGGAGGAGTGAAATCCACTCAGACTGAGTTAAATTGGGAGTGTTTGTTTTAAGAGTGTACGTCTGGTTACCCTAATTTAATGTAGGAAGTCAAAAACGATTAGAAGCTTGGGCACTGACATTTGTAAAATGAACTTGCTTATTAGATGTAAAATAAGACCATTATTTTTAGGAGTGTCCTTGATTAAACAGATTATTAGACCACATGCTGAAAAAAATCCCAATTATCTGATAAGAGAAATTTCAAATGTATTGTTTTATTTTATATCAATCGGACATCTTCGAAGTTTAAGAACCTTTAAGACGTTAAATGCTTTTGTTTAATAGGTTTTGTTTGCCTTGTATTGATTTTGGAATTATAAAATCTTTAAATAGAACATAGAGGAATTGTTATATTTTAAATCCAACACTTTTAATCTATTTTTATTTGAAATATTGATAATCTTTTGAGTTTCTCTGCTTATAAATGCGTTTTATTCTATTTTTTTATATCGATTAATGAATTTAACTTGTCAATTGAAAAAATATTTTTTTAACAAATATAAATTTATTATTATTTTTTAGTTTAGATACAAACGACATTTTACACTTTCAAATGAAATAAAAGTGGATGATGTAATAAACTGTATGAACGTAAAAACAAACAAATTTTTACATTTTCAAAATGAAATAAAAGTGGACGATGAACTGAACTGTATGAACGTGTGTAATGTTGACTTATAAACTTAAAAAAATTATTAGTTGTGAGTTTTGACTTGTTAAATTAGGTTAATATATTTCACATTAAACACGTAAAATCCTCCGGAAATGTGCTACTCTACAAAACGTATACGAAACCAAAAACAAAGCAACAGTGTGTTTTCACTTCATACTCCACTTGAATACATCCACAATGTGCCAAAAAACTTTGACGTGTTATATTTTCCCATTAAACAGACTAACACCTTCCGCAATTACATCACCATTCCATGTTTATCTTCTTTAAGTACTGCAAACATGGAAGATGACACAATCTGAATGTAAAATTCGACAAACAGGTCGAAGCTTCACACGCATAAGTGGGCAGATTAGGGTATCACGATGTAAAGTTGGCTATCTATGGTAGGACTCGGTCCCTTGAACCCGACCGAAAGTATTTTTTTTCTCCTAACGCAGGAGTTCCTAACCGGTGGTACGCGAAAATATTTCAGGTGGTACGCGTGAGTGATGTGAGCAACATGATGCTAGCAATAGCTTCTGTATGTATGTGAGTAAGCAAACATATTACTCATTACTTTAAACAATAACATTATTTTGAAGAGAAATCTTTAATTAACTTCCGGATAGGATTTTGCTGACTTTGTACTATTTATTTTTATTTGTATGTATTTAGACATAAGGACAATAAATAAAACTGTAAATTCATACAATTTTAATCTTTTTATTTCTCCTTTATTATAAGCATGTTATAAATAAACAAATATCTAACCCTTAATACGAAGTTTTTTCTCGGGAATTTTACTCAAAAAAAAAAAAACTTTTGAAAATTTTTTGAAGAGTAATTATTATACTTTTATTAAAATATTTATATCTGGCGTTACGCCAAATTTTTTTCAAAACGGCAAGTGGTACGCAGGTGCAAAAAAGTTGGGAACCCCTGTCCTAACGGATTGGTGAACTCTGCCCGCAAGTCCATGGAATACCAGTCAAACAAAGTACTTCCGGAAAAGTCCAAGGGACCCAGTCCCCCCCGTATATGTCCACCTTAATTACACCAATGACTCAAATCTTCTGCTGTTAATGATGGAGAACACTGGATTTATACTTTTTCTTGTTTGGGATTCCAACTCACGCGTTTCCGGAAGTGTGATTGCTTCTGTTTGCATGTCACATTCGAATGTTGTTTTGACGCATACCTTAATTGGGGAGAATTCATTTTTGACACGAAGGGTCTGTTGTTTTCAAATTTGTCTTGTATGAGGTCAAGATATAGTTAAGCTGTGATGGCTGTCTAGAAATTAACTTGTTGAATTGTTATGTAAATTGGATTGTGCCGTTTATTTACAAACATACTTCGATAACAATGTTTGAAACACATTGGGAATCATTAAGGCAGTGGCATGTTTTACTTCACATCAAATAGTTCCAATTAAAATTATTAAGTTTTATTGAACTTTCAACTGAAGTTGAATCCTTCAACTTCAAGTAAAGCTGGTAAAAATAAATACTTTATACGTTTATGTGAAAAGTGGAATCATAAAAGATACGACTTTCTTAAAATTTTCCAATGAAATACAAAATCTAGCATTGGTTTATCTATATATCTGAAATTTAAACAACTAACTAACTCCCCGGCTCTACAGTCCATGCTGGACCATGGCCTCTCTTACAATACGACTCCAAAGCCGCCGGTCTTTGGTCTTTATTTGTTGTCGCTTTACAGTTCTTAATTTGAATGTCTTTTGGATCTTTTTCCACATCATCTATGCATCTTTTTCTCGGTCTTCATCTTCTTCTTTCTCCCTGACATTGCCCCTTGAAAATTTTCTTTGTGCCTCTGCCATCGTCCATGTGCCCCTGCGTCTCCATCTGTTCCAGCCTTTGAATTCTTCTGGCTTTTATGATGCTAATAATGTCTTTCTCTCCAAATAGTTTAGCCATTTCAAAATTGTATCGTCTTCTCCATACATCACCTCCTTTTATTGGTCTAAATATAGCTCTTAAAATTTTTCTCTCACAAATTATTAACATCTTCTCTTGTTTTTGATTCAAGGTCCAGGTCTCCAACCCATATATAACTGTAGGTCTTTTTGCCAAGTTTAGTTTTCCATGTAATTACTTAATATCTTATTAACTGTTTAAGTGAAAAGAAACTGCGATTCCCTGCATTCAGCCTTTGTTTAATTTCTGGCAAAATATCATTTCAGTGATAATTGAACCTAAGTATTTAAATTCATTGACTATCTCAAATTTTATTTCTTCATTTACTTTTGGCTCCGTATCTGTATCAGTTCCTTTACAAACCATGCTCATATATTTAGTCTTTTTCATATTTATTTCCAGACCAAATTCATTGGCCTCTGTTGTTAACCTATTGAAGAGTTCAATTAATGCCGTTTTACTTCTTGATATCAAAACCACATCATCAGCAAATGCTAAAACCTGGGTAGTTCTATTATAAAATTTAAACAATAAGCTTCAAAAACTCAAAAGATCCGACTGGGTGCATTTAGTCATTATTGGAAACTAATGAGATGAAAATAATATTTCCAGTAGAAATCAATCCTTGTAGTGGGAAGAGATAACAACATTAATTAACTTAAGCCACTATAAATATTTTTTTATTCCATTAAAAGAAAAAGTGGAAATTTCGTTCCTAAAAGAAGAGTTTGCATAAATATTCATTTTTCAAGAAGGAATAATGCAAATTTTTTATTCGTAGGAACACTTTAGACAGCGTTAAATAGCGTTTATTGACAGCTTCTGTAAAATTCTGGAAATTATACATCTTAAAAAGTTAAACGATCAAAGTAAAATAATATTATAAAAATAATAAAAGTTAATTTATCTGTTATAATAATTGACATATTTAAGTAATAACCTGTCAATATATCGAAAATTTAGTTAGTACAGGTTAGAAATGTCATGAATTATGTTTTATGCGGTATTTGTTTTCCCTAGGCGATTTTAGACATTCCTAAAATTCTCATTTTCTATTTTCGTATTTAAATCAAAAATATTTTAGAAAACTGGCGCTTTCAATTCCTGCTTATTAAAACATCTATTTACTGCCCACATTGACGATTCCGTTCATAAGCAAAGTAGATATTCATTAAAAAGTAAAATAATATATTTTCCATCAAATAACACTTATATCAGGCAATTAATGTAAAATTAACTTTTTCCTGAAACAAAAAAAAAAAAAACAATTTCTCCGGTGCCTCTACATAATTTCCTAATAAAAATGTACTGTCCATACTCACTAGACCCTTAGGCCGCAGTTAAAAAAACATAACTGTGACCGGGCAGTCGGGCAGTGGGCCAATCACCTTTGTTTTTGGTGAAAAGACCGGCTCTGCTAACTGTAGCCGCGGAGTTCGTTGCCATTGATGCCCATAGCTGTTTCTTGTTTAGTATTGCCAGCCGTCTAAAAGCCGCCGAATTTAGTCAAAAAAATTCGTAATTAAGTTTGTTTTTTTATTAAATAATAATAATGTGACTTTGAGTATTATAACTTATGATAATATTGTTTAAAATGAGGAAAAATAAAAAAAGAGCATTTTTTTCATTTGTTGAAATGCACCCAATGGGGGGGGGGGGGGGGTTACCGAAAGGTTTTGCAGAATTTCTTTATACTGTCGAGAAATCCTTTTTACTAGAAAAATAACGTATATTTAGTTTATTATTGTGAAATTCGTCCATTTTAAAATGAAATTTTACCATTTTAAAATAAAATTTACCATTTTACGTGAAATTTTATTCTTAAATAGTCTATATACATTCGTCTATGAGTAAAAGTTCTGACACTGCGTGGCGTTTGATGTCGTTTGACTGTGTTAACCTAGTCACTTCACGGTGCTAAATTACGATACGTAGTCGGCTGTGTTTGAGCTCTGCATGGAGGCTTAATATAAGCTGCTTGAAATTTTCAACCTATAGTGAAAATTCCGACTGCAGGTAATAACTTAAAGCTACCTATATTTTTTTTTAGTTCAAACTGTTCTTTTTTTCACTGTGTTATACACATAAAAATAACTTTTAAAATAACTTATTCTTGTTATAAATTCATTACATTCACATTAATACATTCATACGTTATCTTTCACAATTAATCTGTTTTACCGATATTTATTTTTCAAAAAAAAAGTCCTAATAAATTACCATATAAAGAACAAATATTTATACTTTTTAGTTTAAACAACTTCTCAAACTCTCTTCGGAAAATTGTTAGAAGAAGCTAAACAATGTGCTCTCTTCTAAAAAAAACTAGAGAAACTAAAAAAAATCCACTTTTGCGTTATTTTTGCCGTTAGCAGTGTTGCCACTTATATAGAATCCTTAAAAGATAAAGAGGGATTTTTGAACCATTCTTACTGCCATAAACGATGAAAAGCGTTATATATAATTTCTCAGAAACCTTTGTTCGAAAAAGATTTTTGCAGAAAGTTTCATAATCAAAGTTCGTTTTATGGCTTTTTCCCATACATAAAAAAGCAATCAATCGAATCATCAACATTCGTTTACAATTTTATTGTGTTTGTGAAAAATTAAATGAAAATTATTTCGATTTGAAATCCTCTTTGAAGAAATATCTTTAATTAAGGTAGGCGAATACCCAAAATTCCCCAAAATTTTAAAATTTTTACTATAACTTTAATCTTTTCCAAATTCGGCATGGTGATTTCAAATATAATGAATAATACTATTTAGGCATTTTTTTAATTTAAGTATAATTTATTTATTTTAAACGGTGTTTTTCTTCTAAAAAAGAAGTTTACGCTAACAAGTATCCATCATTGAATTTTCATCATATAAACATTAATTATGTGTTAAATTCTTCGTTTTGAACTGATGCATGCAATGACCTTCTAGAGTTGCATACAAATTACAAGAATATAAGTTATTAATTAAAATGTTATTAATTAACCACACAAAAAAGAGATTTTTTTCGATTAACTTACACTTGGACATTTTTTTAAAAAAAACCTTCTATGTTTACACCAGATATTAGAGGCTCATGGCGCAGATATATATTGAAATAGCATCTGTAAAAAATTTCAGGTAAATTAATGTAAAACTGTTTACGCTAGAAGTGTTAGCGTAAATTCCTTTTTTAGTTAAAAAAAAACACCGTTTAAAATAAATCAATTATGTTTAAATAAAAAAAAAATTGCCCAAAGAGCATTGTTCATTATATTTGAAATCACTATGCCAAATTTGGAAAAGAATAAAGTAATAGTAAAAACTTTAGAATTTTAGGTACTCGCCTACCTTAAATGTCACAACATTTATGTGCAATGCAGCACTCCAAAAATCTCTTAATTATTTCCCCCGCTATATGTTACAGAACCATATGAATAATAATTAGTTCTAAAGCAAGTCAATTTTGTTTTATAGTGTTTAAAAGGCATACGTTGTAATATACTTTTATATCTTTAAATACTAACCCATAACAATTTATAAAAAATATTTGGTGGCAATGTTTAGTAAAAAAACGTATTAAGAAAGACTTTTATAAATAAGCTTCTTGATTTTAAACTTTTCTTTTTACTTAAACTAATTTTAACTTTACCCAACCCATTTGAAAGGAAACGAATTGTGCTAAATTAGACGAACGCGCTTTTGATTTATTTATTTCCTGTAAATCAAAAATATCGGCTATTTATATTTGTGGTTTAACTGCCTGTCTCCTTTAAATCATTTGATAGAAGTTTTTTTTATATATTATTGATGTTTTCAACTCTTTTCCTTGGGTTATTTATACATCATTGTATCATGATTCAAAAGGTAAAAATTTATTTAAAGGGACAATGAGCACACCGAGGCTTCGATTCTATAATATTTAATTTTTAATCTCTAAATCGAACATTTATGCGTAAAAAATAATATAATACACAACTTAAATTAATGAAGTTATCAAGGATGGTATTTAATTTTAATATAATTTTGTTAACAGCTTCCAATGTCATTGTTTTAAAATTTCTATTTTCAGCCTTCATGTTCACTTTCCGGGACAAATATTGTGTTTGTCTGAAAATAATTTCATTTATAAATTTAAAAAACAGTCAATTAAATTCAAAGAACCTCAAGTTTAAACATAGTTCATTCAAAATTTTAAATCTATTAACTTCAAAAAAGAATTTGGTGGCATTTCTAAAATTGCGAAAGTCAGAAATATGTTTTCTAAAGATTTTTTTAGAAGTTGATGTTTCTCCAAGTTGAATATACATTTGTATACTACAGCACAAAACTTTTCTATCTTCCAAGTAAAATAGAAAATAAAAAAGTGAACATTAAGGATACAAATTAGTATTTTGAATTACTATTTCTTAGAATTTTTTTTGAAGTTGGTGTTTCAAAGCTGTCTCTTGACAGCTTTAACCCTTTCAGTCCCAGTGATGCCATTTGGCATCATCACTTTCAATATTTTTTTCAAAATTTTTATGTCCCGTTATGACATCCAAACACACATCATTCGATTCTTCATCCTTTGTTCTATCAGACAATATTTTACATTAATCTCAATAGAAGTCAGAACTACTATTTTTTTTATTTAGAAAATAGTCAACAAGCGTTTCTCCTTATTTTTGATAAGTTCACTTCAGTTCCACATATTTAAAACACAATTTAAACTATTTCGGTTAAAATAATTACTAAATTTTTTTTAATAATATGGTCAGGTACCTTAAAATATATAACTCGAAGTGTTTTTTATCTTATATATATTTTTTTATTTTGTTGTTTTCCACAGTTAAAGAATTTTGGCATTGTTTCAAAAACCATATAAAAAATTTAAATGAATTTTTTTTTCTTATGGAATTAGTATATTTGACCTAAAATAAGCTTATTTTGTGAATATCAGATGTTTCTGTACACTGTTAAAAAAAATTCCTTGAATTAACGGAAAAACTACTGGCAGCAAGTTGCCGGGATTTTTCCGTTAATATCAGGATCTTCCGTTTTGGAATTTTTACGTTATTTTCAGGAACTTCCATTTCGGAATTCTTCCGTTAATTTCAGGGTCTTCCAAATTGGAATTTCTCCGTTAATTTCAGGATCTTAAACTTCTGAATTTCTCCGTTAATTTCAGGATCTTCCATTTTTGAATTTCTCCGTTAATTTCAGGATTTACCGTTTTAGAAAAATTCTGTTAATTTCAGGAATTTTTATTTAGCTGTTTCTTTGTTAATTTCATGAATTTCTAATTTGCATTTCTCTCTAAATTCAGAAAACTTACATGGTATATTTTCTTGTTAATTCCAAGACATTTTTGCTTTTTTCTTGTCAATTTTGTTTCTATATACTATTTAACCATCAATCATTCTAAATATATCCATTTATATATATTGTTATAAATATTACCATAGGGAAATTTAACAGGAGAAACAGGGAAATTAAACATTCATCCTGTTTGTTATATAAAACGTAAGCAAATAATGTCTTCATACTTAAACCTTAAATGTATTCAAAACTAATACAATCTAATCCTTTTATTTTAAAAACCATATTTGGTATATAATCTGAATAAAATGGAAATTGTTCATATTTTTTAAATTAAAAAATTACCCCTCTTCATATATTTAAAACAATTTTAATATGGCAGAAAAATGTTAATAATTTTTCCAATTTTGATAATTTTTCTGACATATTTTTTATAATGTATATATTTGGTGTTGTTCTGTGGCTACACAAATGGTATTGTACTTTTCAGTAGCATATCCAGGGCAAAATCATGGGTAGGGGATAATGAGTCAGGTGTCTTAGGGGTTGAACACCCCTTAAAAGAGAGACTCTTTAAGACAGTAAAATTTTTAGTCAAAAACAATAAATCATTAAGTGTCTGCATTTGTACAATACATACATAAATTTGTATAGTCTCTGATAGTAAAACAACAACAACAACAACAACATGTTTTAGTAACATGGGGACGAGAATTATCACTCCCCCCCCCCCCCTGGATACATCACTGATACAATTTAACAAGATATGAATAACAAAAGAATTACAGAATATAATCAGGTTTTATTTTTCTTTCACAATTGAAAAAGACTGATATGGTTCTCAAATTCTCAACTAATTTAAAAATTTATGCAGGAACTACAGATTTAGTTTTCTTCTTTTTCCGAACTTTTGACCCGCTTTGGAGATTTATGATAAACAATCACCTAAAAAAAATAATATATTAATATACATAAATCCAATTTTAAATGAATAGATCTAATGTATAGAAGCAACTGTTAATCAGGCGTAAACCAGGCAAATTCTTCTTAAGTCCTTCTAAAATTAAACAATTTGACAATTTTAGGCTTTTTTTTTCGAGCAAGTTTTCCATAGTATGACCGTAATAATTTAATATCAGAGTTAAAAACGCTTTTTCTCTTTTTGTGAAGAGGTGGAGGGGGCAGACAAAGCATGAATCTTACAGTACCTTTAATTAATTGATTTATCCATATATCTCAATACAGTTTTGAGAATACACTGAGAATATTTTTTTAATAGTAGAAACAAAACAGAAGTGTTCTTGAATAAAGTATATCATTACTAAAAATACAATTTTATAATAGTATTTAGTATAAAATAATAACTTTAATGCAATTTAATAGTATTTTAGCAATAAAATACAATTTTATAATTAGTATTCTAGTAAAAGCTAATAACTTAAGTTGCTTAATATAAGTTGCTTTTGAATATCACCGACATGAAGTTATAGATGGGGAGCCGAAAATGAGATATCACTTAGCAGCTATATCTAAATAAACACTAAAATAGCGTTTTGCGGACACTTGCAATTCCTAAATTTTGAATGTGTTGGAAAGTTTGCATTTAATCGGAAATTGTGTGTGCAGACTTTTCAAAACAAAGAGCATTGGCAATAGTGTATGTAACTTCTGAATCGAATCAAAATATGTGAGTTGCATACATCCGTAATCACTAATTGATTCATTAAAATCAACAAAAGTTTATTATTTTATAAAGAAAAAGTTTGCGTTATGTATACTTGCATAGTTTTTAAAATTAACCATGCTTATAGCGATAGCGTAGCCGAGCTTTTCAATCGAGGTTAGGTTTTGAAATATCGTCGCACTAAAGCTACACGAGGGCTATAGCTTTTCAATCGAATTTAAATGTAATAATTTCAAGTCATTTCATTATTTTTTTTAATAATGTGCACTTGTTTGTTTGTGAACTTTGTTTATTTCATATATTTGACAGCTTTTTTAAACATTTAAATCAAATTTACTTAGTTGCGCGTGTTGGTAAACAAAGGGAATTATTAATTACAGGAATTACGCCACGGTGAATTATAGGACTATATACCGATTGCAGAAATAGATAAGAAAGAGACAATAACTGGATTCTTTAAATAAAATCTTATTTTATTAAAAGAAATGAACATACCTGTATATTGATCTTTCTTGCTTTAGATGTGGTCAAAGCAAAACAAAAATAAACTTGGTGGCGGAAGTTTCGAGGCTAAAAGCTGTTGGGTGCGAGGTTATATGGAGAATTTACGTTCATACGGGTCTTAAGTGAAATTCTACTATCAGAAATACGGTGTTTTTCCGTTTTCACTTGTCAAGCGTTTAAGGAAAACGGAAACAAGCTGTGTATTTCAGACAAACCGTCTGTTTGTGAAAGAAACGCAATCTTTCCGTAAATTCCCGAAAATAATCACAGAAATATGTACGTAAAATTCAGGTTTTTTTTAACAGTGTAGTGTAGTAAATTTTTGGGACTGAAAGGGTTAAATAAGATTATTAAATTTTTAAATACTTAAAATTTATTGTTAATAAATTATTAAATAATAATTTTTTAATTTATTTGAAAGTTAAATTGAAACTCACTAACATTCTTACCAACTCTATACCTACTTTCAAAGTATATTTTGTACGGGTTTTTTTTTTACGTAAAGGCACAATCTAGTGATTAAAAGTTAAAAGGGTATACAAATATGATATTTACAATTGTCGTTTTGTTTCCTTAATGGTGCAGAAATGTTTTTTTCTGTAATTATTACTTCAAGAGCCAATGTCTTGTAAATTGACGGAAGTTAAGATAATTTAGTGGACATTAATTTAATTGACTTAGTGATATCTCTATCCATTTCTAAATGAAATAATTTTCTATTTAAAATTTTTTTCTAATATTGGGTACGTGTATGTGTTGCATCGTTGTATCAACAACAATAGTAACTGTTATTTAGAGCTGCTTCTATAAGATTCAAGCGTTCTAAGAAAAAAAATTAATAGAGCAGCAGTTTATTCTAATTCACATTTAATGCACAAAAATGGCCAATTGAGTATAATTTATTTTTACTGATAAATAAATATATGTTTTAAAAATGTTTACTACTTGTATTTTTGTGTGTATGGACTGATGGGCTATTATAATGCCTTTCACTTTTTACGTTCTAAGCGTAATAGGAAAGCCAAAAACCGAAATCCTAATTGCATTTGATCAGAATGCATTGTAACACAGAGCCTTGAGCGAAATCTTTCAGACATCTCAGAGTGTATCTCAGAATGAAGCAATGCCTTTTTTATCTCCTCCATCTTCCACCACAAAAGAAAATGCTTGATCTAACTTTCGTCTGTTGCGCAAAATGGAGCTCCAAAATAGCCCACGGACCAATTGATTTTGCCCTATGGACCGTCCAACGTCACGGAGGCTAGAATAACATGAAAATGCTTGGCGAAAAAGAAGTGAAACCATGCGAAAGTCGCCAAATCAATGGGATAACAAAACAACATTTTCTAGTGAATTTTTTCACAGCTTAATTTTTAATGAAAATGTACCGATACATTAAACATGCAAAAATGTTTTTTTATACATTACATGCAAGTGTATACATTGCATACAAGCAAACCCAATTTATTTTAGTATTATACGTCTTGTTTTATTCTATCAGCAATTAAAACATGCAAAATAATAATTGGTCACTTGTAGACTGAAATATGATGGTTCTACGTTTTCTCCTTCATGCATATAATTTCAACCCTTAATTATTATTTTTTGTTAAACAACTTAGCCTAACAAATACTACGGTCATTACTTACGCACTTAAACACACTAAAATTTCGGAAAATTCTACGCCAAGCGCTCATTTGGGCCTATAACTGACGAACAATAGGTTCATTTGTGAAAATGGCTTTACATTGTTTGTTTGAGACGGCATCTTCCCGATCTCATTCCTACCTCGTCCAACATTCAGTTTACTGACCGCCGTCTAATTGGTGGAAGGCAGAGGTGAAAGAATTCGGCCCTCTTTCACTTTTACTTCCTCGTCGATGAAAGAATAATTGTTATAACCCTCTTTTCATCGATTTATCGCTGCTTCTTTTCTCATTGGAAATACCCTCTCTTGTTAAAATATAAATACTGAGTTATTTTTGAGAAGTAATTTCCACTGGCTTGTTTTTCCGTATTTGAATTTTTGAAGAGTCTGGTTGCAAAACTCACATTATCCATGTCCTGTGGGCTGGGGAGCCCAGTCGGTTAGGCACTCGCCAACATGCGGTAGGTTCCAGGTTCGGGTCCGGACATCGCTTAAATAACTGCCGACCTATAAACGGCCAGTGCAGTAAAAAATTTCCGATGAATAATACCCCGTGTACTGTTAGTCCCAACGCTGCTTACTCGCCCTTAACGTTGCGTTGGGTGCCTATTCAGGTGTGGCTCGTCACCTGACTGTGGTTCTAAAATACGACGCCCGTCGCCAATAGCCCTCGTGTAGCTCTAGTGCGACGATAATTCAAACCAAACCAACGCTGCTTACGATGTCTCCCTCTCTTGCGTTCTGTCCCTACTCAGGTGCCGGCTCGTCACTTGGCTGTTGTTCTAAATTACAACGCCCGTCGTCAATAGCCTTCGTGTAGCTCTAGTGCGAAGATTATTCATCTACCTACCTATCAAAGTCCTGCTTGTTCATTGGCTACTTCATCCAATTAAATTGGTTAGGCTACGTGGAATTATCGTCGCACTAGAGCTGCGACTATTGGTGACCGACGTCGTAATATAGATCCACATTCAAGCCAACTCCTGAGTAGGCACTCAATGCAACATTTATTTTTGTGACATGTTGCAGGGAAAATGCTTAGGTAACTTAATAAGTGCTGAAAGGCAAATTAATAAAAAGTAACCAAATTTATTTCAGATCTCACTATATAAAAAAAATCATTAAACTAAAAAAAGATCTGTGTATTTTATGAAATACTACAAAACAACTCAATATTTCCAGGATTAAAACTTAAGAGAGTATAAGCACATGAGCAATAGATAGCTTTAATGTTCCTCTTTTTGATCTAAACTAACTCCCTGGCACTACAGTCCATGCTGGACCAAGGCTCTAACTACGCGACTCCAAAGTCGCCTGTCTTTGGTCTTCGCTTTCCAGGTCTTAATTTTCATGGTCTTTAGATCTCTTTCCACTTCATCAATCCATCTTTTTCTCGGTCTTCCTCTTCTTCTCTATTTTGATATAAGTTATGAAATATATTTTTGGAGAAGTTTTTAATATGGACACTATATGATACTACCTGTGATATAAAAGGTATAAAAATATTTTATTGTTAATACATTCTTACTTTTTAAGTTTTTAAGCAAAGTAAATAATGCAGTAGCTGCAATAAGTATGGTGACAAGGAGATTTTCACCGCTTTTTTTATCGATGCAGAAGCTCATCTTCTCGAGTTCATTTTCCATCACTCTATAGATGAAGACTTTCGGGTAAACATTTTTGAGCTTTTGCAGATTATGAAAATTTAACTTGAGTTTAAAAGTGTTGGCACTTGCGCAATGGAACTCCATATCATAATCATTCCATTTCTCAATCATTCATAAAAGAATTTTTTAAATAATATTTTTTTAATGTTATGTTTTTATTTTAAAAAAAAATTATTAATAATTAAATAATTGCATGTAAAAAATTGATGTTGTGTAAAAAAATAATTATTGAGGCAAATATATTTAGCATTTTGTATCAGCATCTTGTTAGGGCAATTTCGATCTATAATAATAGAATTTTTTTAAAAAAAAATCACATGGTCGATAGCTTTATGCAGCTTCAAACAATAGTTTTCATTTTTTTAAGTTAAAAACTTTACTTCAATTTCTATTCTTTATGTTGTGTTATTTATTCATTGGTTTAATATTTATTTAAGGTGACTCGGTGAGCTATTGCTTTTCTTTTAAATTAATAATGGCACATTGTTTTGATAAAAAAAAAAGTTGTTAAAAAGTCTTAAAATAAAGATTTTATTTATTTAATAATTTTAATTTAATTTTGTATTTAAATATAGTCTAAATTAATTTTTTTTTAACTTTTGCCCGTATTTAAAAGCCTTTCTTCGACTTCATATAAAAAATTTCAATGATTTTTTAAGGAGTGTTGATTCATTCTCAATAACTTTAGAGATTGAATTTTAGAAGCGAGGCACATTTTCTGGAAAACTGACATTGATAATTAAAACTGTAGAGTAAAATGATTTTTTTTTTACATAATTTAGCTTTAAAAATTAGAATTAACTTCAGTTATGAACTATAATCAGGATTATTCTGTATGTCTCTTAAAGTATTATGGTTTATCAACTTCAACAAAACTTATCTATTTTTTTATTCTTTCTAGTGTTACGAATGGTGATATATGCAGATCACTTTTCATCTTTTTTAAAGGCCAGTTTTCCTTCACTGTGTGTCCCTGTGAAGCTGCCCGTATCAGTAAAAGTGTTTTCGAAGGCTGAAAAAGTTCAAAAGATTCGGTTTCGGACAAACCAGAGTACTCGTGCATGAGCGACCTCGTTTATTTACCAAGCGGCAAAGAAGGGTTGCAATATCTGGCGAAAAATCTTACATGTATCATTGAAGATTTTTTTCATGAAAAGTGAGAAAATAAATTTAGAGACCAACGTAAAAAAAGAACATAGAATTAGGAAGATCTTTTGTTTCATAAATTTAATTTATTGAAAATGATAAAAATACTACATTTCTGAGCATTTCTGCTTTCTCTTTTTACTCCTTATAGAAATAAATATTTAAATTAAAACAAATATGCATTAGATTTATAATTAAGAACTTGTTTAATTTAAGTGTTTAGTTGCTTGCTCAAGTTATGCTTGCAAGAAATCTTCACCAAATATATTTTTATATAGCATTTAGTAATTAATATGATTTTAATGTAATTTTAAATATATATAAAAAAAGCTTTTAATTTAAAATTAAATAATTTAATGCTAATGAAGCTTAAAGTTGGAAAAAGATCAATCTAGCTCAAAATTAAAAACAATCATATCGCAATTTCTTTTAAAGTCATCCTTATAACATAAATAATACGTAAAAGAAACCTTCAAAGTAGTTTAACTATCCTTATTTTTCCACTGAAATTACAACTTGATAGTTAAGTAAATAGTAAAGCAGTTAGCTTCAAAAGGAGAAAACAATCACCCATATTTAGCAGTAAAAAAACAACTCTACTTGCAAGGAAAAAACATCTCATTTGGCGATTGCGGCACTTTTTCCTTGGCGAGAAGGGAAAAAGCTGAATGAATGGGCAACCAATTTGCCAATGGCGTGGAATGAGCTCACCTGAAACTCGTATTCCAGCTCCGAGTCTCATGAGAGAGGCTGCGTTTCAACTTCGCTCCTGACACCGTTCTACACGTGTAGAAAGTTGCCCCTCGTCGGCACGTTGTTTACCAAGGAGTGCCCAAAAGACTTTGGATTGTAATTCAGTGCAACATGTAGACAGGAACGTTTTGGATATTACTGACGATGATTCTTCGATTCATACCGTGTGCAATTTCTGCCCTAGTCTAATTTACTAAAAAATAAAACTACTCAGTGATAAAAAAAACATTGGACCAAAATGGTGAAATCCCTTCAGCCAGAGAGAGTGTTCATAGTGACCAACATCATATCCCCCAGTGGGACCAAGAAGCCCCTTCCAGAAGACGGCCCCCCTAAGATCCCGCCCCGCATGAAGAAGAAGGGACCCGCGTTGCCGGAGAAGCCCCCGCACATGAGGGCTACGCCCCCTAGTCAGCCCTTGAGGGACCCGCTGCGACCCCGCTCCAACATGGACAACAGACAGACCACGGACAGGGAGGTCCTGGTCGCAGCCACCAGGGGAGTGGTCCGGGAGAAGCCGGTCGAGAAGCGACAGAGGGAACCCGCCAAGCTGCTGATGCCCACCTCTGGAGGCGGGACCAAGAAAGACTTCCTGACCGTCACTCTGGAGGACTGCTTGGGAGGATACAAGACCACACCGACGACCACCACGATGCTGAGGAAGTCCCCAGCAAGACCTCCCCCGCATCAGCCTGTTCTGCTGATACCCAGGGGCATGATGAACCCTTGGGGGTCGGCCCCGGGGGTCTCCTACGCCCTCTGGGTCCAGAGGGATGGAGTCACCCCCAAAGGGGCGATGTCTCCTAGAAGAGAGGCTCTTACGCAGCCGAGGGCAATTCAGCAAAAGTCCGGCAGCGTGACGAGGTCCGGCTCCCTCACCAGTCAGGGATCGAGCAGTTCGGATTCGGGGAACGAGGCATTCCCAAAGTCCGTGCTGAAGAAGCACAAAAGGCAGTCATCTAACAACAACAACACAAAAGGTGTCCTCGTCAACAGCAACAACCACAAGAAACAAGAGCACAAGAAGAATGTGACATTCAACGCGTTCGCTACTGTGCAGTTAATGGAAGAGTGATAGTCCGTTTTGTGTATTTTGTACAAAAGTATCCTTGTTTTTTAAAGTTCCATTAAGTGAGTGTAAATACGAAAAACTCCCAAACTTTAGTAATTCCCAATGCTTTAGTTTACGATAGAAAACAGCGTAAAACCTTATTGTAGTCCATAATAGAAGAAACACAACTATTCGAAGAATGTGACATTCAACTAGTTCGGCACTGTGCAGTTAATGGAAGAGTGATTGTCCGTTTTGTGTATTTTGTACAAAAGTATCATTGTTTCTTAAAGTTCCATTCAGTGAGTGTAAATACGGCGAATTCCCAAACTTTAGTTATTCCCAATACTTTAGTTTGCGGTAGAAAACGGCATAAAACCTTATAGTCCTCCGTAACGGCAGAAGCACAACCATTCGAGGAATGTGACATTCAACTAGTTCGGCACTGTGCAGTTCATGGAAGAGTGATAGTCCGTTTTGCGTATTTTGTACAAAAACATCTTTTTTAATGTTCCATTCAGTGAGTTAGTTTAAACAAACAACATTAGCAAACTAATGAATGTTTTAGTTAGCGGTAGAATGAAGCGTAAATCCTTTTAGTTTCCTAAAGTCACTTGTAGAAAGGCAACGTATTCGGAGACTCTTCAACTGTAAGAATATCTATATTGAATGTGTATTTGGTGACACTATACGACTATTGAATGCAAGCTTAATTTGACTGAGATTTGAAAAATTAATGTGCTTGTGTAATAAAAATGGAGTTTCTCGTTGTTTTAAGTCAAGTTCGTAAATAAAAAAAGGAAAATGCATTTCATGTGTGAATGTGACATTACTTTTTTCTTCATACATTTAGTATTTACTTCAATTTCCTGATAGAGGGTAATTGCTTTCCAAGCCCATATTTTTTACATATATCAAATACAATAGATTCATGTTAATTTTAAAAAAGTATTATAATTTATAAAAATATTATATTTTAGTTTATATCATTTAAAATGCAAAGAATATTTAAAATATAATTTTTTTAAAATCACAAAAGTCACTGTCAGTTGGCATTTCAAAAATCAAAGGTAAGTAATGAATTTCCCAGAAGTACATTTTCATCTTATGAGCCTTATTAAAAGTATTATTATTATTGTTCTTCTACTTTCAAAGAACCATGTGCTGCAAAAATTTGGTCTCTGAAAAACTGTAAATATGTGACGAAAAATGGGAATCGGTGACTTTTGCGATTTCTGGAAAAGCACAATAATTCGTGATTCTAGTAGAGAATTAAAATGGAGAATTTAGGCGATCCGAAATATAAATTTTATTATCTGGAGTTTTGGCCAAAATACAATTTTAAATATAATTGGTATAAAAGAGAGTGCAGCAATGTTGGTATAAATATATTAGACCGATTTTGAAGAAATAGCCACTGTATAGTTTCCCAAACTTTGTCAGGAAATTTACAATATACGACACTTGTTTTATTTTTACAGAATTGAATTAATTCAATTTCGACCAATGAATCTATTTATTAGAATAAAAAAAATTAAAACCAGTAAAAGTTATCGTATGCAATCCTGAAATATAATTATCAGTTATTATTATACATTTTGATTATATTAAATTGTTCACTCATTTTTAACTTTTAGATCCCTTCACGTTATTTCTTTTTTTAAATATTAATTCATTCATTGTATTTTTCATGTCATGTGAAGCAGCTTTTTTTTTCAGGTATATAATTTGAATATCAATAGAAATATACACAATTCTACAGTAATATAGTTTTTTTTTAAATTTCTTTAGATATTCTTCAAAATTTATACAATATTTGTATAGGTAATAATATTTATCAGTCACTTAACTATATCAACACATTTTGTTAAATACACAGTTCACTCTAATATCACTACACTCAGACATCGAAATCAATAATGAGATGTTGATTAATTAATTTAAGAATAGTCAGTTATTGAACAAAAACAATTTATAAATAGTACTGGTTAAATATTTTTATCGTGACAAAGACAAATAAAAAAGATTAAAATTGAAGCAAAACTTTTTCCGAATTTCAAAGAATGAAAATACTAGAATAAAAAGCTCTGTAAGATAGATTCTATTGGTCGGAAGCCTGAAAGTTACCTTATATGAACTTTATTATCCTTGGTCATTTAAATACTCGTATATATGTTTATAGAAATTATTAAAGAGAAAAATTTCATTAATTTTGGAAGAACACTTTATAAATGAAATCAGCTGTAATACTTTTAGAATTATTTTAAGAGATAATTTTATTTATTTAAATTAACGGAGCAAATAAATGCTTTTAAATAATGTGCAGTTTTAAGAATGTGAAAAAAAATTACTTGGAGAAATTTTTTATCACTTATTTATGTGGGTCATCTGTTTTTTAAATATTTTCTTTAAATACAAATGCCTTTGAATCAATTTCGAAAACTGTTGGAGATACATTTATATTTAAAAAGAGCACTTAAACTATATGAAACTGCTTGTTACTCTTCTTAGCTAATGAATAACGATTACGATAACGATACTAAACGATTAAAGAAAAAAATTGATCGCTTAAGATGTATAAATAGTTGCTGATTGTCTATTTTAAGAAATTTATTTATACATATTTAAAATAGTACAATTGATAGTATTTTAACTGCGGAAATCTATAAGAAGGTTTATTTGTTTAGCTTGGAATTATTCTAAGAAGCTATGGGATCCAACTGAAATAATAAGACGATACATGGAACTCAAAAAATAATAAGCTAAGCAACAACTATGACTAATAGCCGGAAAAACATTTTATGTTATGAAAATTAAATATCGATAGTTTTTAACCTTCTGACCGTCACAAACGTAAAATTGCATTTTTTTAATAAAGATGATGTACATTTTTGATTAAAATTTTAATACTTAAAATGTAATTTCAATCTTATGTTATACATTATTAATTTTAGCTTACTTTACTTACCTAATTAAAAGAAAAAGGTTTGGACAAAATCATTAAAAAAAATTGAATTTCGATTCTTTGCAAAGTAATTTAAAATTATTAATAAATTGTTAAAGGAAGTTTTATCAACGGATTTTTTAATCAAAATATTAGTTTCTAACTAAAGTAATTTAAAGTTATTGAGAAATTGCCGGCTGGAATATTTTGCAGATGTCCATTTCAAACTTCAAGATGAAATTTAAAATAGCCGTATACGCTTCGTAATTTTGAACATTACTCAAATTACGTGGTCGACACCAGAGCTGTAACCCAACAGAACTTTTAGCATTATCGCATTCATTTACGGACTTAGAATCAACAGGTATAATGAACTCGCACACCGCAGAGTACTTAACTTCTCGGGGCATGAATGGCCGAGTGGTTAGTTTAGACTATTACGCTAGCGGTCTGCGCGCTGCAACGGATGTGGGCTCGATTCCCAGATACAGCCTGGGTGTACTTCCTTTCTCTGTGACAGTAAAAATTCTTTATGTGTCTGTTTTACTTGACGGAAAGCTTATAAGCTGGTCTTTAATCAAGCACACAAGCAGGAATATACATGTACCTACCCAATCCTACTCTACTCAACTACTCAGTTCACGGATCAACCACAAATGGTATAGAAACTAATTAAGTATTATTAGAAAAAACTTTAATAACTTTTTAGAAATATTTAAAAACAAAATAGTGGAACAAATTTGGTAACATAAAAAAGTACAAAACATTTGAGTTATTTAATACGAGTTTAAAATTACTACATATTCAAATGCAAATAAAAAGTTAAAAGATCTTAAAAAACATACAGACGTTTCGAGACTTAAACGACCCCCCCCCCCCTTCAGTGCAAATAAAATAGATAAAACGCAAAAACTCAAAATGATAACGCTCAACTAAGAGCAACAAAGACTAACAAAAAGATATTTAAAAACTAATGCCGCCAAAAAGTTAGTTTTTTCCCTTTTTAGCAACATTAGTTCTTAAATATATTTTCGTTTTTATAGTCTGCTCTTTTGCATTTTCTGTTTTTCATTCATCTATTGAAGACTTGCTTTAAAGCCGCAAAAATGCTTTTTTTTTTTGGAAATTTGGTGATATTTATAATGCTCACACTTAAATTTTAAGAAATGAATTGTTTTTTTTTTATCATAAGAGATAATTTCAAATACTGTACAACTCAAGTAGTACTACCCACGTACCTAAGTAGTACCCGAGCAGATTTTGCACATGAAAAATTTTGGAAAAAAACTTATTATGAATTCTCCGTAGCTCTTTTAGTTCGAGCTGTCGAGTGGTTTCAAGCAGGTCGATGGATCAATGTTCAAAATCCACTTTTTTTTTTAAATCAGGACCTTCCGAACGTGTAGAAAGTAAGGCAACCTGAAAAGGGGGGAGGGGGAGCCTTGGCCCTAAGGCAGGTTTGACCCAACTTTTAATTTTAGTATTTAAACATATTTTTGCATTTTCACAATAGATGGTACTCTAAGCTACTGTTGTCAGCAGACAGCCACCTTAGTTTCATTGAGCTATTTCTAAGCAGTGAGGAGAAAAAAAAGTTTCTCATCCCAAAAAAGTTAAACATTTTAGACATAATTTGCAACATTTTTATGGCAAACCAATGAATTGAGTTTAAGTAGGTGGCACTTTATAAATACTGTTATATTAAAGTTTTATTTAAGTTATAATATTTGTGAAATACTGTTGACTGAAAATCACCATAGGCCATTCTTTACAAAATGGCTAAGTGAGAGGCTTGGCCCACTCTAATGTAAGAAAAGGTTGGCCACCAGACCAAATCTCCCTTCGTTAACTAGTTATGAAAATATATAAATAATCTCTATCAAATACATGGTTTATGTTTACCAATATTTGGTACCTGTTTAGAATAAAACCAAACCCTGAGAAAACTAATTTATTAATTTAAGGGGACAGGGGAGGCAAAAATTTTTTTTTTAAGTTACAGACCGAAATGGATGAAATTTTTTCATAGATCTCAGGGACATAAAATTTAAAGAAAATACAAAATAATAAAAGAAAAATATGCAATAGTTTTTTTTAATTAAAAAAATACTTTTTTTAAACTGTTTTTTAAAAAGGTTCCTTGCTATCAATTTTTTTCTAAAATGTCTAATTTTTTTTTATATAAGTGATATTTTAAATATATGTTAATAAAACTGTTGCATTGGATTTTATTATTTGTTCCAATTGGTTAATTAAGTTAGAATTAACAAATTTATGTTACTTGGAAATTTTTGATTTTTTTCATGATATGCTAAAAGTTTTAAAACTGAGTAAAAATATTAAAAAATGTTATATCTGATATCAAAAATCCTATGCACAATTATGTTTGAAAGATTATCAATAACAATTTTCTACAATTTCAAAGCAATACACTAATTTTTGAATCGCAAGGAACAATTCGAATGTACGACAATAACCACTAAAAAACACTCATGGAGAAAAAGGCAAGTAAGTAAGAAAGAAAATAACTTCCACTTAACGAACGATTTTCGGATTTCGGTGTTTACGAAAATCCAGCTGTATTTCGAATTCTTTTCAGATCGTTAAAAGTAAGATATGTTCTTTCAGGTAAAAGTTCAAGCTATAACTTTTTATTAAAGTACCCAAAATCGATATTTTTGACATTTTTTGCCTCCCAGTCCCCTTAAGTATAATAATACTCCAGATTGATATAAAAAATAACTGTTTTTTTTGGGGGGAGGGGTTCTATTTGGATTGGCACTGAACGAATAGCTTTGAAAACAGAAGCGCATTTTGATTTTGACTTTTCCCATATTGTGCCGTTAAAATAATCAAACTAAAGCAATTATATCTTGCGCATTTTATTGTGTGTACAAGCTGAATAAAATGTATTTAACTTAAATAAAAAAAGAAAATCAGTTTATATGGACAATTTTAAAATTCTTAACACAGATAAAATACTATAAAAATGTATTACTCTAAATATTATGGTAAACATTATTTTGAACTGATTATAGATAGCGAATTATAATATAATTTCTTATATACATTTAATTCCCACAAAAATAATTTGAAATAATTATAATTGTGCACTTTAAAATTATGCATTTTTGTATGGGACAAGTCTCCCTTATAAGAGAGGCTTGGTTTCAGGTGTCAATGTTTTAAAAAACAATAAATTTAGAAGATAAAATGATGCATTATTTCTATTACACTATTATATCCTTGTTGCCAATAAAATTCCCTTTAATATGTATTATCATATGACATTTTTAATGTAAAAATAAAATTCATAAAAAAAAAAGTTAAGAAAACCTGGACAAGGCTCCCTAAGTTCCTCTATAAAATCTCCATTTCGGATTTTTTTACCCTATTGCAATACTTTCATTACCTTTTATTTCACTTAATAAAAGGTAATTGAAAGTCAAATGATTGTTTTAGGTATTGCATTCACTTAAAATTTAAAACTATAAGTGAATCAAATTCATTTTTAGTAATGGTATCAAAATAAGGTTAATGTTTTTCTGTAGTACTTCCGTTTTATTTAAAGTATAAATCTTCTGATCAGGATCCCTCTTCGCGATTTCAATACAACATCATTGACAAGATTTTTATTTCCATAATAAAAATGATTATCTTGGTATCATTAAATTTTTAACTTTGTTTCCGGTTTTGAGCAATAGTGGTTATTTATTTCCATGAAGTTAAAACTACATTGTACTGAAGACGAATAGTTCTTAAACAAGAACGTTTATTTGGTAATATTTACAATATTTGAATTTATATGCATTGATTACTTGGTAAACAAACGCTTTTTGACTACAGATTTTAATTTGGAAGATAAGATATTTCCGAAAAATGCACACGTCATTAGTTGCAATAAATAAAAACTAACATACGAGTATGAAAGTTGTTTTTCAACACCTGAAAACATTTGAAAATTTGAAACAATTGATTAGTCATGTTTGAATGGGAAAAGAAACAAGTGATGCATTCGAAATCTTAAATAACCAAGTGAGAACAAAGACTAAGGTAAGAACATAATAGGCATTGGCTATCCAAAAACGTGACCAACATCGCTTCATAAGTCACGTGGTTTAGGGGAAACTGTTAAGCAAATCAAATTCCTCAGTGTTAATCCAATGGAGAAAATAATATTTTCTAAAGCACATTTCTCAGACTGCATTGAACGACTGCATTTTGACGAACGGGTTTTTTATGTGATAAATTTCAAAAAGACTTACAGGTCTCTATGATCCCTCGTTTCTGAAATTGGTTCAAATATTTTTTTAAACATCCAACAAATAATTTTACACAAAATATTCGAACCAATTTCTTAAAGGAGACCTGTAAGGCATCCGCATTTATCACATAGAAACTCGTTTGTAAAAAAAGCATTCAATACATTCGGAGAAAATCGGCTTAGAAAAATATTTTTTCGATTGAAATAACGCAGGTTCACGTTGATTTAGAGACCCGTAGACCAGCGGGATCATTCTCACTTAAATAAAAAAATATTCTTCCTTATAGTTCCTTTACCATTACAAAAAGATGCGCGGAAGTGTCAAGAATCAATTATCCTTCCCGCCTTACGTGACTCGTAATTCTATCGTAACGATGAAGACGATACGTCACCAGAGTGAGTGATCCGAATCGTCCGTCGAAGGGTTAATCGCGTGTGCAGCTCGGACACTCTCCCATGCCAAATGGGACGCACGCTGGCTGCCGCAAATGTCCCCTCACACAACTTCCGCATTTTCACACTTGGGCTATTGATGAGGGAAGTGAAAAGGATGCTCAAGTGTTTAGGGTATAGGGTAGGTACATAAATATTCCAGCTTGTGTGCTTGATCAGAGACCCGCTTTTATGCCTTCGTCAAGTAAGACAGGCACAGAAAGAATTTTAACTGTTACAGAGAAAGAAAAGTTCATCCAGGGTGAAGACCCGAATGAAAGCTTTATTTAAAAATGTTTTTACGTACAAAACGACTGTGCTCACACGTTCTTACGTTCAATTTGGTTTGAATTTTGGATTTCGCATAAGTAAACAGTTATTCTAAAATGCGAAATTCGGAAACTGACAGGAAAACCGAAGAAACCTTATATGCCCAAAAAAAATTCTCAAAATTGAAAATATTGATTCGCCGTACTCCCGGGTGGCAGATGTTGACAATAGTTTCAATGACAACGATATTCTGTAGCGATCTTTTGTAGTTACATACCTATACTAAGCATCATACAAAGGCAAGACTCAATCTCTCAATCCTCCGATTACAGGAACTTTGATTTACTTACTATTCAAAGACAGAATGAAAGAACCTTGTATCTTTTTTTTAAATTCTGTATATTTCTGAATGTGCATGCACTTTCAGTCCATAAAAATGTTGTGGAAAATACAACGTTTTGTGGAATATTCCTCGCGTAACTTGAGTGTAATCTGCTTTCTCCAGAATTTGAATAACGTTACAACCAGAAACGCTACTCGGTACGGACATAGGCTTCGGCAGGCTTTAATTATTTTTATACCCAAAAGCCAGATAAAAATTTAATATAACAAAAATTCACCCTCTCTCTCTCTTATTGGGTAAAATCAGAAATCTTAAATATCCTTAAAAAGAAAGATCCTCGAAAGGATTTTATTCTATATACATTTTCTATCAGATCATTAATACCTACTTTAATTTCATTGCCTTTTTCTTATTACTTTTATGTTACGTTTTGTTGATTTTTAATTAATATCTTCCGCAAGTGATTAAAATTTCCTCAAGGAGATTTCGCATTCGGCGCCCGAATGCAAGCTTTTTATAAAATATTTTTACGTACAAAACGGCTGTGCTCATGCGTTCTTACGTGCAATTAGGTTTGCTTTCTGGTCTTCGTATCCGTAAAAGTTATTCTGAAATGCGGAATTCGGAAACTAGTAGGAAACCGAAGAAACCTTATTGGCCCCCAAAAAATTCTCAACGTTGAAAATATCCTTGAATTGATAAAAACACACATTATATTAAGTATTTTTTCAAGATACATTAATATTTGATCTCTACTTTCTATTGTTATAAAAACTACTAAGATTGAATTTCGGGAAAATTACTTTCCATTGCTAATGTTTTTTTTTTTTTTCATAATTTCAAAATAGAATGAAATGAACTAGTATGATAAAGCTTTTATGATACAATTATCTTCTCCAATGGAAATGAATGTATTCCAAAGTAATGGGAAAAATGTAATTTTCAAAACAAACACCACACTGAACATTAACGTTTACTAACCTTAATTCCATACCAACGCCCCAAGGTCATATGGTCATCCCAAAAAACTTGCCCATGATAGACAAAGAAGATACCCAGTGACCTTCTTTCCTTGGCGTTACTCGTTATTAAAAAAAATGCCCAAAAGGCACCGTATTTATTAAGGCGAAATATCTCCATGAAGTGTTTTAAAACAGATTATCATGTCTTATCTTCTGCAGCCATGACATTCCATGACCTATCAGAACATTTACCTTAACCCTTTCACCCATCGAGATACATCAAGAATCGTGCCCCGTAGAGAAATTATGATGTAGTGGACAATCATCTTTATTGGTGCGCGGAACTATACTGTAAAAATCTTCAGGTGATTTATCAAACTCGGATCTTTTTAGGTGGTGTAAAGTCAAATGGTATCTAATATCGGGAAAATTGTAGGTACTTATGTTACAGGCGAGGTGCTGGTACCCCAGAGGTCACCCATCGAAAAACACTTTCTCTAATTGGGGTCATCTAAAGGGAGATGTCTTGTGTAGCTAACATCTAAGCACAAAACGTATTCAGTAATGATTCACACAATGTATTATTAGTTAACTATTATGTGTTTTGTAGAAGTATTTGAAATGTAATTGAAACTCTGACTCTTAAAGAGATTATCTACTCTAGGTCATTATAGGAAATCATAGTCAAAATATATGCTGTAGTAATAGATTTTAGTGTAGTGTAATGTGTTAGTAGTTAACTATTATGTGTATTTTTTGTGGAATTCTATAATTTGAAATTGAAGAAGTATTTGTAACTTGCAATGGCATCTGACTCTTAAAGAGAGATGGTCGGTCATAAGTCATATAGATAATGTATTAGTTATTATCTATGACCTAGGACTGACTATCCCATACCTCGTAAGATTCTTGTGCCTTTCAAACTTCAAATGCAAAAAAAAAATGAAATCGCAACCCCTGAGAAAGTTTTTACTTTGTCAAATACACATTTTTTCACCAGATGTAATTATTAAATTTTTAGTTTCAATTACTCCAACTAATTCTGAAGATATCAACAATGTTTTTAAACATTATCAATTTCTTATTTAATAACTGTCTGCTCTTTTAGTTTCAAATAGGGTTTTAGTTTGCTGTTCTAACGATTCTTATACTACGTGAGAAAAAAATGCTTACATGGTAAAACAATACGTTCGCTGAGGATAATACCTCAAAATTAATTCATTAGCTCTATGGGGCTGACCAACGACTAAATTCCTCTTTTAAGTTATTTAATATATTTACTATTAAAACTCAGTTATAAAATTTACCTCTGTTTAAAACTCACCCCAGGCTACCATATTAAACTTATTTGTTACATATCGAATTATTAATCCAAAAAACCTAATATCTGCCATAGTTATCCAGCTATTTAAAATAAAGGCAGACAGTTTTAATTCTCCCTTTACTAAAAATCTAAGCTTCTATGGAATCTAGTCCAACATACGAGTAAAAAAAACCATACCAAGTCTATTATAACTCAAAAATACAACCACTACTGAACTACGCATAATCAACCCCCCTGAAACTAACACACATCCTCCAAGAACTAAACAGGAAATCTGGAACTCAGTGCTAATATTCCTTTGATTTCATTTCCAACCATGTCATTACATGATGATAAACAAGGAAAGTAGAGAAAAGAAATCATTCGAACAAAAGCCACCAACGTGAATATGGGGTTTTTTCCAATCTTCCAACGAGCCTTCCTCACACTCCTACTTGTCACGAATAAAGGTACGGAATTACATACCCCCATCAGGCAAGGAGGAAGATCTTGCTTTTTCGTAATAAGACCTTTATGGTCTTAGTGACTTCGTTATGTTTATAACAAAGCGAAAAACAGCTTTTAACGAGTTTGGCTTAGTTAAAAAGAAATTGTGAATTTCATTTAGAAAATATCACACACGAGATTCAGTCATTTACTTTATAAAAGACATCTTGATAGAATCGTACGCTTATGATTGTCATAAGTGGCTTTTGTTATGTCCTATACGACATTACATGTATATTTTGTCGAATTATGTAACGTTTAATTAATAAACAAAATCTTGCAGTGTGATTTTATTGTATTTTATGTGGTGTGGAATTATGAACATTTTGTTTACAGTGGTTAGTAAACAAACTTTTGCCAAAATGAAACATTTAGTTTTTTATCTATATTATTATACACCTATGTACATTTACAATTTAGATTTCATTTTTAGGTTGAGATTTTAACGTAAGATGGATGATCATTTAGGATACAATTGTATAAAAACGACGGACGTCTAGAGAGAGATGTGTTTTTTTATGCACTCCAATCTGCACTCCACCAATACTTTAACCAATACTCACCAATACTCTAACCCATGCTTATTTTAGTTTGTGCAACACAAAGCAAAATGTTTTTTTTGAAGATAAGGAACTAATTCATTAAAAATTGTTTATTTAAAGTTTAGAGAAAATTTTAAAATTAAATTTTAATTCAGAAAACGTATCTACAGACAGATATGTCACATTGATTAGTACATATAACCAATTAGTTTATCTCTTTTTGTATGCAATTAATCATACTCTGATATTTTAAAAATGTTTATCAGATAACAATTCACTCTTTTTCATGAAAAACCATTAAGTCATTTACCATAACTAACTAAAACTAATATCCATTTTCACTTTTCATTAGCATCAAACTAATTATAATATATAGTGGGACAATCTCGTTGCAAGTCTTTTGCAAGTGATTAGCATAATTCCTCCGATTAAGGGCATTTACATGGGAAAGAAGTATCACAAGAGCCCAGTCAAAAGGTGGGAGTGTTACGTGAGTAATTACAAAGATGATGAACCGTCCTCGATTCTCGCCGCTTTCCTCAAATCGCCGATGTCCATTTTGGTAATGTGAAAGAAGAGAAGAGTATGTTCCTTTTAGATTGTTAAGAAATGAAGTTGATAAATGAAAAAAAAAAATACGAGGTACGTTTAACTTTTTAAGAATGAGATTTCTCTTAAAATACCTTAATATTTTACACTTTGCTCTAATGAAAAAACTTGATAATTAAAAAATAATTGCATTAAATTTCTTAAATAAGAAAATTGGTATTACCTCAAAGAATAGGCACGGTTTTGTACTTTTGATAAATATTCGAACAGAAACAACGAACAAACGAACTTTCATTTTCCTTTGTCTTGATTTAATATGTTTTTGTGTTCAAATCTTAGTCCAAAAATAATTGTATTAACCAAAATAACTGTTTATCTATCGTAGGTATGCTTTCTTTGTGAAACTTTAATGGCATTAAATATTGTATTGATTTGTTTTAATTGTAATTTTCAGAAAAATTATCCGACATTTGAAAAGAATGTCGAAATCTGTATGGGGTAACATATACAAGGTGTCGAAATGTTAGAATCACAGCCAAGTGACGAACCGACACTTAAGTAGGCACCCAACGCAAATTTTAGGGACTGCTTACGAGATCACAAATATACCTCGTGTATCTCTAGGGCACATAAATTGGCCCAAAACCGAAACAATTCCTAAAGTATTTTTAAATGTAGCTCCTAAAATTAACAGTAACACAGAACATCAATTATTCCCAAATAAATCTTTTTTCCCCAGTGTGCCGATTCCACAGCATCAAACCCAGCGGGACTCATCAAACCCGTTTACAGAATCGGGGCTGCAGCTGCATATATAGTTATTGTTTGCGAAGAAGATGCTGCTGCGGCATCACTCCTTTGATCACCCCTTCAAAAATTCCTTGGTTCTAAAATGGAACGTTTTAGTCCCCCCCCCCTTTTCGAATAAATTCGGCGACCTCTTTTTTGACCACCCCCTTTGGGTATAGGCACAGAAAACTGGATTTTTTTGTATGTTTTTATTGCAGTTTTGTTGGTGTTCAAAGACTAATTTTAAGTGGAGTCCTGTAATAAATCATTTAAGGCGTTTGTTGTGGTGAGTCTTTGATGATTGTTTGCAGCTGTATAGGTGATGAATGATTGGGTTTTAATGAAAAGTAAATTCAAGATGATAATCAAGAGGAATGGTGTAATTAAAACAGTTATCAGGTTACTTAAGTTGCTTCAAATTACTAATCAATTATAAGTGAAGGATATGCGAATATTTTTCCGTTAAAGGCGCTGTTTGTAACGGGTGCGGGTTCGATTATCGCCTTCGCCCTGGGTGTACTTCCTTTCTCTGTGACAGTAAAAACTTTTTCTGTGTCTGTCTTACATGACGAAGGCTTATCAGCGGGTCACTGATCAAGCACACAAGCCGAAATATATGTACCTATCCCCCCCCCTCCCACTTAAGGCGCTGTTACAATAACAACTTAAAAAAAACAGTATTTTATTTCCGTTTTCATGCAATTCAGTTAACTTTTAAATTGAACTGTAAGCAGCAGCTTGAGCATGGTTTACAGTGTTAAAATAATTCAAACCCATCAAAACGAAAATTTATCGAATTAGTGTCAAGTTGACTTCGTAACAACTAGGATTATGGCTAACTATTTTCAATAAGAAGGTTTTAGATGATGTTTTTATTATTCTCTGTACTACAATTTCATTAGTTGCTTCGGTTTCGCTCTCAAAATGAACGATTTTAATAAAAAGTAACTTTTCTTTCCTTTCAAGCATTCGCTAATAAATTTTTGATCAAGGAACAGCACAACACAAATTTGGCATTTAAAAATTTAATAAATTAAATATTCTTAGAAAACTCATTTTCAAATACCAAAGCAAAGTAATTCCGGACAACAAATCAAAACAAATCGTTTTAACCCTTGCAACCCACGACGTGAACAAACCCCACTGTTTTTTTTGGCAATTATTGAAAGAAAATTTGATTGAAATAAAAGATAAATACTTTAAATAGATTAAAAAATCACATTATGTCTGTTGACTCATCTTTAATTCCTTAATTCCTTGAACATTTGTAATAATTATTAGCAAACAGAAACCTCACGAACAGTCAAGGTTGTAAACCGGGAACTATTGCTATAGCGTTCTCATTGAAACAAGATGTGAATTTTTTATGTAACCCTTTCAAATAGTTCTTTCAAGTATTTCTAGGACAAGTTTGCTCAAGTATATATTTAAATTCTCAGTTAAAAGATTATGTATTCTAATGATTTATCTTCATGAAGACAAAAACAACTGTGAATAGACTTGACTAATCTACAGTGGTGGCCAAAAGTGTGGACACTTTTTGAAAGTTTCTTGTTTTTCAACATTGTGTGCTTGTAGAATATAAAAATTTTCACTTTTGGCAATTTTTATTACTAAATTCTTCATTAGTTTACCTTCAATTTCATGTATAAACGATTGTATTTAAGTGAAAATTAATATATTTTACAAGAAGCACACAAAGTTACATGAAATTAAAAAAAAAGTGTCCACACTTTTGGCCACCACTGTAATGTTAAAGAGTATAACCATGGCAAACATCGTTAATTGCAAAATTGCAAGCTAATTTCTAACGAATTAAAAAAAAATCAACGTTCGCTGTTGCTTTCTTAATCAACAACTTTTAGTCACCATATAATTGAACATTTCATTAACTTTCTTTCTCAAATTCACTAATATCATTTATCGTTTGCTAAATTATTTTCCGCTCAAATTATTGCATAATCGTTATTCTCCTAATTTCAAAAACATTTAGCAAACCATACAGACTACACTCTTAAAACAAAGGAGTGAAATTCACTCCAGTAGGAGAAGTGCATTTTCGACACTGGAAAGGAGTGAATATTAACTCAGACTGAGTTAAAATCACTCGTTTGGAGTGATCCTTTCGGAGGTTTAACACACAAAGGATCCACTCGAAAAGGGAAAGTGCATTTTCTAGACTGCTGGAGTGAAAATTAATCAGACTGAGTTAAAATCGCTCGTTCGTTTTAAGAGAGTATATATTGAATTTGCGAAAGAAAATTAACGAGAATGAATTTTTTTTTGCTTAAACGTTTTAGATTTTGATGAAGGCTGTGCTTGGCCATTTTATTTCTAATATATATAAATAGCGTGCGGAAGCAGTTGTAAGTAGCTGTTACTGCTACAAAAACTAATATAACGCAGAAGTGAGGAAGCCAAAAAGTGACCTCTGGTTTTAAACTCGTGATCCTTAGATTTATAGCGTGGATTAGCTAAAATACAAACACAACACAACGCTAATAAAAGGATCCACTCAACATAAAACCACCACTGATAAAAAGAATAGACCCTTCGGGTCACACATCAAGGCATCAAATTGTCCTTTAAAAGATCGCGTGTGTATATAACAAAGTCACAACTTCGAAAAATGACAATGGAGAACGACATTAGGATTGGCATTGTAATTGCATTGTTATTGGCCTACACGTGTCCTATAGACACTTTTTAGACTTAGAGAGAAAGATAATGCGATGGGATAATGTGTCTATACGAAGATAGTGTGTTTTGTGTGCGTCTTTTCCTGGGCGACAGTTTATTAGACAATTCCTTAAGGAAGTTTCTGTATGGGCATCAGTTTGTCGTATTGGATATTATGTAGAAACTAGGTTTTAAAATGTTGTAGGAAATGTTTTAAGTTAGTAATTTTATTGCATTTTCATATTGATCATCTAAAACTAGATTACCATTTTCTAGCTAATTAGTATCATGTGCTTGGTTCTTGCTCTTTTAATTTTTTTTATCTTAATGCAATGTAAACACATTACAAAATCGTTAAACTGCATCAGCTTCTGATAACATTATTTGCTTCGTTTTCTTTTAGTTAAACATATTCATTAATATATATTTCAAGTTCCGATTAGTGTGCTTTTAAAATCTTCAATTTATAGATGAATTTTTTTAAAAGGAAGCCCAAGTCCTTCCTTGTATTTAAAAAAAACCTCTAACGTAAATGTAAATTACGGTTTGACCTCGCCTCTCAACTTGTATTAAAGGAGTTTCCTCCAAGTCCTTTAATCCTCCAAATAATAAGGTTAAAATAAGTAGAGGCTCCAGACAAAAAAAATCTGCATAAACTGTGCAATTTTATTTTGTTGTGTGCGCCTTAAGAGTCGTCCTAAATGTCTGATGGATGGCTCTTATTCAGAGTTTAAGCCCCAATACTTGAACCTCTTAATGTAAAATGGATTAAATCATCCGAAAAGTTTTCGTACACGTTTCCTTCTTCACTAAAATGTTGACATAAAGAAACGTAAAGGGAAGTACTCCTAATGGAGTTGATCCAATTTTAACATTAGATATTCACTTGACCACTTCCAATAAGAGTTCCCTTTAGTGTGTCCCGAAGGCTGTCCTTATTTTGTCACCGTCTGGAGTGGATTTCCGAAATCGGTTCCGAATTCAATACTTGAGGACCCAGCCCAGACTGGTTTTCGAATCAAATGAGTTAGTTTTTTTGTGTATTAATTACCTTATAATTAAATTATGAGCTGAAGTAGATTGAGCAATGTTTTACTTTCTTCAATTTATTGAGGTCTCTGAAGGAGAATATCTCGTGGTACCTTTTTTTCTGTGAATTAGTTATGTGAGCTCGAGTATTCATAGAGAAAACTATTTCGTATTTAAAATGAGACATTAGCGGCTTTGCTACAACATATCACTGATGCTTGATAATCAAAACACTTTTAATTAATTTATAAGAATAATTGGGTTTAATAATTTACAAAAAGGGTAGCAAGGAGAAAGTAAACAATTGGGGTTTAATAAGGATAATGGCAATAAGGAATTAAGTTGCGGTGTAAAAAAAATATATTTTATACACAATTAAAATTTTTGAATTCTTCTAATAAATTAAATACAATGTTTCAAAAAGTTGGTTGTTGACGACCTCATAGGAAGATATGATCGTCAGTCAAAAAATTGACAGCTAAAGGAGTTCAGTTTTCTATCTTAATTCTGTGTCCCTGTCATATGGCTGCTAGATTGCTAAAAATGCAACACTTAGTTTCACCAAAAATATCTTTCCTGGCATTTACAAAGGCTGCTTACTGAAATGTTTCAACATATTTCTGATATTCGGTTCAACCCTTTTGTTTCCAAAATATGAAAAAAAGGTTCAATTTAATGCATAAAGTAAGGTGAAACATTTCGCCATACAGCCTTTACAGATACTACTTTTCTAGTTAAACCAAGCACAAAATTTTAACAATGTACACCTAGCTAAGGAAACATTGTACTGTAAAATAAAGCATCGCTTTTTGCTGTTTATTTTTATACCACATAGAGTTTAACGTTAGTTATAGTATATAAGCAATCAACCATGTTTAAATTAACAGCACATGGTTACATGACAGCACTTTTACCACCACCCTGTTCTAGTAAATTAGAGGATTTTTTTGCAGCCTATGCTTTAAACATACACCCAACTTCTCAAACATACACGTGAATTGTGGAACCATCATTATGACCCTCCTTTTTCAACGTTTTCTGTTTTAAACTTTAAAACTATACTAATATCAGCTAATCCAAATATAATCAGTTTTTTTTTCAGTGATTTTTGAGAATCTTTTATAGTATGCTTTAAGCATACGCTCAACTGACGACATACACGTGAATTATGGAACCATCGTTATGACCCTCATTTGTCAACGTTTCCTGTTTTAAGCATTAAAGTTATCCCAATCTGCAATCAACTAATCCAGGCATAACAGTAGCTGGACGAGCATTTATAGAAGGCATTAGTGGCTTATCGTTTAGCAAGAGTGTGGGGTTGGTCATTCAACTCTTCTTTTCGCACTTCAGCTTCAATATGACATGCAAGAACAATCTTTGCTATTTTAACTGTTCTTTAAGTTATTGCACAGAAAGACTTATTTTTAATAAAATACTGATAGGAAAAAACAATGAAGTTCAGTTACTTGTCTTAAAATCGTTAAATCGTCATTATCTAAGCAGGAGCAACATTTCTTATCCTAATTACTAAGATATCCTATCCCCATCCTAACATGGGTTTTCAGAGCTGAATTGAGGATAACCAAAAAATATATATATTAAGAAGTTCGATGCTGTTTTTCCTCACTCGAACCTTGGTGTTAAGATAGCAGTTTTTTTCCGATTCAAAAACAGCCTTGTATTTTGACTTTTCAAACATGGTTTATATTTTAGTCTATGATTGTATTTTTTATTGAATGATGTATATATTATCTAAATTATTATGTTATAAATAAGGTACAATACCATTAAAAAAATGAATGAAAAAATTGCTTAAGTGTTTTGGGATTGCAGCGCTGAATTGAGAATTACCAAAAAAACTGCATATCGATTTAGCCAACCAAAGCTTCGATTTATCACCAATGTTTTGTAATTTTTTTATGAATAGAAGGAGTCTTAAAGCAACCGCGATGCTATACTTGAGAACTCTTTCTACGTGGAGATAAATATCGAAGTCTATTGTCATGTTTTGAAGATCTTTTACAGGGCCGGCATTTAAGGTAGCATACCACAGAAAATGTCTTCCTAGTTTCTGTCCTTGTCATTATATAACGAATCGTGCAGGACAACAACGAAAATCCCGCCAATAAATAGCTCCGTGTATATTAAACTAGTTCACGTGACATATGTTAAGTCCGAAGACCTGACGACCTAAAATGTAATAAAGGTCGCGTTAGGCGTACCCCCTTAAAACGAACGAGCGATTTTAACTCAGTCTGAGTTAATTTCACTCCTTCAGTCTGGAAAATGCACTTATCCTTGAGGAGTGGACCCTTTGTGTGTTAAACCTCCGACAGGATCACTCCAAACGAGTGATTTTAACTTAGTCTTAGTTAATATTCACTCCTTTCCAGTGTCGAAAATGCACTTCTCCAACTGGAGTGGATTTCACTCTTTTGTTTTAAGAGTGTAAGCTAAGCAGTCAACCTCGTCGGTAGGTTCAAAATTACACTTCCTATAGAAAATAACCCTTGTTTTAGCTCTAGAGCGAAGCTAATTATTCATAAAAAACCAGCCTATAAGTTATAAAAAATACCAATTTCTGAAAAATAACACAAACGCATAGAACCTGTTCTGTTTACTTGAACGTGTTTCTGATACCAATTAACGTAACTGCATAACCGTTACGCAAGATTCCGTTTTTGTTTGTCACCTAATCCCTGGTCGCCCTTTCCTTTGTCACAGATCGTGGGATATAAGTTCATGAGTTTCTGACTTTTGTGGGGAAATACTAATTGCTGTTTTGAAGGAGAACGTTTTTGGTCGTTTTTGTTTTGTTTTTAAAAGGGATATTGTATTTCAGGAATTTTCTCCGTTTATGCGCCAGAGCTGACTTATTTGAACCAAGATTTCGGAATTGGAATAAAACAAACGTATCTTATTTTCAAGAGCAAAATTATCTGATTTAGTTGAAATTTTGAAAATTTTGACTCATACTAAATTTGGTAAATATAGTTTTTCTAGAATAATATTACACAATGCATACAGTAATTCGAATATGTTCAACAACCAAAAAAATCTATGAAAGATAATGGATAATGGAAATTCCTTGGATTATATTATTGTGCATGTTGGATTAAATAAATTTCTTATATCAAATTGATAGATAGTTACATAAGCTGCTTAACTACCTTTCACAATGGCTGACATTTTTAATTTGTTCTTAAGAAGGAAGAAATATATAGATGACCACCAAGATATCAAACCAGCAGCATCACTCTGTACAGGGATAAAATGTGAGCTTTGTTTGGGTTAGAAACTGTAAATATTAATATCTACTAGGATAGACAGAGTCGCGAAAACTTCGTTGATATGTCAGCCTGAGGCCACCATTTCATGAATTAAGTACAGTTGATATTAAGTGACCATAGTGTAAGTACAACGCCCACAAACTGTTTATAGACCTGAAGGCGAACTTTTGGAAAATCCTGCCCTGCTTTGTGCCTTTCTTAAGGTCTTCTGGGGATTGATTAAACACACTGTAAAAAAACCTGTAAATTTATTGACATTTGTCTTTCAATTTTTAATGGCAACAGCCATATTTGATTGAAAACTTTCTGACCCCCTAACTAAACGGCCTTATCCCTTAGACTGTTGAAAAATTAGAGTGATTCCCGTATTTTTACAGTTTTAGCTCATTTATTAGCTATAGCGAATGGCGGACATTGTTTTTTTTAAAGGGGTGTGACTGGAATCTCTGCTGCCTCCTACCTGTTATTTTAGACAGATTTGTTTAACTCTTTCAGTCCCAGTGATGTCATTTGGCATCATCGTTTTCCTGATCTTAATTTTAAAAAAAATAATAGCACTGACATCTATTGAATTAATAAAAAAATATTTTCTAATAGAAAAAAAGTTTAAGGGGTCTAAGGAGTCTTAAAAATGTGCAAAGAAGATACTACAAAGCATAGTTTGATCTTTCGTGTCATTTTTTAACTACTCAATGTATAAGTATAATTTTTTTATATGTAATTCTACAAGATTTATTTATTATAAAACAAGTTTTAAAATTTATGAAACTTTAGCCAAAACTAAAATAAATGATATTAAACATGAAGCTATTTGAACGCATTGTGATTAGGCTTGCGCGGCAAATTGTGAGGTCAAAATTGAAAAAATGACCAAGAAAATGACTTTATATTGTACAAATATGTACAAACAAAGACTTATACCTAAATTCTCAGCTCTATTTTAATTAGAAATTATTTTAAGAACTTTTTTCTAAAAAAAATAATAAAAATTTAAAAATTTTGATTTTAAATTATTTTTAAAATAATTTCTAATTAAAATTGAGCTGAGATTTTAGGTATAAGTCTTTGTTTGTACATATTTGCACAATATAAAATCATTTTCTTGGTCATTTTTTCAATTTTGACCTCACAATTTGCCGCGCAAGCCTAATCACAATGCGTTCAAATAGCTTCATGTTTAATATCATTTATTTTAGTTTTGGCTAAAGTTTCATAAATTTTAAAACTTGTTTTATAATAAATAAATCTTGTAGAATTACATATAAAAAAATTATACTTATACATTGAGTAGTTCAAAAATGACACGAAAGATCAAACTATGTTTTGTAGTGCCTTCTTTGCACATTTTTAAGACTCCTTAGACCCCTTAAAGAATCGAATGATGTGCTTTTTAATATCATAAATGGCTATAGATGATCAGAGAAAAAAATCTAAATGATGATGCCAAATTGTCATTGGGACTGAATGGGTTAATACTACACAGGACTGAATTAATGGATAGAGTTTTAAACTACTATATAGAATTATGTTTAAAAAACGATATTTGAGAAAAAGAATTGTTTTGTGTATGTTTTTACTGGTGTAAGCATTGCGCCTCTGATTGGTTGACAGTAATGTCGAACTGCAACCTGTGAGAGACCAGCATCTCCTTGGCTCAACTCATGTTTATATTAGTCCTCATTTTATGTAGAAACGAGTACAGTGATTGGCACCCTCTCAGGGATTGGCCTCCTCATTCATTTTTGAAAATAATAAGATTTTAAAGCCCAAAATAGGTGTGACAAAGTTTTTTAAAATTCCCGCCATTAACGTTTGCCAAGTTGGCAACAGTGCACCAACAATCGGAAAAGCAATATGGCCGCTAAAGACCGGGGACCAATCACTGTCTTATGGGGGCCAATCACTGTACTTGTTACAATACTAACTGAAAAACTGTTTTAAAAAACGGTTAATGTAATGTAGTTTTTTTAGGATCCAAATGGAATTAGAAAAAGCAAAAACAGGAATATGGTACTTAAATATTCTCTGGTAGCACTTATTTGGCAATTCCCAATTAAGGGAGAATTTCGTTTTTTGTGATAACGACTAATGTTTTCCACCGTAGTGAATATGTCACGTTTTCCATCTTCTGATGGTATGTGGTATACAATTTTGATCGTCAACGTAACCTTGAACAACGGAAGGAGGATTATAATTACGAATTAATAAAAAAGGACAAATAATGATGACATAAAAAACATTAAAAAAGACTCCACATCATCGAATGAAAATGACTTCTAAGAGATCCTTTGAAGACAGTGGTCTCTGAAGCGTAAGTCCTGCAAAATATCTTCACAGAACAAAAATGCCGGTCCTCAAAACAATCGCGAAACAGTTTCATCATTCTTTTTAGTAAAAGCTTTTATTTAAAGATACCCTAATGCGATTTTCTTACAGCTACGATTTCAAGGACACCCGATGATGTTTGGAAATTGAAAATATAGAAGATTACATCGAATTTTGTCCATGCATCACTGGCCACACTTTAAGGGGTCATAGGAGTCTTAAAAATGTGCAAAGAAGGTACTACAAAACATAGTTTGATCTTTCATGTCATTTCTGAACTACTGAATGTATAAGTATAATTTTATTATATGTAATTCTACAAGATTTATTTATTATAAAACAAGTTTTAAAATTGATGAAACTTTAGCCAAAACTAACATAAATTATATTAAACATGAAGGTACTTGAACACACTGTGATTAGGCTTGCGCGGCAGATTGTGAGGTCAAAATTAAAAAAAATGAATAAGAAAATTACTTTATATTGTACAAATATGTACAAACAAAGACTTATACCTAAATTCTCAGCTCAATTTTAATTAGAAATTATTTTTTTTTAAATTTAAAATCAAAATTTTTAAATTTTTATTAATTTTTTTAGAAAAAAGTTCTTAAAATAATTTCTAATTAAAATTGAGCTGAGAATTTAGGTATAAGTCCTAGTTTGTACATATTTGTAAAATAAAAAGTCATTTTCTTGGTCATTTTTTCAATTTTGACCTCACAATTTGCCGCGCAAGCCTAATCACAGTGTGTTCAAGTACCTTCATGTTTAATATAATTTCTTTTAGTTCAGGCTAAAGTTTCATAAATTTTAAAACTTGTTTTATAATAAATAAATCTTGTAGAATTACATATAAAAAAATTATACTCATTTATTGAGTAGTTAAAAAATTACAAGAGAGATCAAACTATGCTATGTAGTATCTTCTTTGCACATTTTTAAGACTCCTGTGACCCCTTAAAGACCGTTTCCGTTGACAGCGTTGTAAAAAACAATGGGACGAACCGAAAGTCATTCACGGAAGAATTGTACGGGATTTACCCGTCATTTACTTATTTTTAACTGCACTTAAACAAGCTTAGAGATGAATTGACGAAGCCTTTTCTAAATAATGATGAGGTATTAGCACATTCATGAGTAATTATGAAGACTATGCTACCGACAAAAGGATTGCATTGCTACTCGTTAATATTTATCCGCTATTTTTTTATATATATATGTTATGAATACATTATGTTAAGTTTTCGTTAATTGAAATTTTAATTCATTGCCACGAAGACCTTGCTCGAGTTGGTGGGTAAAATGCAATCTCTATTTGGTTTAATAGTGAGAACTGTATTTTAGCTGCAAATTTGTACAAATAAGTGTTTAAATTTAATGCAATAAATTTCTAATACTCAAGAAGGCAATTTCAATATAAAATATTTTTTTAATAAATTAATGCACACTCTTAAAACGAACGAGCGATTTTAACTCATTCTGATTACTTTTCACTCCCCCAGTCTAGAAAATGCACTTCCCCTTTTGGAGTGGATTCATTGTGTGTTAAACTTCCAACAGGATAACTCCAAACGAGTGATTTTAACTCAGTGTGAGTAAATATTCACTCCTTTCCAGTGTCGAAAATGCACTTCTCCTACTGGAGTGGATTTCACTCTTTTGTTTTAAGAGTGCAGTATCCATACAAATTATAACTAACCATAAATTAACAAACAATTAAAAAAAGTTGAATTTGAAAACTTCAGCTAAATTTATGATGTTTAATTGTTGTTATTTAGCTGTTGTATAATACTAATGTTTTACGTAAAAATTAAAATGATGGCTTTGTATTAATTTTTGAGAATAAAGGTAAGAAAATTAATATACTCTTTTCTACCTTTCATCTATTTCTCTAATATTTAATATAGTTTATAGTTAAAAGTATACTTTATGAAAAAAATCCTTTTTTAGCGAAACACATATGCTTTTCCTAATGCACTACTTTCATATTTGTGTACAAAATAAATGTTTATAAATAAGCTCTATTGAATGTATTTGTGTTTTCAGAAATTTGGACATCAAAAATAAGTTCATTCATCTAATATTTCATAAAATTCACAAGAAATATATATCCTGTGATACAGATAAAAATCTGCTCCATTTCTTCAAAAAAGGAGTCGCCATAACTTTTTCCCGCCCATACAGTATGACGCACTTGCCAAATTACAGTCTATAAGTGTTGTGACGTATTAGTACATGGACGACACTTGAAACGTTGGCGACACTTCACATTTTTTGTTAAGATTCCTAGCACTTGATTTAAGTAGGAGAATCAAGTTTATTTATAAATGCACAGAAATGCGAAGGAAAGAAAATAGGCGTGTTTTCATGGAAAACATCATCGCGTAATGGAAACATTTTTTCAAGCGTATCAAGTATGATTAAATTGTAAATAAATAGGTTTGTAATAGTAAAGGTTTTTTAAAACGTTTTCTTCTTGCACAATATTTCCTAACTCTTTTAAAACAATATTCGTCAAAAATTATTTTAAGTTCTAGTCATTACTTTCACATGCATACACCAAACCGAAATTTAAATTGTATTCTTTCCCTTTAATTAATGAGAATACAACCACATAAAATTAGAATATTCAGTAAACGTCAGCTTTAGAGTAACTTTAAGCAGTTTACATGGACTGCGCACATGTTTGTAATTTTGTTTGAAACCAATATTTCGATTTTCGTTTATCTACTATTTTTCCAACAAGATTTTTATAGATTTAAATTAATTTGATTTAATCATGTAATTTGAATTTAATTGGTCGGATTTATTTAAACATGCCTTATGATTTAATTTACAAATCAACGGCTTCAGTAACTAAATTTAAGTGGTGTTATAATTATGTAACACTTTATTTTAAACATTTATTTAACGAAAAAATCCCTTTTATATATATTTATTAGTATAGTAGTATTTTTCTCACTAAAGAGGTGGCAACACAGGCACGTTTGCCATGTTAATCATTGAACCATGCGTGTCCCGCCTGCACAATTGTAGGTCAGGTGATATGCCACTCTAAAACTTTTACTGTGATTTCTATGAAAAAAGTCAGCTTTGAAAAAAAAATTGTTTGTTATAACTTTCTCAAATACGTCGCTTTAGTAATGCCCACCACTTTTACTCAAAAAAATTCGTACTTTAAAACCACTCTCCTGGAAATTTAGTAACAGAACAATGGTAACATTGTCTTTGATTTTTTAAAGAAAAAATGTCATTGTCTTTCACTCTTTGATGACGTAACGTGATGCCCGAAGTGAGTCAGAATTCCAGAAAGTGAATTCCAAAATATCCCCTTATCAAACGAGAAAATCGAAGAACTTTTGTTCTTTGTTTTTGGTTAGAACACTTTCTTTGAAATAAGTGAGGTAATCTTAGAATGAAAACTTTTTTCTAGTTTAGTTTTTTATGCAATGCGCACTGGTTCTGGAATTGAGAAACTGAATAATTTTTATATAGAATGTTGATTCACCTGGATGAATATTTATATCTCTACCATTGTAGAATATTCTATTTGAATGAATCGAAAACAATGCCGTAATGTAATTTAATTTCTGTCATATCAATATCGAGGTTTCAAAATAGACAGCGAATCTTAATCGACAAAAAATATTTAGTCATTGAAGATGCTCCACTTTCAAAACAAGTATTAGATATTCCTATTTTCAGATACTTTTTTGTAAAATAAATAATTTAGGCAGTAAAATAATTTAATTAGATAACAATTTTCAACAATTGAATAATACTTATAAAAAATTCGAAAAATGTCAAACGAATAAAGATGTTGGCACAAACTATTATTATTTATTCAATAGTTGATTTATAATTGGAAAGGTATATGAATACCCTTCTTATTTTGTTCATGCAAATAAGACGTTTTAAAGTATTCTTTAACACTTCGTTAAAATGCAAACTCTTAGTGATTGTATGTTTTAAAAGTAGAAACTATTGAAAATTTATCAAAACATTGTTTTTAATAAATAAACTTAAAAGTAATGTTAAAAAAAATAGGGGAGGGAAAAGTTTTCATGTGTTCTTTGCTTTAAAAAAATTACAGGAATTTGTCTATGGTGTATTTTTTTACCTAATCGCAAGTCCTTAGAAGTTTAAAACTATATATTATTATAAAATTTATAACAATTATGTTGTCCCGGCAATTAAGGAAAAAGTGCGAAAAGAAATGTAAATATTCTCTAACGCAAGATAATATATTTATAAATTATTATTACTATTATTTTTAAAGCAAGTTTGTAACAGAAACTGTTACTTGGAACTGCTTTCACATAAATCCCCTCGCCCCAAACCATAGGTGTATTTTGTTCATATTAGTATTCAGTATTAGATTAAAATTTTATACGTAGAAATTAACATAATATTTTGATCGAAAATTTTATAATTATTAGTTACTGATTGCAAAAATTATTGAAAATATATGTAAATGCAGTATGCTCACACTTAAAAAGAAGCAAACACATTTCATATCAACTCATAACATTAAAAATATCTATAACCATCAAAACATAACTAAACTAATTGCATTTTAAATCTCATTTCAACAAACGACAATGAAAGAACATCACAGAAGAATAAAAGTATGAAACCGTCATTATTCATTAATAAATGCAAATGAAAAATTACGTCCTCTTAAAAAATACCTTGTGCCTCTTCCTAAACAAATTCTATGAGCAATCAAAGAGAATGATTGTGACATATATTATGACGTCTTATTCCAAACTGATCTATCTTCCAAACAATTGATTCCCTTTAAAATATTTATTTAATATGCATGGAGTTATTTGTGTGATTGTTGTGAGTGGAAATGATTATTTAATTCCAATAAAATTGCCATATTGGCTTTTTAAATGTTCTTTAAATGTGTATTACATTTTTCAATTTTCACTAATGATTGACCTACTTCTAATTTGAAATATTTCTTTCAGTTTCGATGATCTAATTAGCCAGTTCAGTCCCAATGACTATTTAGCATTATCATATTAGATTTTCTTTTCTGATCGTCTATAGTCATTTATGATATCAAAAAGGACATCATTCGACTCTTCAAACTTCTTTCTATTAGAAAATATTTTTATTAATCCCAATAGATGTTAGCATTATTATTTTTTTTAAATTATGATCTGAAAAATGATGATGGCATCACTGGGACTGAAAGATCGCACTTGCTTTTAGCATTTGTAGTTTGGTCTCTGACGAAAGGGGGGGGGGGGGGGTGAGGACAAACGTTCAAACTTAGCATTTATATAGCTACAATTTTTTACGTTATCTAAACGTAGTGTGAGAAAACATCATGTGTCTGAAATAACAAAAGTGTACGACGCAGTTACGTGATCTTATCAATATTTCCCTAAGTCGCATGAACGAAAACGAGTACATCACTTCAAATTCACGATGTAATCTAACGAAATCAGAATAGCAGTAATAGCCCTGTTGTCGAATGTACTTTTAGAATATTTTCACAACGCACAACTGGCTTGAATTTTAAATTTATGCCCCAAAGCTTGACCTTCATAGTCTCCTTTCAGTGAATTAAAATCCAGTTTTCCTATTCTATGTGTGAACTTGATATCTGTTCTAACCACATTCACTGACTAAATTATCCTTCAAACCTCAAGGCTTCTTCTTTTCAGGTGCACAGTGACAATCTGGACTTGGCGGTATCGGACAGTGTCCGAAGTAGAGGTTAGAGCAAGACGGGGATGCTGCTTAGCCAAAACCCAATGCGAGAAAGGGCTTATCGAGTGAAGCTATTGGTGGCTTCTGGAATAAGCCCAAACAAACGCTTTGTTTATTATTTTGTGGTGTGATGCATAAAATACAATTGGTAATTTAAATATTTTGAGCTAATTGAAGTATTCAAAAATTGTAATAATTTAGATTTTGTCTGCAATAATACTGATTTTGTTTTGAAATAACTATACATATTGTCATTCTTACAAAATTTACTACCTATTGTTAAAGAATAAATTTGCATGTTTCACGTCTTGAGTGGCAAAATACCCAAAGAAAGAAATCTAACTTATCGATTGGTTAATTAATGTAATAGGCGGAGCTTACCATATTAAACTACCTATGAAATCAAGGAATGAAAGCTTAAATGATTGACGTCATGCGAAACAAGACAATTGAAATGCTTTTTCGAATTTTACATGCAGGAATCTCATTGAGAGTGTGAAGTCGTATCACAATCAATTTGACAACTTTCAGACGGCTTAATATTCTTTCGAGCCAAGTATTTATTTTATCTTTCCTCATCGTATTTCCGCTTACAAACCGCCTACATTGCCAAATATGCTAACGTATATAGAAGAGTAATGAAGGTAATACTTGTAAGACTAGGGTTTTTCCAATTTTCTGCAATTGCAGAATTATATATTTTTCTAAAATGAAAATCCTGAAAATCCGCTTGCATGTATCAAAATGAGTAATATACTTTATTAAATATAACTAGACAGTTTCGTACGTAGTTATGTCATTAAGTAATGCAAATGTTGGCATTCAATAATTTTAATTTTAATTAGCAATACTAGTATCCCTGAAAAAACTATATAATTTTCAAAAAAAATTGCTACTTATTATCTAAAAAGCTTTATTTTTAGATTACTCAAAATTAATTATCTGAACTAAAAATAAAAAAAGATGATTCTTCTACTGGCAAAGCATCTTTAAAATCCCTTAAACGAATTGAGTGCATTTAGGTATAAAATATATAGCACATATTATGATAGATATTTACAATGAAATTATGAAAGATATTTTACAACATCAATACATTTTTTTATATATCGTTGTAATTAGCATTACCGCTATAATAATTCCGTTAGATTACAGGTTATGCAATTTATTTTCATTTCTACTCATATTACGAAATCCTCATTACTAACTGGTTTCGAATGAAACTATTTCTTACTAATTGAAATTCGAATCGTGAACACATATTTTAATTAAGAGGATATTAATATTTAAAGACACATTTGAAGTTGACGTCAAAAAGCACATTTTCCATTTGTTAACATCTACGTTTGTGTTGAAAATAAATTAATTAATATACTGGACAATTTCTATTGTAGTTGAATGAATCTGATACTTTGTATGATATGATGCTTTATTTATGAATAAGAATTCTATGCATACTGTTACCGTTTGCCAACATACGTGTTAATCCACTCTATTGAATTTCAAAGAATTAAAAATATTATTGACGTTCAGCAAATTTAGCCATTTGTGATATATTGGGAGCTAAATCGATGTTTTAAAAAGAAAAAAATAACTATTTAAAGAAAAAAAATTATGTTGTATAGAATTAAAAGGGTGCAATTTCAACAAATTTGATGCATCGTCATTAATACTTAGTATGTGGTGATACAAATGTTTTCTATTTTAAACAATTAAATTAAAGTAAAAAGTATTTTTTTTTAATATTTCACCATAACGTATGACCATCAAAGATCGAAATATAATTCTAGTGTAAAAATAAAAATCAGGAATTATACGTGTAATATATGAGTTCCCAAAACATTTTGCACACTTTTCTCACGATAAATAAGTAATCCATAAAAAATTAATTCCAAAGAAGTAACTTAATATGGCTCGTTCAAACGATCAACATTCACTTCCTTATTAAAACTCAAACAAACATAAGACTATTTTAAAATGTGTCGCTTTTAACTTAGTGAAAAAAAATCTTATTGTATAAAATAGTACTTGATCTCGTAATTAGTACTTAGCCATCCAAAATGTCACTTCAATGTGAAAGGCCGACCTCTGAACGTGCGTCCTCAATTTCGGACAAGTGAAAAGACATTTTCGATTTGGGAGTGTTTTGAACTCTTGGAGTGTTAAATTAAAACGCTCCTTGATTCCGAGAGTGAGAGAAATTAAGGACACACATAGGTCATGCGTCATTAAGATACGTATTTTGTTCTTGGAAATTGTAATCTCAAAAGGCTACTTCTTTATGATAAGTATGTAATATGACGTGTGTAATGTTATACATTCATAAATAGGGCTATTCATTTTTTTTAAACTGCTGATTTCCAGAAAGAGACTTAGGTGAACTAAGGTTAGTTCAATAAGCCAAAATCATAATGAAATTCCAATAGCTGAAAAAAAATATTGCTGTACAATTTAAGCATTTTCTCCATTCGATATTAAAATTATTTTAACGAAAAATAATTCGAAGGGAAAATTCCGTAAAGTTATATTTAATAATTCTTGTATGATGTTTTACAATGCATATTTAATGACATATTTTCAAATTTCAATTTGTGTATTTATGTACTGTATAACTGATTTTTATTTTTTCCTTTTGTTCTCCGATTGCACAATTGTTGTTTTGAAAAAAAATGAAATTTTGTCAAATAAACATTGGTTTTCAAATACAGTTATTCAAATGATTTGGAAATCAAAAATCAAAGGAAAATAAGTTAAAAACAAGGAGGAAACTTATTTTCTGAAACATTTAAGCTTGTAAACACTCTCATTTCTAATACCCCACCTTACTCCACTTTCCCCTTTTATACCACAGAATTCCTGATACAAGTGTTTTGTGTAGTTAAATCAAGTGTAGAACATGCTTTCATTCTAAATCTAGGGCTCACTTGTCTGTGGTTCTAAAATATGACGCCTGTCGCCAATAGCCCACGTGTAGCTCGAGTGCAATTATAATTCAAACCTAATTTTAATGTCGATATCGAAATATCCGATGAATCTACAAATGCAAAGGTAGCTTTAAATTTGCGTAATAGTTCTTATTTAACTTTAAGAGTTTAACTTTTTAGTTTTACTTTCTCTTCTGAAAAAATGATAAACAGTGACGATAATACTGCAGTTTAAAAATGACTGATGGAATAAAGTGTTTTTTTTTTCCTATGACTTACTAATTGAGAACAATTTTTGGCTTACTTTATGCGTTAACTCTTATAAATAACCTATAAAGACCTGATATATTGTAATTCACACAAGTTATTGCCTTAAGCAAGTTTTTTAAAAAAAGCAGCAAAGTTACCAATATCTTCATTAACGACTTTGTGACCAATAACATCAAAAACTCTTCCTATAAAACAAATACTACAAATTATTTTACAATTTAAAAAAACTCTTCTAGAAAATCATCACAAATCATAAATTTTCCTTTGAAACCCTTTTATGTTGTCGTCCTTCATGTATGTCAGAGAAATAAACTCATATCTGTCAAGGAAATAAAGATGGGAAACATAAAAACATTTTGTTTTAAAACTTAAAAAAACTGTGGTAACCTGTTTTTTTGGTTATCAGGAAAACCATCATTAAACAGTGTAATTAATCTAATTAAAGTAATGGAATTTTGTATTTAATCTAATTGAAACACTACAGATGATTGCAGTAAAACTATCCACACGAAAATTAGTTTTTTTTATTGGGTTTATCCATATAATTGTTATAAGACAATTGGTGGAACACTGTAAAAAAATTCCTTAACTTTCCGTATATATAACTGGAACTTTCCTGGCTTTTTCAAGTATCCATCGATTCGTGATAAGTTCCTGGGATTTTCAGGTTTTCTCTTTCAAATCTGGCAACGTTTGCTATGAACCGCCGCCATTGCTCGGGGCGCCTCGCTCAAAATCAGTAACGTTGTTGTGCGTTGTTGGTATAACGAAGTTCGTGAAAGACACGTCCGTATGGCCGAGTGGTTAAGGCATCCGTCTCAGGATTCAGCCTTCGCAAGAGTGCGGGGGTTCGAATCCCACCTGTTGCCAGTCATCCTATAAATCGGATATCTGTACTGGGAGAGAGTAGAAAATTCAATTCGTGACGGGATGGGTCAAAGTACACGGGGACGGACGTGCTCGTTAAATCTGTGGAGTTCAAAGTACGTTTTTGACGGCGTCAGCGTACGATGTCGCTCGAAGTTCCGTTGGGAGCCAGCTCAGTTTCCTGAACGATTCCATGCATTTTATGGAAAGGTTCCTGGTATTTTCCAGAAAGGTTCCAGTTATTTTCCAGAAAGGTTCCAGGTATTTTCCAGAGAAGTTACTGGCTCTAAGTGGGATTGTTTCCATATTTTTGGCGGAAGGTTACTGATATATTCCAGGAACATTACTGGTAAAAATTGGGCAGCTCAGCTGCCCATTATTTCCCAGTAACGTTCCTGAATTTTTTTACAGTGAAAGACTAGTGTATAATTAATGTATATCACAAATTCGCATTAAAAAGGAATTCAAAAAACTGTTTCTTTAAGTAAATGTTATGTAGTTAATCAAGTTAACGCGTTACGCAATGACATCTAAACCACTAAACCAGCCATTATTACTGAGCAGAGTTGAGTTATCGTGACATTAGAGCTACACGAGAGCTATTTGCTCTTACTGAGATGCCTAACTTTATATTAGTGGACCGATATTAAAGTATAATAATTTTAGAACCTTATCTCGTCTTCTATTTTGCACAAGCGATCCTGAATCCAGTCTTAACCTTAGAGGGTTAATATCTGTAATCAAAATTGCAGAAACCCAGAACTGTTGTTAAGTTTTAAATAACAATTTTCTATAGACCTACAAGGAAGAGAAACCGCAATAGGTTTTTTATTGATCATCGGTGAGGTGCAAAACGAAGAAGAGAAAAGAAAAAAATGGTTCTTAAAATTTATTTACAAACCCGTTCCTTTCCAATACTTTCCTTGACCGTCGACTTAAGGGTCCTTGGGGGCACGTGGACAGACAGTTATCTTTAATTAAAAGTAGGTCGCACTTTAGCATTGATGTTCAAATAAAGCAATTAAAAGGATTTTTTTTATCCTCGTCGTATTTGAAGATAACTGATGGAAATTAACTTTATACGGTTTTACTATGAGAATAATGAAGATCTATATGAAAGACGGAAAAAAAAATCTTTATAATGCACGTATAAAAGTATATGAAACAACGTACACAAGTAAATTACGGTGGAAAAAAAGTTTTTGGAAGCGGCTCTTTTACTTACCTAGATGTAATTTTGTGAGATGTTTATAAATTGAAAAAAATTAAGTCGGACATCCCCCATTTTAAATATATAAATAACGTTAACAGTTGCAAGAGTCTCATTTCCAAGTCACTTGATGATGATCATCGGTGTTGATGTTTTTCAGTCCCAATGACAACTTGGAATTAGCATTTTAGAATTCTTTTTTCTGATCGTCTATAGTCATTTAGGATATCGAAAAGCACATCATTCGATTCATCATACTTTTTTCTATTAGAAAATAATTCTTATTAATCCCAAGAGATATCAGCCCTATTTTTTTTTAAATTATGATCGGAAAAGTGATGATGCCAATTGCCATCACTGGGACTGAAATGGTTTTTAAAAAAAACCGCATTTTTTTACAAATTTCAATACCTATTGAAATGTATTATTACGCTCTTAGTTTCCTTATGTGCAATTTTTTCTCATGGCAGTTCTTTTCTTTTTGGATACAGTTATTGATGGATAGGTCTGTTGGTGGCTTTTGACAATCAGAAAGAAAAATTAAAATAAGCTTACTATGCCTGTCACGTTGTATTAAAATTATATATTTTTATGATTTAAAAGTTCCCATACCAAATCAATATTTCTGATTGTGACATGACAAGGCAATTCTGGGGATCCTCTAGTTAGCCTCTGTCTCTAAAAATTAGATTTATCAACTTGTGCGTGTTGGGTCTGTCTTTCTTGACAAAGGTTTACAGCCGGTTTCTGACCAAGCACACAAACCTAAAAATATATGTCTACCAACCAACCAACCTTGTCTGATTTAGCAGGTCTCATTACATGGCAATGTAACGCAAATCATCAAATTACGACAGGTTGCCATTTGTAGCTGAAAAGTGTATTATAAGAGTACATCCGTGCATAAAAGCTTTTAGCTTCCTAGTCTTAAAGCCAAGTGCTTCTATAATCTTGGTATGTGGATTATGTCCACATAACCGTCAAAGAAACTTCTAGATTGCTATATAGTTAGATAAAAAGAATTATAATCTATACATTTACATTTAATTACATTAAATTATATATATACATTTTCCTAATGTGTTAAAACTAGATCGCGACTATCCTTTGATTTTTATAGTCATGATTTTCTTTGGAATATGCACTTTTAACGTTTCGTACCCTACTTCTTATACCGAATATAGTAACCAGCATCTGAAAATATCAGTAAGTTTGTATTAGTTAGTAAAAAAGGGCGAAGGACATTATTACCATGCAAATTTGCAATCCTATTTGATATTAATTAATTAAAATAAGTTGATTACCATATAAAGGGCGTTGGCGATAGTTCTATTTCAGCTTTACAAAACTGTATGCGTTAAAAAAAAAAACATGTTACCTGACACGCCTTTTAAATTCGGACAGTATTTTAAAAATTATTCATTTGATAAAAAAAACTTAAAAAATTTACTTTCTCTATATAATTTAGATTATTCGCTTTCTTTTTTTAGAAAATAATTTCCAATGTACAAGAAATCTAAAGAAAGGAACGTCAAACACAACCCTGCATCAAAAAGCTTAAATTACAAAAATTTGTTGTGAAATATTCCCAATAAAGTATTATTGTAGAACATTTGAAACAGTTAACCATACCAGTAAAATACTACTCTCGTTTCGAAACGTAAAAATAGTACAGGTTGGTCGGTTGCACTATGAAAATATATAACACTAGCTTTATAAACCCGGCGTTGCGCCGGTGTACCCTTACTAACGGTTATGTTTTTATGTAAACTTTTTTTTTATACTAATTGATCCCCTCTCTTCTGGTCAGCACTCCCCCATCAGTAGATTATAAATTTCTCCCATTCTAATATCTGCATTAATTTTTAAAGGAAGAAGTACGATTGTGTCGTGGCCCTTCTAAGAGTTTGCAGGGCTTTCCCATGATCCTTGTTAAAAGTTTCAGATTAGCTATATTGTAATGGCCAGTTTCTACTTGCCCTCCTACACCCGAAAATGCCCAAAATGTGGTAACATTCCACTCCATATTCGACCACTCGACAGGACTGGGGGGACCAGTCGGTAAAGGTGTTCGCCTTGCATGCGACATATCACCAGCCCTGTCGAGTGGTCATCTTCTGAGCTCGTGCTGCCATCTATATACATATTTGTGAAACTCTTTATTACCACAAATTTTATATTTTGGTGCTGCCCTCTACTACTGAAATCGCTAACTATTTATTCCTTAAAAAAAACGTCCTTTTTAAGGGGGGAGGGGGGGGGGAGTAGAGTTTTTTGAGGTATTGATTATTGGTTGCACCAGTCAATTGTTTGTATGGGATTTTAATTAAATAACTACTAAAAATTTAGATCTATCAGTTATATATTGAATTAAATTCCTTCAGTTCTTCACTTCAAAAGTATTTCACTTTCCAAGAAAATTTGATTTTGAATCGTTGAATTGAATCGGCATTACTAGAACATACAAAATTTAATGATTATAAATACATAAATTCTGTGAAAATAAATTGTCCGACAGGTTTTCGTTACGTCCGAGTACAACGTATTATTTCGCATTTATAAGAATCTAGAGATGACAACAGTACTGTTTCAGTCTTATCAATATTCAATAATGCACGTTAAACGATGTGTCGAGTCAATTGTTTGACCACAGAAGTTTTTAAAAAAAAGTGGACGCTAAAAGTAAAACAACGACATTATCTAAGATAAATTGATTTTATATAACTGGAATACATTATAGCACTACTATAATTTGCCCTGTACTAATGCAATAAATTAAAGCTGAAATGTAAAGTGTAACACATTAGTAAAATACTTTTATGCTAATGGGGATTAAAAAGTTTCTAAATGAAACGTTATTAAATTGAGACTTATTATTAGAATATTTCCTATTAATTTGTATTATCTGGACCGATGTTATAGTTCAAATGTAGTACTTGGGGCAAAGCCAACGGGCTCTCGTTTTCATTTTTCCGTGTCCTGCTATTTTATTGGTGGTATAGGTTTCACTCTCAAAATGACAGTCATCGATGAAATAGTTATTTAAGCAACTAGTGAAGAAAATAATACTTTATTAAGCTAGTGGCTTTTATTTCACGAGACCGTAGGTCGAGCGAAATAATGACAAGAGCTTAATAAAGTATTATTTGGCACGTGCTTGCTTACAATATTTTTTATAAAAACGTGCAAAAGCGTGACATTTGTGTTCTTACTTTTGCCTTATTTTATTTCCTTTCATAATTTTTGTAGTACTTGTAGTTTCCATGGAGATATTATAAAATGCAAAAGTAATGAACCAATAGAAATAAGTGAGTCTCATGACATCATTTAGTTTCCATGGAGATATTATCATGACATCATTTTGTTTTTCTACCAATCAGATACTCTTATTTACTTTATCGCACTAGTGCCGAAAGTACTTACTTTCGGCACTGTCGGTGATGCAACATGTAAAGTGTCATTTTCGCAACGATTTACGAATGAATATGATATAAAAAATGAACTTTTTTGCGCGTTAAAAAAATAAACTTTTCTTTCTATGCAAGCTGTCTTTGACCAATGATTTGAACAACCAGCAGCCAGCAGCACAACAAGAAGTTGGCATTTTAAAAACTGTAGTTTTTTAAATATACTTAGAAAACTCATTTTCGAATATCAAAATAAAAAAAATTCCATACAAAAGAAACTGGTCTCTGATCAAGCACACAAACTTGCAGTTTATAAGGAAAATGTAATAAATTGGAAATTTGTTACTATAATATAAAATATAGAATGCTACATTTAAGTAATAATAGGCAAAATAGATAACCATTAATTAATATTAACAATTGAAAATTTGTATGCTTGATAAAAGTTCAGAACATAATAGATTTATTCATTTATTATATTATTTAAATTTAAGTACAAGAGAAAGTGTCATTTTTCTTCATTCTAAAAAGGAAAAATTAGTAGCACTTTGTAACTTAAATATGGGGAAAATCTCGGAAACGTTAGCGTTTGGTGTTCTATCTATGAGTTTCTCTTCAACTACTGTTCTCTGTATTCGGCACTGATTTCTAGGTTTCATGGGTTGCATATACGTAGTCACTTCTTCCGCCTTTGCAACTCTTTGGGTTGTTCATTACGTTTCGCCTGTAGAAAATGTGCAATCATTATTAAATATGTAGTGCAAAGACACGAAAGTGCATATACAATGTCCCTTTAATTGCAATGGGTGCCTGCTCATGTGTCAACCTCGGCACTTGAACGGGTTTTTAACAACGAAACGTAGTTAGCTGTGTTTAAGCTCTTTGAGGAAGGCTAGAATAGACAGCTAGAAACCATTACCTATCTATCAACAATGACGACAAATTGTGTCAACATTGCGATTTAGAATGTCAATGTAAGTTGTATTAGAAGTTAGAAAACTTCAAAATAAGAGTTATTATATTCAATAGAAGTTCCATTATTTTCGAAATGGGTACAATTTTGGTTAATCTTACAAATTCAAGGTCGAATCTACCAGTAAAACCCTGAATTGAAATTATAAAGCGGGATCCTCCAATGGACCCCAATGTCGAATCTACCACTAAACCCACAAAATGAAATATTAGAGCAGGATATTTCAATGGAACCCAATGAAGCAACTTCAATGCAGAATCTGCCAATCAAGCCACAAAATGAAATTGTAAAACATGATCTTGCAATCGAACCCAACGAGGAAACTCCAATGTGCAATCTTCCTACAGATGACAAATGTGAAACTTCTGTAACGATTCTTCCAAACTCCAGTGAGAAAGATATGGTGCAAAATCTTCCAAAAATCACCAAAAAGGGACCTCCGGTAAAAGCAAAAAAAGACAAACCTCCTTCTGTGTGTAGCATATGCCATAAAACTTTTACTTGCAAGAGCAGTCTGAACCATCACTATCTCATCCATTCCGGCGTCAAACCCCACACTTGTAAACTCTGTGACAAAACCTTTGGTCGAAAGAGTGACCTAAAAAAGCACCTCCTCATACACACCGGCGAGAAACCACACGTTTGCCGGTTGTGCAACAAAGGGTTCCGACAAAAGAGCAACCTCAACAAGCACTTCCTCATTCACTCGGGACTGAAGTTGCACGTTTGTGAGGAGTGCGACAAACAGTTCTCCCAGAAAACTTCCCTGGACAAACACCTCCTCCTGCACACGGGCGAAAAGCCGCATCTCTGTGATATATGCAACAAACGGTTCGCTGATAAAAGCAACTTCATCAAGCACCTCCTCATGCACAAGGGAGAAAGACCTCACGTTTGTGAGGTATGCAACAAACGGTTTAGTGTGAGGAGTCACCTCAACAAGCACCTCCTCATTCACCAAGGACTGAAACCCCATTCTTGTGTGGTGTGTAACAAGCAATTCACTGATAAGAGCAACCTGGACAAGCACTTCCTCATGCACACAGGGGAAAAGAACCATGTGTGTGAGATATGCAACAAACGGTTCACTTTGAAAAGTCACCTCAATAATCATCTTCTCGTCCACAGTGGAGCGAAGCCACATGAGTGTGAAGTGTGCAATAAACGGTTCACTGATAAAGGTAACCTCAACAGACACCTCCAAATCCATAAAAGATGACAAATCTTCTATTTTTGAGGCATGCAACAAACAAGTCACTGTAAGAGTCACACACCTATAGTTTTTATATAAAATATAAAAACAGTTAGCTGATAAAAGCAACTTTGACAAGCACCTCCTCATGCACAAGGGGCAAAGACCTCACATTTGTGAGGTATGCAACAAACGGCTTAGTGTGAGGAGTCACCTCAACAAGCACCTCCTCATTCACCAAGGATTGAAGCTGCATACTTGTGTAGTGTGTAACAAGCAATTCACTGATAAGAGCAACCTGGACAAGCACTTCCTCATGCACACAGGGGAAAAGAACCATGTGTGTGGGATATGCAACAAACGGTTCACTTTGAAAAGTCACCTCAATAATCACCTTCTGGTCCACAGTGGGGTGAAGCCACACGAGTGTGAAGTGTGCAATAAACGGTTCACTGATAAAGGTAACCTCAACAGGCACCTCCAAATCCATAAAAGATGAAAAAATATCCTATTTTTGAAGCATGCAACAAGCAATTCACTGATAAGAGCAAAATGGACAAGCACTTCCTCATGCACACAGGGGAAAAGAACCATGTGTGTGGGATATGCAACAAACGGTTCACTTTGAAAAGTCGCCTCAATAATCGCCTTCTGGTCCACAGTGGGGTGAAGCCACACGAGTGTGAAGTGTGCAATAAACGGTTCACTGATAAAGGTAACCTCAACAGGCACCTCCAAATCCATAAAAGATGAAAAAATATCCTATTTTTGAAGCATGCAACAAGCAATTCACTGATAAGAGCAAAATGGACAAGCACTTCCTCATGCACACAGGGGAAAAGAACCATGTGTGTGGGATATGCAACAAACGGTTCACTTTGAAAAGTCACCTCAATAATCATCTTCTGGTCCACAGTGGGGTGAAGCCACACGAGTGTGAAGTGTGCAATAAACGGTTCACTGATAAAGGTAACCTCAACAGGCACCACCAAATCCATAAAAGATGAAAAAATATCCTATTTTTGAAGCATGCAACAAGCAATTCACTGATAAGAGCAAAATGGACAAGCACTTCCTCATGCACACAGGGGAAAAAAACCATGTGTGTGGGATATGCAACAAACAGTTCACTTTGAAAAGTCACCTCAATAATCATCTTCTCGTCCACAGTGGCGTGAAGCCACATGAGTGTGAAGTGTGCAATAGATGGTTCACTGATAAAGGTAACCTCAACAGGCACCTACAAATCCATAAGAGATGAAACAAACAAGTCACTGTGAGGAGTCGCACACCTATAGCTTTTATATAAAATATAAAAACCACTTGTGAGATTTGTGCAACAATCGTTTCATTGAAATAATTGGCCTGAACATGCACCTCTTCGGAGACAAAAGCTGCATGCTTGTGAAAATAAAGCGTTCAAGTGCAATAAACCGTTTGTTATTCAAAGATAATAAATCTCCAATTTTTGAGATATTCAACAAATGATTCACTCTTTATAAGTCAAACGAATGTTTATAAGTCAGGTATTTTGGCAATGACCAGACCCCAACCTGTGACTTTCTGCATGCAATGCTCTCCAGCAGTATCGAGTTGTATGAAATATGCATTGACTCTATTAAAACCATAGGTAATTGCAACATATTTTTCTTTTCTATGAAGGGAATTGCTGCTATTTTGTGTAAAGTCAGATCTTGTGCTAAGCCTACAACTGGGAAGTCCGTTTTTGATTTTCATGCAACCCTTTTTAATGAATAAAAGAATGTGTTTTACATGGAACTAATGTTAAGTGAGTGGTTTGTTTATGATTGCTGGGGTTACTTGGCCCTTTTCTGATGGCTTAGCTTTTTTTGGTCTAGCATATTCATCTCCATCTCAACAAGCATCTCTATCCATGAAAGATAAAAAAATTACTTGTTGTAAGATTTATGCAAGAAACGTTTCGTTGTCAACTGAACAAGCTTATCCTAATCACCAAAAGGAGAAAAGCCATAAAATTGTGAAGTATGTAATAAATATTTTGAAACAGCTCGCAAAAAGTCGCCAATGAACAGACATATTCTTTTATAAATTAAAAAGGGTTGCATGAAAATAAAAAGAAAGGCTTTGCAGTATCTGAATTTATACAAAATGGCAGTAATTCCCTTCATAGAAAAGAAAAATAAGAATATCATAGCTGTACCAATTTCAATAATAAGAGTAATCTCAAAAGGCACCTATTCATCCATAAAAGATGAAGTATTAAAAAGATGGTAACTGACTTGAATAACCTTTTCGGCACATCACATATGCTTGAACTATGTCACGAAGAGCTTATTCAGTCTTTTTATGAGATAATGATATAATATCTTTATAGTATCTAAAAGCAGTCAAAACACTGCAACTAATGTGGTCTGTTCTAGAAACCGTTTTTGTGCACATTAATTGTTTGTGGCTACCTCGTTTTAGTGTTTTGTAGGCAACATTTGAATCTAAGGTTGCTAGTAATATCCGATAGAAGAAAAGAACACAAGAAGAAGAACACAGAAGAAACGTAAGCTACAAAAAACTAATACTAGATGGAAAATCTTAATTACATGGTAGGGCACAAACAGTGTACTGAAACAGCGATGATATAATGGCTGGTCTCGATTTGCATTATGTTGCCAAGCAATGAAAATGTTTGAATGTGGTAAATATTCTTCTTCAGTTTTCAATGTACTATATAAAAATATTCAATGGTTAAATTGATTATAGATATAATGTGTAGTGTTTTTGTGTGTGGAGAGTTTTACCTTTTCAACTGCTGTTGTTGCATCCCGGTATGTATGCCTCTTCTGAGTGGTGAGTACGAAGGACCAGTGACAAGTCTTGAATGACTATAAAATGCTATAACTTATCCAGAACAACGTTTAGGTACTGATTTTGTATGTGTTGACATATAAAGTGATATAAATATTTCTGTTTTCTATTAAATAGATAATCTAAAATATAATAAATATTTATTTGTTCTGATTTCTCCAAAAATGTATCATTCTTTTTTAGGGGACTCCCTGCTCTCCTACGTTAAGCCACTCGGTCATAAACCTGTTGGGGACTTTAAATTGTCAGAAAAAATATTTCTAAGGCTCCGTTTTAGTTAAAGAAGCTGAACAATGGAGAAATCTGTTTGGTATATATTGTCAAAATTGTTAGAAGAATTTATAAAATTCAACTGGCAATGAAATGACATATTGACGTGTATAATACTTTATTTTCAACAGCAGCATTATGGCGGTTCAGCCTTTCATACATTTGGCACATTTCCTGAAACTAAGGTCCCTTTCTTGTATCATCCACTGGGCTGCTCCTTCTACCAATTTTGATGCTCAGTTTACAATGAATCTAAGCTCTGTGGATATTTAAGTATGCCAAGAGTATAAGCTTATTGGATACTTAGGATCTCTTAAATGACACATATTTATATGATGAGCATGCACCCGTAGTAGACGGGGGCTATTTTTGTAGGGGGGTTGTGGAGGCAAGAGGGATAGGTCCCTCAATAATATTTTATTCCAGGAACTTTCAGCCAATTTAAGAAAGTGTGGAAGCTGTTTGAATATTTCAGATAGCTCAATAGTTTGATAAAATAAATGAATTATTAACTTTTAAAACTAGCCATGCATATCAGCGAAAGCGAAAATGACTTAAATTATAATTTAGTCCGGTAACCTGACTTTGAGAACTAAAATCTACAGCTCCCAGAACAGTAGAAAAGCACTAGCAGAAATTTTGTTCATACTAACTTTTTGCAGCTTAAATTGTATGGGTACTGGGCTTTATATTAAAAAAAAAACTTTTACTAACTTGTGTACCCCCCCCCCCCCCCTTCTATTATGGGCTGATTTATTTTTACTATAGTTCATTAGTAACAGTTCTCAGATGTTTCGCAGGGAAAAGCAGGACTAAAAGCTGGAAGGATCATCTGTAATAATTTAATGAAAATTTTTTTTCTTAAGTTAAAAAAGTAGTGCTATATTTTTCCTAATTTTTGCTACGTTAAACTCGTCACTTGACTTTTACTGGTTTTGGAGACAAATCCTGAGCTGTTAACCGAACCAAAAGAAAATACTCATTGGGACATTAGAACTTAAACATATACAAACTTTTTATTATTTATTTTTCAACAAATAAGACGTTAAATTGATATATACTATAAAATAAACGTCAACAAAGAAATATAGAATTTTCCTCGGTGACGTTTTATATTTTAAGCATGCGCGCTTCGAAGCTATCTTTACTACTAAACTCCAATATTTGATTGTTGATCATTTCGTTTCGTCTGTGACCTTCCGAAACATGGCTGCGAAAAGGTTTCTAAAATCTTCTTTGGATTGGGCTGCCTTTGTAGAAAGGGTACGGCCTGAGGAAAAAGTTAAATTGCAACAGTTCAAAGCCAAAGTTGATGGATACACCCAGAAGTAAGTATTAACCCTCCTACATAAGTGTGTCTAGCGAAGAACCATTCCCAAGCAGTCCCGTGTAATTTTCTAATGTAATTCAAATGTTCATTTCAAATGTAATATATTTAATGTTATCGTATTAACATAAAATAATCAATCTATAAAAATGTAAGATTTAGTGGTTTATGGCGCCAGGTATAGTGTACGACATTCTTTGTTGGGGAGGGGGAAGCTACGCAAATTTTCTAATTAGATTTCAATGGCATTTGGTATTTTTACCATCTCTACCTGGGAGATTTTGTCCATTTAAATTGCTATATAACAGACAATAATACCACGTTAACTCTTTATTGCCAACGTAACCTATTTCGTGTACTCAGGGTGTCTACCGGTCAAGAAAAAGTCATGAAATCGAAAAACGGTCATGAAAGTCCCCCAAAAGTCATTAAATTAGGTCAAGAAACTTATAAAAATCGCCAAAAAGACGAATTTCCCCCCAAAATGACCCCAAATATTTATGAAAAAAAAATATTTTCTCAGATCCTTAAATTTTGTATTTAAACTTTCGTTTTATTTATTGCAAAATCGGATCTTATAGATGAAAAATTCTCAACATGATTGTCGAAGCAAGTGATCCTGAAAGGCTAGGGAGCGCGGCCTTTCACTTGGTTGTGTGACATCATGATATTTTTAAACCCATGTTTTTATACATAGTAAATAATAAATACTACTTATACTTGTGCTATGTGTAAAGAAATTTTGGACCAAAGTAGCGCATTTAAAGAGTCTTAAAAGTTTCTGAAAAAAGGTCAGGAAATGTTCTAACAATGTTATGAAAAAGTAAAGAAATTAGATTTGACAAATCTGGTAGACACCCTGGTATTGCACATCATCCTAAATGTGTGGGTTTTTTTTTTCATTTTGAAGACTCAATGGAAAATATCTGAATAAATTACAATAATAAACTTCATTTTATAATAATGGTTATGCATCCAATGCCTCTAAATCGTCTTAATATTTAGTTTTACTTTTACCTTTCAGAGTGATGAGCTATCCTGTAGAACCCCCCAAGATTGAGTTTGAAACTTACCGAAAACGCTTGCCCAATCCTGCACTTGTGGATGAGTTTGAAAAACAGGTTTGATATTTTCAAACTTTCAACTTGTTTTTCGATGTAAAAAGCAGATAGTTAATTTATTCTATTGTTTATCAATGTAATTAATGCTGATGCTGGGATCATCATGAAATGTAAAAATATGTACATACAAAATAAAAGGGTGATAAAAAGTCTCGTATCAGCTAGCTCAAGATCATTACATATACTAATTTTATTTAAGGGTCATTCCGCGTCAAAACACCCAAAAATATGGTGTTTTGTCACCCACCGACTCGGATTTCCTTGAAACTTTGTACATTTGTTCTCCCATATGATTTAAGAACATATACCAAATTTTTTTGGTTTCTTATTGTAACTTTTTTTTATATTAAATTTTAAAAATTGGGATTTTTCTGAATTCGTTCTCGCCCCGATCGCTGGTCTGAATTGCATCAATTTACATAAATGCTTATAACTTCAGTATTTATGGAGCAATTGGCTTCAATTTTTTTTAAAACATTAATGGAAACTTGTAGTTAATTTATCTATAGAAAATTAAGGGGTAAATTAATATAAAAAAATTACAAAAATGTTAAAAATGCAACTTTTTTTAAAATTTTGAAAAATTCGTGACAATAGAAATATTCTAATAACTTTTTTCTCACTCCTCTCAGGAAATCGATTTTGGTGTCTATAGATTCCTTAGGTTTTGAGCTTTAAAATAATAAAAAATCAGAATGGTGTTTTGGCTTAATGGATAGATAATCAAGTTTAAAAACAGAAAATCTATTTTTTGCACATCGACATTCAACCAATGTTTCTAAATCAATTTCTTGATATTTTTGTAAAAACTTCTTTTCATTACTTTTAATATATTAATTGTACTAAAGTTCTTGGATTATATATTTATTTTTTACAATTATTTTGAGGAAAAAACTTTGCCATTTTAAGGAAACTTTTAAAACTTCTACATACCGATACAAGGTTGTTGAAAGGTTCCATTTAAATTTTCTGGTCCGAATTACATAATTAATATATGGTTAGAAGACAAAGCCTTTATATTTGCCTTACTTAAATTAAATAAAACTAATATTTCAAGATATATTATATTAATTTGGTATTTACTACATAGAAGATAAAAAAAATAATCCAACTATTATTAAAATCATTGAGACTATAAATAACTATTATAGAACTACATTTAAAATTAAGTATTTCAGGCTTCTGACTGTAATAAAAAAATAAGCATTCTGTATACAGTAAATCATTATGGGAAAATGTTAGCCAACACAGTATAAAATAGATTAATTTTTCCAAAAAATTCTGCCGATATTTGGGTAACAAAATCACTCGCCTTTTTGTAACTAAATTTGAACTTATTTTTCAAATAAGGTGAGATTTATATTAGTCTCGTAAACACTTTATTATTTTAAATAAGGTAATCATTGGCTCCCTGAGAATTTAACTTTATAAAAGGTGATGAGGTTTTTAGATAAATTTCCTTATAGTACTTTGGTTTTCATTCCATTTTACGTGAGAGGACTGTTGATTTAATATCCTCTTCCTTAAAGTAAAATCTTCGTCCTAAAGTAGTTGATTCTGGTAACACACAAAATATTTCACAAAATATGTCCCTACCTTAGCAACTTATTCTTTTAACGATAACATTATCTCATCAAAATCCCTTGCTTTTTTAACAATTTCATCACTATTTTCACCACTGCAGCTGGAATCTTCATCAATATCTAATGCTTGGTTCATTTTTTTTTTCTAAAATATTAATAACTTTTTCTATTTTTCGTTTTCCATATGATGCTTTTTTGAATAGCATGTTGTTTAATTGGAGAGCATCCTAAGGAATCTAAACTTTTATTCACATCCTCTATACTTGTCCTTTTTATCACATTCATTATAAGCTTCAGTGCCAATTTCAACAATTTTGCAACAGGTTACAGAAATAAACAAATGAGCTCCTTTAGTTACATCTTTATGCTCCTGCTTGTGCTACCAACCTACTTATTCAGTACCTAGTCCAAGTAAACATGTTAGGCCAGATAAGATTTTGAAACTTTTATATTTTAACTATTTGAAGAATTCCAAAAATCCCACATGTTGAATTGTGTGAACAGTTTTGGTAAGTTTTATTACATCCACACTTTTAGTACACAATGCTAGCTTATTTAAAGCTTCTAATTTTTAATTAAAACAATTTAAATCATAAATTAGATATGACAAAATATGTCAACAAAATAAATTAAACTTGAGTATGTTCATGTGCCATCAGGAAGAATACCTGAAGTATTTGAAAATTTTCTTCAAAAATATACAATTAGATCTTTTGGACTATAAATGACTAATGGGAACATCTACAAAATATTCCAATTATGAAGATAAAGATAATAAATTATATGATATTATTAAATTAGAAATGATAAAAATTTATTTTTTCTGCAAGCTTGTACAGGTACATGGAGGGTTTGAAATTTTCATAGTTGGTTATATTCAAAATTGTAAAATAAATATAATCTAAAAAGTTAAAAGTCCATACATTAAAACTAAAGTAATGAAAAGAAGTTTTACAAGAATATACAGAAATTGGTTTAGAAAGATTGGTTGAATGTCGATGTGCCAAAAATAGATTTTCTGTTTTTAAACTTGATTATCTATCCATTAAGCCAAAACACCATTCTGATTTTTTATTATTTTAAAGCTCAAAACCTAAGGAATCTATAGACACCAAAATCGATTTCCTGAGAGGAGTGAGAAAAAAGTTATTAGAAGATTTCTATCATCACGTATTTTTCAAAAAATTGAAAAAAGTTGCATTTTCAACATTTTTGTAATTTTTTTATATTAATTTACCCCTGAACTTTCTATTGGTAAATTAACTACAAGTTTCCATTAATGTTTTAAAAAAAATTGAAGCCAATTGCTCCATAAATACTGAAGTTATAAGCATTTATGTAAATTGATGCAATTCAGACCAGCGATCGGGGCGAGAACGAATTCAGAAAAATCCCAATTTTTAAAATTTAATATAAAAAAAGTTACAATAAGAAACCAGAAAAATTTGGCATATATTCTTAAATCATATGGGAGAACAAATGTACAAAGTTTCAAGGAAATCCGAGTCGGTGGGTTACATGGCCTGGGTGTTTTGACATGGAATGACCCTTAACCAATTGATTTAAACATCTCATTACCTAAGTACACTATAGAATAAAAGCCCCGGTAGCAGAAACCGTGCAGCACGGCAGTAATGCTGTGACCTGATTGGGGAGCTGCGACCAAATTGCTGTAACTCGGTGCGATTTTCGTATCGAAGTAGTTTCGCGACTTTCGGATCCTTATTCCCCGCACCCAAATTTTTTCCTTAAAAAGTCATGCTGCAGCCACACTTAAAAAAAAGTTCTGTTACTGGGGTAAAAGCTATCATCAGTTTTATAAATCTATAAATAATGCAAGAAAATTACAACATTTATACTATAAAAGTAAGATAACTAACAAAAAAAAAATGATTCTTCAGATTTTTCAGAAAATTTGGCAATTTGTAATTCATGTCACTTAGATTATAAGTAGTTATTTGTAAACTATCTCTCTATTTTTTTTATTTATCTGTTTAAATATAACATTAGATATTATTGAACATGAAAAGTGATATTTTGGATTATCATGTCTTTTTAAGTTAAAAATACTAAAATGCTCCAAATTTTTTTCATCCAGCTATTTAACTATCGGTGGAATAGTCGGGATACAGTTAGCTGATTATTTATTTTCTTTAATGAATTGAAACAATATATTTCAAATGGTTTTCCTTAAAAAAAAAGCTTCTTGCGGCACAGCTTGAAAAAACTCAGAAATTTTACCCGTCCTAGAGAACGGCTTGTTCAGCAATGTACCCGTCCTCCGTTGAAACTGACTCGTGAAACTATGATTATTTAAATAGCTTCTGAATTAATGAAAATATCATTTTCCCTTATTTATTACAAATAAATTACGGAATAAATAAGTAGTTTATAGGATTACATTATAATTTAAAAAAACCTAGGTTACTAAATTAACCTAGTATTTCTTTTAGGAAATAATTTAAAATGTATCACGAACATTAACAGGAATCCACCCGAGGGAACCGTTGCGGATTCAAGAAATTCGTTGTCCTGGTGTAATTTTTGACCGCAGATAACAAGTGGTTTTTTGCGCCCTGTTTTGCGGATATGTATCACTACTCGCTTATTGAGATATAGTGGCTAGTAGCAGGGATTGGAGTAACACATTGCTTTTAACTATTATTTTTGTGAAAGTAACTGTTATTAGTTACTTTTCATATTGAGTAACTAATTGAATTTTTTTGTTATTACTGTAACAGTTACTTTTTAATAGTAATTTTCTAATCCCTGGCTTATAGTTTTTATCTACATAAAAACTTAATATATTAAAATTTCATATTTTCAGTTCAAAGCTGTGAAAGTGCCCTACCCTGAAGACAAACTTACAGCTCAAATTGATGCCCAGGAAAAACAACTTGTAAGATATTTATCTTTTTTTAATTGCCTTTAAAATATGTAATTATAGTTTGTAAGTAAACCATAATAGTTAAGTAAACCATAACATTACCAGACAGTTTTAACTAAAACACATGTGGATTTTCTATCTGTAGGTTCATTAACTTTTATAGAACCTTTAACAATTTCAATCGGATCAAAATGGGACTAATTCTAAATAAGACTTTAAACAGAAATTTCCTAGGCTTTTCTAGGGGGAAATGTTGTGGTTCTGCTGACTTTTGATTTTGTACAAAATATAATTTTATACTAGCTATGCAAAAGCACAGTCCACAGCAAGTAACCAACGTAAAATTACCAGAGTTAATTTATTTTCAAACATATAACTTAAAACAAAGAGCAACAGATGTATTCATTTCTATAAAGCAGAAAAATTCTGATAGCTTTTGCAGTTTTTAACCCAAAATTTAAAAACTGCCGAGCTAGCTCGCATCTAAAGTTATTGTTGCAAGCTGTAAAATCGCGTTATGCACTAGATTTTGGCTTTATATTCCGGTGTTGCACGGATGTACCCTTAAAAATGATGACTTGTATACATATTTAAACTTTTACTTATGCCAATCCATCCCCCTCTTTAGTCTTTACTGGTCTGCAATCCATCTGGATATTATAAGCATTAAGTAATTTTGGGACTTTCAAAGGACTACACTTTTATTACACAATACAGTCCTTATACGCAGTTTTTTTAGGTTTATTTTATATTTTGGTTTATTTCACTAACGTCAACGAAATAACTGAAGTAAACATTACATTGCCTCTAATAAATAAAATCAATGTGTACATTTGTTAAATAATTTTTTATTTTCTTTCTGTTAGTGAAAACACTTGCTTTCTTTTATTACAGGATGTTGCATTGATGTCTTTCAAAGAAATTACTGAGTTGCAAATCAAGTACTATGAAAAAAGGGTAAGAAAACTTATAGCCTACAATTATTTTTCTTAGGGTAGTGTATTAAAATGCATTGTTCAAGTTATTAAACTGACTTAACTTTTATTTTAAATTTATAAATCAGCGTAAATATATAATTTTATTCTAATGGCGTTGTTTTATAAACTGCAAATTTGTTATATGTATATCCTAATGTCAATTCCTTTTAGTTATGTTAGTTGTATCGATTATTTTATTAAAAACATTTCTTTCTAAATTTCATATCTAAGTTTTTTTCACATATGATGTATGACAAGTATATATATTTAATAGCAAAAATATATCTACATAATAAAATAACTTTTATTTTAAAATTTAAAAAGGGTCACTCTTTTCTATGCGAAATTAAACTTTTGTACAACTTTAAACTACCCATCTCAGATTTTAATCAAGCATAGCAGTCTTAGCACACAGGTAATCTATATATCAAACAATACAAAGCTTTTTTAAGTTTCAACTTGTTTTGAGAAAATTGTGATGCACACGTAAATTTCCAAAATTGTCTTTTTAAAATAAAAAAATCCCATGGCCATGCATAACTTAAACTTTCGCAGCCTCTTCCAAATTCCAAATCGATGGAATAGGCATGATTTTGCAGTATTTCTGCATCCTTTTTTGCGATACTTGTCCCAATATCAATTTGACATTTTTTAAAAAAAATTCTTAAAATTTGTATTAGTTAATTTTTCTGTAAAAAATATTACGAACACTTCGCTGTTGATCATTTCCCCCAAGTATTGGAGTAGGAGTCCTAAAGGTTTGTACCTAGATTGAAAAAATTATAAATAGTGTTTTGTAAAATTTACGCATTAAATCAGAAATGGGCATAACTTATGCATAAATAAAATTTATTCTTTCATAAATTTATTTGAATTTAAATGTTAAAAAATGACTATGATGGAGATTATTTTAATAAAGATGTCTACTAGAAAAATATTTTTTGTTAAAGGCAATGTATATTAATAATATTGTATTCTTATCAGGGTGGAAAAAAATCAGGATTTTTTTTAAATCGTAAAAATCGGATTTATTTGATTTAAATCTGATTATTTTTTATTTAAATCGATTTTTTTAAAAATATTTTGCATACTAACTTGCATATTCTTGGGAATTTGATTGAGGACTTTTTACTTATCGCTTAAAAAATTAATATACACATAAAATGAAGAATATTTCAAATTTTTAGTTTTAAAAAACTATGAATACTACTGATAAATGGATTATATTTTTATAATTTTCAGACATGTGATTCTTCCGCCAATTGGGGGAAATCCGCCAATTTGCTTGGCAAAATTAAAATTCTGGAAATCCATTAATTCGCAAGTTTCGCAGTGAAACCGTATTATTTTGCGTATTTAAAACAAATTTGCCACAAAATGACCGACATTGAAATTTGATTTTTCCCCATTGTCAATCAACAGAAAACATGGCAACAGAAAAGAATAATAACCGGCAATCGATTATTTTTGAGTCATTGCTAAACAATCGTTAAAAGCAGTTGCGGCTGCGCCTTATCTCTTGTTATGTCACACTGCATTTCTGTTCTTTCTGCATAACAATATGGAAAGCGATTCGAGAAAAGTCACTGACCACAATCCTTTGTGATTACTTTAAAACCTAAAATTTGCAATGAAAACTTAATTTAAATTTCAGTAAAAAACTAGTTTAAATGTCAAATTTTAATACGAAAGATGAAAGTTTTAATTGAAATTTGAAGATTAATTATGATTTGATTTTACTAAGATCTCTTCTCAGTCTATCTCAAATATCAGCCAACCCAACTGTCAATGCAATCCAACACTTATTTTACTGCCTAGTAATATTTTACGAAATCTACTGAGGAGGTCGCATTGCCTTCTAATGATTGACGTTTTTTTTTTGCCACTGCTTGATCGGAACAGCGCCTCGTTACCTTTGTAGCTCCGGTTCAGGTCAAGTTGGATCAACCAAAATATTTCTTCCAATTATTGGTCCATGTATCATGACCTTGTGATGGCAAGAAAGGCTTGAATAAAAAAAAGTTGTTTGTTTTTGAAGCTTTTTTTAAGAACTTTTTTTTTACTAGGATGGGGTTTCGTTTCTGATTTTATACAGGTATTTTAATAAAAAAAACGATTGAGGTTTGGCTTATAGCACTTTACCTAGCCCAATTTAATTTTTTTTTAGCAATTTCTATTCCTTGAATTTTTCAACCTGATAAGTGTATGAACCATGTGAAACTTAAAAAAAAAACTATGCTGTAAAATTGCAACAAACAGGAAATTTTAAAATATTTTCCCTTTGGACACCCCAATTAACTGTGTTGTTGTATGATGTTTTATTTTATAATGCCCTGTATTTTTTTTTTAAATCCTATTTATTCTTAATTTGTCATTTTGATCCCTGTTAATGGTCGACCTGTATTTTTTTTTAAACAAAACCTTTAATTTTTTAAAACAAATTTATACAGTACCTACAATTCACCATGAGATTTTAAGAAATAATTGTTTATTTTAACAATTACATGTCTTGTAGTATCAACCATGTCGTTAATACATGTATTTTTTTCCTGATATGTGGTTTTCCTGGTAACTAGTGAATTTTATAGAATAAATGGTGAAATGGAGCTAATAGATTGAGCTATGGTTATCTATCATAATGAAAAAAATCAGCTATTTTTTTTCAGCCAATTTTTTCTTAGACCGATCACATGTCTGAATTTTACAAGCTTAACTATTTAATTAGATTAATATTCAGTTTTTAAAAATCTGTAAATAATATCCGTACTTTAGATGTAAGTAAAATAAATGTTGAAAAATGCTAGACTGAAACCTAGATTTATCTTAAAATAAATAGTAAATACTAATCGTAATTATAACATAATATTGATCTTAAATTAAAACTTATGATTCCACATATAAAATAAATTTTGCCAAAAAAAAGTATTAAATTACCATGAGGACATTGCATTTATTAAGAGCTTTATACAAAAATACTAATTTTGCTGCATTTTGAGCACCCAACCTATTTCTCACAGTTGAATGCACCAATCCATAGAATGAAAAAAAACTTTCTACTTATGATTAAAAAAAATATATAAATCAATGATTTTTAAAAAAAATCAAGTGATTTAAATCTTGATTTAAATCACGATTTAAATCAAGCTTGTTTAAATCAATCCACCCTGATTCTTATAGCCAAAATTATTAAAAGCTTGAAATTGTGTTTGTGTATAAAGTACAGATTGTCATTAAATATTAATATTTTGTCCAACAATCACAAATAGAAAATTTCTGTTTTATTGCATCATCTGCAATATCAGTTCAGCTCAAAGTATCATCTATATTTACAAATGGCTGAGTCCTGACTGACTGATTCATTCATTCACATATCAATGCCCAGCCAAAACTACTGGAGGTCCACTACTGGCTACCAAATTTTAGGAAAATATTCTTTTTATATCATAGGCATCATTTAAGAAGCGTTTTTTGAAAAATTGTTCCCAAGCAGGTGAAAGAGGGCAAAACGCGAGTCTATTCCTCCATAGGACATTGAGCTTTTTTTTTTAATATCATTATTTTATTGATTTAAAATCTTTATTTTGTTCATAAGGATTATTTGGTGAGCTTATCAATTAAAGATGGGGTTGCTATGCCTAACAAATTGAATGAAATATGAAGAGGAATGTTTGCCTTATTTAGGCATTTTCGTTGCTAAGCAGCTAAACATAATCATCAATTAGAAAATGGGCATTTATCACAACTGTGCAACATGCTCTTTTTTTAATCCTTAGTTGTATCCTGGACCAGGTTTTTTTCTGTTTATACAGCTTTCAATTTTAACGAGAAACTATGGGAAAGCCCTCAAACTCCTGCTAAGGCCTGAATGCAATCGGACATTTTTTTACTAAGGAGATCGATTGACATTATAAAATTTACAAGGGTACACCCAAGCAACGCCGGTTACATAAAATCTAGTAGTATTATAAACCGTTCTAGTCTGCTGTTGTTATAACTTGTTAGTCTGTACTTGCACCCACACAGTATTTTAATTGGTTAGACTGATCAGTCTTCATCCTGATTTAGTAGCAGGTGGATACAAAAGTTATTGGATATAACTGGTTGCTTAAGTCTTTACAAAAAAGTTAATACTTTGTAAGGTGAGGTGTTAGTGAAATGGGTTGATTTCAAGATTGTGAGGAAGTCATATTTTTTTTCTTAGTGTTCTTTGCACCAAGTTTAATTGCCATAAAAAATTTTAATGGATATCAGTGTGATGTTATGCAAAGGTGTAAGAAAGATATCAGACTTTACAATGTCGAAATCCTTTTTTTTTTTCAAATAGTCATTCTGTAAATGACCAAGAGACTACAAAATATGTTTATGGATGTGTGATATGCCAAAGCTTAAGGCTAAAATTCAGAAAAAATCTCTCTGAACCTATTGCTGTTTCAAATGGACTCGGGCAAGGTCACCCTGGCTTGCTTACGTTTTAAAATTGCCCTCCAAAAAATTATGAAAGAGTTAAACCTCAGCACTTGTAAAACTATCTCCCGTCAAAAAGTACAGCCTAACTGTATCCTTAAATTTCCTTTAACATTATACAGGGTGGCACAAAAGTAGCCTAACAGTTAATGTTGTACCATTGGTAAGAACTTTGGGTTATTTAGAACAACAGGTTTTTGTAGTAGTTGTGCTTAGTTTTCTTGGTTGGCTAAAAAAAAGTCTAAGTACTACCGCATATCTTAGCCAAAGAGTAGCAATTCATGGACTTCAAATGGTTTAGTTTTGAGATATCTCAAGTTTATTAGACCTTACCGACCAGGCTATGCACCAGGCATAAATGCATCAATCTCGAAGGTAGACAATTTAGGCACCTTCGGATTAAGAATGTTAATATATGTATGTAAATGAAGCTGTCACTTTTTACTATTTTTACGACAATGCATGTCGCCAATAACTCTCCTGCTGTAGTACTATAATAATTCAACCAAACTAAACTTAACATCTATTAAAATAACTTTCTGTATAAATAACTGTATACCTAACTAACTGTTGGGCTTCTTTTTGGCCACCCTGTATATATATTTAACTGACATTACTTCTACTCTTACAGTTGCAATGGTGGAAGGACATGTTGCCCATGGAAGAAATGACCATGGAGGAATTGTTTGACTACTTTCCCGATCCCAAGCTTAATCCGTACAAGACACCCAGTTTCTGGCCCCACGACGAGCCAGGCAGACCAGTTTTCCCGTACAGAGAAAGGAAGGATCATCACTAAAAATTACAGGAACTGTGCCGACGTAAAACAATTGAAAATTTAGGTTCCAACTAATAGTTTAATGCTTGTATAAGATGGTTAATAAATTTAGGTTATGATTTGTGAAGTATGTTTGTTTTTATAATGATTAGGGTTGGTAGCACAATCAAATTTAAGTTTTTTTAGGAAGAGTTTAGTTTAAGACTAAGACTTAGTTTTAGACTAAGAAGTTTTTTTAGGTATGGGTTTCCAAATGGATAAAATCTTGAATCAGTGACTCGTGTAAAGAGTGGCTATTGGATCTAACATAACTTGGAAAATTAAAGTAAAACCATTTGCATTACATTTTTACGTTCTCCATCACCTGGCTTGTTTTTGTACCTTTTTTTCTCAAGATGGGAATGAGCCAGTTCTACTCTTAATTCAGTTCTATGGATCATTTACCCATGATAAATGTTAGAATTTATCATATGCAAATCCAAAACTATATATTATTTGAGTTAAATTTTAAATTAATTTTCTAATATTTGAAAAATTCACCTATTTTTAACACCTCATGTAATTTGTAGACTCATCTCGCCGTTATAGGCTGTTTGTCCAGAAGCCACATAACATTGTCCCTGCAAGGTTATGTTAGTTACCTGTTTTCAGTTACTTTTTGTATTATGTTTGTAACGAAAACTTAAATAACCAAATATGTTCAGAATAAAACTTAAAGGTTGAACATAAATGCTAGTATAATTGTTTTGGTTTATTTTTTTAGATTTTTTCAACTTGCAGGCAAGACAAACTATTTTCATTACGATACATTTAAAAAATAGTGCAGGCCTCCCAACTGGTCCCTTTTTTCCCTTAAAGTCCTTTTTTACATCTGAAGTCCCTAAAACTCCTTATTTCATGAACCTGGTCCTTATTTCCCCTTTTTCAGGATAAACAGGTGGATGTTTTCTCTTTTCCCTGCTTATTAGATAGAAAAAATTTGCGTTACCCAATAAGATTTCTTCTTCCTACTACAATCGGCATACGGCATCATTGAAGACGACACTTCGGTGTGGTATAAGCAAGCTTCTGGCAAAGCAGTAAACCAGTTACCACTCGCAACAAATACTTCGGTTTTCGGTGGTTTGCACTCCAATAGGTTAGAGCACAGTCATTTCAGCAAAACCTGCATCTGAGCTGATTGCTGTTGTATGGTATTACTTCAAAGAATGGTCTTCTAGATTGGAAGATCTTATGAATATCCAATAAGAAAATAATTTGCCAATACGAAATTTTATTAAGCATATAAGTTCTTGTTGGCTGACAATCGAACCCGCTGCAAACAGAGTACTTGAGCAATGGGACGCTGTCAACAATGACGTATTGTAATAATGAAGGCCATGTTATTGTTTCCATTAAAAAACTAAATTTTCTGCCCCTGGTCTTTAAGAGCCTGAAGACTAGCTAAAAATTTGACCCCTGTACCTGTTACAAAGAATAAAAATAGCATTTAACTTGATATATTTAGGTCCCTTTCCCCCCTTTTTTTAAAAATGCTGAGTCCCTTTTTTTCCCTAGGGACAAATTAAAAATCTGTTGGGAGGCTTGTAAGTGGTTTTAGTGACTTGCATCCTCTCTGTTAGCAGCAATTCAGCTTTTTAAGTATTTCTGTCACACTTCACAAACATTAGCCATGAACACCTATATCTGACTTTTTCAACCATGAAGTTTTAATTGCTTGTGTGAGACACTCATTAGGAAATTCATAAATACTTATGAAGAAAAACATCATGACGTTAATATTTATGTGCTGCTTTCGTTTCCTTCATTTATAGCGATAATATATTGCAACTAAAAAAATATTTACAAACTTTTTTGTTTTTAAACCGATAAAGGCATTCATTGTAACAAGTTCTAATCTCTAAAGTGTGAGAGTCTATCGTAACACTCAATTGAACTAAAAAATTTAACTGCAAATATTTCTTCGTTTAAAATTCATATAAATTGCTCCCTGTAACTGGAATTTTTATTTTTTTAACAAAGAGTTATGCACTTTTTTTAAAAGTTTTTAACTACGCATGTAATCAAATACCAATGAAATATATTAAATTTAAGTTTATGACAAAATTACGGTTTATTCCAAATTTTTCAAAAATGTAAACAATGGAACATGACATTTTTGAAGTTCCTATGGTGTCAAAAGTCTGATGCGTACGATGTTGTTACCGCTAGCGTACGATGTTGCTCAAAGTTCCGTTGGCTCCCTCTCAAGTTGGGAAAAGAAGAAATTATCAAAATTGATCTGCGGAAAATTTAAATGTTTCGTTAGTTTTGCTAGGGTACCCGATAGACAAATCAAATAGTCATTGCAAAAAAAAAAATTACTGGTTAGAAAATTATATAAATGTGAGAGCTATGGTAAAAGTTTGATTTTTGTCCAATAATTACCCCGGTTTCACCCTACAAAACACCGATTCTCAAATATTCTTACGTTTATCTATTTTTAATTTTTTTGAGCTAAGGTTTGTGGCTCCATAGGAGCTTTGCTGAAAATTCTATGCCACTATGGTATTGAATGAGACTAAAACAACCCAAGCTAGATCATTATGATCTAAAAACCAAACCAACTTAGTATTTTGATGATAAAAATAAGTAAATTATTTGTTTAAACTAATTGTAGTTCATAATTAAAAAAGTGTATTGGAATTAATGAAAAATCATTAAAATTGGTAAATAAAAGTAGTAGTAAAGGAGAACTAGATTAATTCAAACACATAAAATGACTTAGAAATGTGACGAAATACTTGGAAGTAATTGAACAAAGTCGATTTTTTTTCGAGAGAAAGTACCAAAATTTAAAAAGTTAGTACTAAATGTTTGAATGCTGCAATTACAGCAATTTTAATTAACTTGTCTCGGCATTTGGATCGGTGTTTGTATTTGTAGGTAAATGTTTCAAGGGGAAGAAAGGAAATGGAAAAAAGTTAAATTCTATAACTATTTACTTTACAAAAATTAACAAAATTAATGCAGTTCGAAAAATGTCCGTCTTCTAAATTGTTATTATGCAAGAAATAGTTGAAGACAGCAAAACAGTTTAAATGCTTTGATAAATAAAACTTTAAAAAAAAGTATACATTTTAAAGATGTATTTTCGAGAAAACAAACCAAGTACATACGTACATGTTGTTGTTGACGTGTGCCTCCAAGACTTGCCTGAAAGGCAGAAGGGGTGCAGTAGCTTCCATTAGCACAAGGCTTTGAGCACCCACGAGGGTTGGAAGTCTGACTTCTCCCCGCTTCTGTGTCGAGATGGCGCCAACTCTTCAAATAAGGCACGAGCTGTAGGGGAGGGGCATTTTTCTCCAGACAGCCTACACCTATGATAATGCGCTATGACCGCCCACAGATTTAACGAGCACGTTTTCCGCATGTACTCAGGACAGCCAAATATCCATGCCTTCTCCGGGATTCGAACCCGGGCCCACTCGCATGACAAGCGAGAATCGAAACCACCATACTGGCTAGTCGACAGTAATAAGTTTTACTTACCAGGTAAAGCACGGTGGTCAATCTTATTCAATACGTTATCTAGAGAATAGCCGATCGAAGCCGAGATTGCGGTCCAGATTCTTAGGTTGGTAGACTCTTAAGGGTCTGCTAATTTTTAGCATTATATGGTATAGCAATAAAGAATTATACTAAATTATATGGTATAAAACAAGAAGTCCAAAAAGAACTAAAATAGCCTACTTTCTGTTACTTAAATACTGACTGAAATTCTTATCGGGAAACAAGTAGGTTCGTAACAGTAAGTGTCATTTACAACCGTTTCTACATAAAATTTATACACATTAGAATAAATTCCACTGAACACAGCATCCAGCTATAGTTTTAATTCTTATTCTAATTCTTAAAAATCAACGATTTTCATTTATTTTCTATCATAAATAAAATTAATATATTAATATCGTCTGCTTGATTTATTTGTAGTTGTAAATAAATATTTAATTATTCGTAGAGTAAAAACCATAAAAATACTCCAAAATACACTTAAAATAGGAAATGTAAATTAACAAGTAGGTTTGTAACAGAATCTGTCGCTTAACCCGCTCCCACACAACAGTTGTGTTTAACAGGGAAAATGGCGCCAAACACAGCATTAATTCTACAGGGTGTTTCATAATTGACCGGAATAGGAATTGATGCAATTCCGAAATATTGAGCCGGCCCCTCCGAAAAATAGTAAAAAGCCAATTGATCACGGGTTTTGGTCGTGGTTGCATACTTGAACTAGGGCAGCACGAGAATGTGTTGACGAAGGGATGCATTTGTTTTGAGTTCGGTTTGGTTGAATCGACATATTGCCTAGTAATTTTACAATTTGCAGATTCTGTTACATCACAGTTCCTAAAACAGCTAAAAATGATTAATAACTACGAAAATGGAATTTTTGTGTTTGGATTTCGATTTAAATAATTTGGTGTGTTTCAAATTCGAGCTGGATGTTTGAAAATTGGAAGGAGCTAAACGTTTTGCGATAGAAGTGTACAGTTTGTCGAAATGTGCATGTGTTGGGACCAATTAGTTCCATAGTAGGGTAGAGACTGAACCTACCAATCGCACCATCTACCAACACGGAGACAATTTAGGGTGTCATGTGGGGATCGATGGCCGAGGGGTTTGGATCGCAGGCCATATCGCTAGCAGTCCGCGCGCTGTAAAGGGTACTACCCAATTTTTTTTTCAAAATTAAATTAAAGGGTGATATAAAGTTTAGCTTTCACATTTAGAACAAAAGAGGCAATTTTACCCATCTACTTTACTTATTGCAAATGATATATAAAAGTACTAGCTTTATAAACCCGGCGTTGCACGGGTGTACCCTTAATAACGGATATTTTTTTTATGTAAACAATTATTTTATACCAATTGATCCCTTCCCCACTGGCCAGTACTCCATCGGTAAATTATAATCGCTATTCAAGTGACACCTACGACATAAAAAGAATATTTTAATAAAATTTGGTAGCTGTACCTTCAGTAATTTTGGCTAGGCGTTGAGTGAGTCAATCAGTGAGTTAGGACTTTGCCTTTTATGTATATAAATTGAATTTAAGAAAGAAAATCCATAAAAATTGCTTATTTATAACACTTAAAATTGAACTAAAAGCTGTGCTAAATGATTTTTGTCTAAGATATATAAATAAATCTTGTGTGGAAAATGGGCTCTAAGTAACAATTTTTTGTAAAAAAACGACTTTTCCACATTTTTTATCGAAAAAATAAGAACAAATGTCAAAAAAATATTTCTATTTCCACTTTTTGTCAAATACTAATTATACTTCTGATTGAAAATCAAAATGTCGTGCTTGTAAAATAAATAAACTACAGCTTGGCAACTTGGCTCAATATGACATGAACATTTGGCTTCAACAAAACAGAACCATGACGTCAGTGTAGCGAACAGTCACCAGATTCACCTGATTGGCTGATGGGAAAAGTGTCGCGAGGAGTCGGGGAATATTTAAATCGCCTTTCTGCTGAAAGCGTGTGCTTTTCATTAATCTCCAGCTTGCTGTGAAGATATGGTTTATTCTTTAGAGGAGAGGATTTTTTTGGTGTTGGAATTTCACCGCCTAGAACACAATGTTAATGCAACAAAACGGAGTTTCAAAAAGAAGTTTAATGTTACCAAAGGACCAAAATTCGACACAATAAGGATGCTGTTTGAAAAATTTCAACGAACTGGGAACGTGAATGATGAGAGAGCTGGATTTGTCGGGAGAAGATTTTCGCAAACAACCACTGCTAATGCTCAGCTGGTGGAAACAGTAATACGAAAGCAGCCTTGTATATCCGTCCGCCGTGTTGCAACTACGGTTCAAATCAAGCCAACGTCGACGTATCGTCTCATGCGGCAGGGCTTGCACATGTTTCCATACAGAATTCAAACTCGGCAACCTCTCACCGCTGCTTCAATTAATTCACGGGAGACATTCGCTAACGATATGGTGCAAATGATTGATGTTGGTGATATAAATGTAGACAACATTTGGTTTTCGGATGAAGCCTACTTTCAGCTGGATGGCTACGTTAATAAACAGAACTGGCGCATATGGGGAACAGAAAACCCCCATGTTGCAGTTCCATCATCTCTGCATCCACCAAAAGTAATGGTTTGGGCCGCCATTTCGTCCAAAGGACTCATTGGCCCCTTTTTCAGAACCGGAACTATTACTGCCCTCCGCTACCTAGAGATTCTTCGTGAATTTGTGGCGATTCAAAATGCCTTAGATGACGCTGAAAGCACTTCGTGGTTCATGCAAGACGGTGCCCGACCCCATCGCACGGCCGACGTGTTTAATTTCTTGAGCGAACATTTCAATAACCGTGTGATTGCATTGGACTATCCCACACATACAGGAAGTGGTATGGATTGGCCTCCTCTTTCACCAGACTTGACCCCCTGTGATTTCTTTCTGTGGGGATATTTAAAAGATCAAGTGTACCGTCGCAATCCCGAAACAATTGAGGAACTAAAGCAATACATCTCTGCTGCATGTGACGCCATCCCACCAGAAATTTTCAAACAGGCGGCCGGTAATTTTGCTCTAAGACTGCGTCACGTTATTGCTGCTAATGGCGGATATGTAGAAAATATCGTAGTATGAGTAAACACATAATTTCACCCACCCTATATTTTCGTTTGTTTTCAACTTTATTTGCAAACACATGAACAAATTTTTGAAGGGTCGATTCTTTTTTAGGATCGACCCATAAAAAACAATAGCAGAACCACTACACATACATGCACCGTTAAGCCATACAAACCCTCCTTCTTTGTGCTGTTTACTATTTTTTTCCTTTTATTAATATAAATAAGCAGGTGCCCGGATGTTGTAATGGTTTGGATCGCAGACAATTACGCTAGCAGTCTGCGCGCTGTAACGGGTGCGATTCCCGCCTTCGCCCTGGGTGTACTTCCTTTCTCTGTCAGTAATAAGTCCTTCTGTGGTTGTCTTACTTGACGAAATCTTATAAGCGGGTGCCTCTGGAGCTGCTGGGTCCGGGTTCGAATCCCGTTCAGGCATGGATGTTTGTGTTTGTCGAGTATATGCGGAGTACGTGCTCGTAAAATCTGTTGGGTCCGAAAGTCCTGTGGGCGGTCATTGCGCAGTTCACCATGGGTACAGGTCAATGGAGAAAATTTCCCTACCCTTCAGGGACATGTCTAAATTGCGGAGGTGGCGACAGATGGCAACATCTGTCATAAGTGTTTGTGTGTGTCTTGTGCTGTCCTACTTGACGATGGTTTATAAGCGGGTCCTTGCGACCAAGCACACAAGCCTGAAAATATATGTCCACCAACCAACCAACCAATAAGCGGGTCTCTGATCATGCACACAAGCCGGAATATATATGTACATACCTACCCAGCATAAATATGAAAAATACAATAATTGTTATGTTTAAACTGATGGTCAACATCAAGTTTTTTTTAACAATAATGCAGCAACCTATCAAAATGAACAGCATCCTAATTTTTTTTTTTTGAAAACTAGTTGAACCTGTAATTTTTATCAGATGTAAATTCAAACAAACCAAACTAAAAGTACTACATTCTTGTGTAGCTCCAGTGCAAGATTTCATGCACGACCGAAAGGGCGGCCAATTAGTTAGCCGTTTTTCATTGGCGGGGGCCGGGTAAATATTTAGGAATTGCGTCCTATACTATTCCGGTCAATTATGGAACACCCTGTATATTAAACATTTACCCGCTAAATTCGACTAGTTTAATTTTTTTTGTTTCGAAAATTAAGTAATTATTACTTAAATCGTTTGCAAAACTTTATATGAATTCAAAGAATAAATATGTAATATTTCTCGCTTTTAAATAGAATGAAAACATTTCATACCAACATACAGAATCTCGAAGTGAAATATATTTGACGTCATTTCAAACTGATCGATGTCGAAAAAATAAATGTATTTTAATTTATTGTCTAAAAGAATTAAAGTTTCTGGAGCGATGGCAATGGGGATTTAATTCTAATTAAAAATGCCTTCCTATGTGTTTTTAAATGAGCATTAAATTTTGAAGTTTTTTAAATATAATAGAAGTAAGAATTCGAATTCTTTTATGAAATTTTCAATGTATTCTCATTTTGATACGCTGAATTTTTTGACGTATCTCGCTTGTCCGTAGCATTTGTAGTTTGCAACAGCGATTTAAATGACTCGAAATTCAATTTCAATGCTAATTCAATGGGAAATTCGTCGACAAATAGTAGATTTATGTCCGTCCGATCGTACAGACAGATGGACAAAAAGTATGAAAGTTGGGTGTCTGAGGTTATGCCTTTCTAATAAAAAAAAGAATTTTTAAGATCGGATTGATAGAACCGATTTTGGAAGGGGGGTATGGACGGATGGACATCGACGGCATGTCAATACCTACTTTTTCATTTTTTTTAATTCTTCGAAATAAAAAAAAAAGAAAAGTGGACTAAAAATTGTGTAGGCACTTCAGACATATTGTCTTCAACTCAAATACAACTATTATTTAAAACATCATAATTCATAGTTTAGATTTAATTTAAAACTTTTCCGAAATATTGATTACAAGTTTTGCATTACAACAAAGTGAAAGATCTTCATAAAATCGCTAACTTTTCTTAATTTAATCACTCACTCCCTATTTAAATTTTAATTCAGATCAATGCGGCTCGTTAGAAGTCCCATCTGAAAAAGTGCAAGAAATCATAGCTATCGATATATGAAGCATTGTTAGTAAGATGAGTTTGTCGCTGGGTCAAAACGTGTGTATAAAATCCTTTAATATCATTCTTATCACTTAAAGTGAGGGTATCGTCTGTTTTAACTCCAATTATACGAATTTAAAATTTGACCTTGTTAATTTATAGTGAATCTGCTGTCTAGCTCTAATTATACGAATTTAAAATTTATCCTTTGTTAATTTATAGTGAATTGTTGAGCCGGAAAAAGTCAGTAAAACTCATACTTTTTGTGAAACTTTCGTATTTAAGTTTTGTTGTGTATGTAACCACAAAAAAAAATCAATAGAAGTTGGTTTACTTCGTAATAAGTACATCGAAATTGAAAGTACATTAACAGGTCTCAATAAAAAGATGATTTTATTAAAACAGACATAAGTAATACTTATGACACTACTAGTGACACTTTAAAGCTTCGATCTGCCTGTGGTTACGAATGTTTTTTGCAGGAAAGCATGTTATTGGACAATATTAATCATACGCTGAAAAAAAAAGGGATTGAAAATACGTGAATTTTTCTTTAACCACGAGGTAGATCGAAGCTTTAAGGTGTCACTAGTAGTGCCATTAGTATTACTTATGTCTGTTTTAATCAAATCATCTTTTTCATTGAGACCTGTTAATGTATTTTCACCTTTGATGTACTCATTACGCAGGCAAACCAACTTCTAAGGACTTTTTTGCGGTTACATTAAAAAAAAAAACTAAAACACAAAAGCTTCGCAAAAAGTAGGAGTTTCACTGACTTTTTCCCGCAAAAAAAAAAATCCCCTATAAGTTAACAAGGGCAAATTGTAAATTCGTATGATTGGAGTTAATCGGAAGAAAAGTTATAATCAGCAACGCTACGGGTAATGGAGGTTCTGCTCTAAAACTAATTTTAAATTTAAACGATATATAGCGAATGATTGATAAAGTTTTATTACAAGTTCTCACTCGAATTGCTCGAATTTAAAATGATTAAAATAATTTATTTTAAGTCATATACCGTTCGTTAAATGTGTACGCTTAAAATTAATTTCAAGAAATTTCTAAGTAATGATTAATTAGCTAACGAAGATTCATCGCATTTATCAATTCAAATGAAAAATGGTTTTAAGAAGCTCAATTAATTATCATTTGTACCCCCGTTTATTAAATTATTTCTTATCCTAAAGACTTTCATTTTACCAGCTTAATCAATCAAAGTTAGGCTATGAAAATGTGTGACCTTAGAAGCAGCTTAGCCGTCTTTAGTTTTGCGATTCGTATCTTCTTTTATGAAAGAAAATTTGTAATCCTTTGATCCTGACGAAATCAAATTTATTTTAGATCACGGTCATGTATAAATAGATAGCCATAGGAGATTTTGTAATTTGAATGTGCATCGGAAAAAAAATCAATATACATAATAACATAAATAACTAAAAAGCTTTTATTGTTTTGTTTGTCTCATAAGCTTAAAATATCTTCTAACGACTTTCGAAACGTATTGTTATCGACTTATAAGGCCCGCCTGTTGTTTCATTCATAAATGTATCACATATTCAGTTGTAAAATTATTATGATCGTACAAAATTTTTTAAATTTAGTTTTATATTTGAATTAATTTTTGGTTCTGATTTTACGCAACAACTGAATTTCACTATAAAAGTTTCTCAATCGAAAATATTTTATTTAAATAATTAAAAAAAAATTCTAAGCTTGATTTATAGAAAAGTTCGCTAAATAGTTTGAAAGACATTATTATTCGAAATCAAAATCCTTTGTAGGAAAATATAATCTTTTGTAGGTAGCTATTAGCGTCGCTGATAGTTTTTTTAATTGTACCGTACATCCATTTATTGTAGCTAAGTGAAAGTTTTATGTTAAAAAAAAAAGAAACAATTTCATAGCCAGCTGCACAAAACATTGTTAAAGCTTTGGAATTTTTTTCACGACTGAAACTCGGAAACTCGAATAGTAATTGGTTCCTTACAAAAGTCTTTCCACCGAATAATCTAATTATGTCATTCGAAGCGTTCTTCGAAATTAATATTGTCCTTCTTTTGTCCAAAAAAATAAAGGTAATTGTCGGAAGAAGTTTTCGTCCAGTCAATGACTATAATCCCACCTGGCAACTTGCCCCTGAGATCAGAATTAGGTGGAGATGTCGCTCGATTAAAAACAAAGACATGGCATGACTGCCAAAGTGAAGCCGTAATGACTCCCGTGATAAGCCCAAACAAAAAAATTGGCTAATGATTTGGCGTCTGATCCGTATTTTTAATTGGGCTGCAACCTGGAGTGGAAAACTTTGAAAATTAAGCAATTTATTAATTGGCTTGTTTCAGATTTCGTAATGCTTTTTAGTTTTCCATTTTTGCATTTCCACGATTTGATTGGATGTTTCATGTTCACTGTCAATGCACAGTTTTTTTCGTCTTCCCTGTTCTATTTTAGAGGTTTTTTTTACGTGCTACTTGTATTGTTAATGGCATTTATTAAGCTTAAGCTTTATAGGCTTTACTTGTAATAAATTTTTAATATGCAATTCATTATTATCAAAACGTCAATAAGGTTGGAAAACTACGGTCTAGATGAAATTTGCTTTATGTAGAAAATTTAAGCAATTTAAGAGAATCATGAAAGTAGAAAAAGATTTTGTTCTACTGAAAGAAAAGTTTGTACCAAACTCATTTTCTATAGTAGTTAAATAAATGTAATTCCTGCGAGACCAAGAAAGAAATTAATACCGCTAGAGCTGTTGTCTCTCAAGACGTGAAACATGTCCATAAAACCACTAAAATTTAATTTATCATGTGAATAATTGAAATTGGAGTTTTAAACATATTTCCAGAAATTTATATTAAAAAGAGATAAAAATGTTATTAAACTTTTATTGTTAATGAAAAATACTAATGAAAATATTAATATATTCTTTTTTGCATAAATTAAAAATGTATTTAGAAAATATTAACGATAGAGGGTACTGCAAATGAACGTTTACTCTTAAATCCCTCCCGTAGCAATAAGTAGAATTGAATAAAAAAAACTATCTTTCGACTGAAAAGAAATATTAAGATCTTTTACTAATTCATAGGATTTCTTAAATATCTATGACTGTGATTTATGTAAAATCTATGCTTGAACATTTTATAAATTTAAATAACTTTTTTTGGAAGAACAAAATAAGATGGTTTGTATATAAACCTTATATTTGATTAATCGATTTAGCGACTTTTCAGAAGGCTTCACATTTATTTTCTCGCCAAGCATTTGTGTTTTATTCTAAACTTCATTGCTTCACCTCCAAAGGATTTAATCTTTTACGATGGACACAACCTATCGCCTTCTGGTAAAAAGAAATCGAAATGAATGTCTGTACTGATTGTCCAATAAACCTTTCTACAAATAAAGGAAAGGTATTATTTATTGACAATAAAGATACACAACGGGGTAATAATAAACAAGTTGAGAGCTTAACTCCTAAATTTATTCGGGATGTTTTCTCTGGAAAAGTACAGTGAAGTGTTTTTTCGTTGCTGAAATTAATTCTGCTAATGGCTTCATTATTTTACCCAAGTCTCTCTGAAGCTAGTGGGAATAAATATAAAATAATCTTGGTGATTTTATTTATTCTGAATGGAATATCCAGTAGTTGCTTTTGGTGATGAAGTCAAAGGCAATTATTACCTTTCTTCCCCACAATTAGCCAATTGGAACGTTTAAGACATTAACTTTTAAATACTGGAAACCTACAAATTGGTAACGTGGTCTTTCAATGCTGCAATACACCAGTTCTATTATCATCTAGGAGCCACTATGTTCTCCAGCAGTCACTATATCTTCAAACAGCATTTTTTATATTTTCTAAATAACTTTTACAGAGGGCAGGAAGGTGTATAGAAACTGTGACAACTGCCCAGCTAAGCAGCCTACATCAAACCACATTTTTGAATGCAGTGAGTGTCAATTTCAGAGACATTGAAGTTCTGCTATCATTTATAGATCTTTATGACTTTTTAATATCCAAAAAATTGCAGATGCGGTTATCAAAACAACTGGTTTTATTTAGCTTACATTCACATTTCGGCAAAGTCATAGACACAGCAAAAAAAAAAAAAAAAAACTTTTACAAACTTTAAAATAAAGCGAAGCGTTTATTATTTCTAAAAGTCGTTGTTCTTTTATCAAATATTATACTAAAGATCTCGTAATATGCAGTTGTCAGTTGTAAGTAACAAGCTACATAAAGTTGTACAAAGATAGATTATAATATGACTGTAGAGGTTTACACTTATTCTCTTCCAAGCAACATAGTTACTTTTCAAGGAAAACCATTGTTAACGTAACATTTACATTTGAATAAAAAATAAAGAATGGAAATATCGTACAACAATAAATGTTCACGTAACCTTGATAAAGTTTTGGAAAAATTACTTTGTCCCCCTCCGTGTGTTTTTAATATTTAAATCCTCCGTTAGTTCATTTTGAAGCGCATTCACTGGAGTACTTTTTTATTTGTTAGAATTCTATGGGGTTATTTCACATGATATAATCCCCCTGTTTTAATTTTCACATTTCCTTCGATCTCATTGGTAGTTTCGATTTCACTCTCAAGTTGAGCGTTTTTTTTTTTTTTTTTTTTTTTTTTTTTTTTTGTCCTTCTCTTTTCTGTTTTAGAGTTTTTTTACTTGTAGCTTGCGAAAATTACGATGTTAGAATCATAAGAATTTTTTTAAAAAAAAAAGTACTTTTATATGTTTTAAGTAGCAATCGATAAAAATGCTGTATTGATGAATTAACTAAATGCGTAAGATTGTCATTAAAATAAGTTCAGTTTTTTTTTGTAACAAGATTTATATGTAAATATCACCCTTCATTTCCTGCACTTTTTCTTTCGAGAAAAAACTTATTTCAACACACGTTTAACTAGGGTTAATATTGTTCAGTGTATATCCTAAGTTAAGATTCACAATAGGATATTATTATTTATAGATATTATTTATTTATGTACCAAAACTGACCTTAAGTTTGCAGCAGAGAAATGTACTACTCGGAGGAATTTGCGTAAACAACGCGGCTGGCGCCGAAGCTTCGCCTGCTCCGATTGGTTGATAATTTGACCCTGAAATTCGTGCGCCCTGTTGCGTCAAAATCGAAGGAAGAAAATAATTAAAATAACACTCTAACTGAAGCTAAACTAATAAAATTAATAAATTTATGTCTTGAAATAACAAATAAATTTGTTTATTGAATGTGAAATACCTTTTTGTATTCGATTCTCGCACTCAAAAATGAGAACTATTTTCAGTTTTTCTCGTTGAACATTTGTATACTGCAAACTTAAGGTCGTTGACCACACAGTAATTAATATGTTTAATCTATCTATTTTCCTGCATGTTATTTTATAATTTGTGTAGCTAAATTCATATAAATATAAAAATGTTTTTAAAAAATTCGCTTATGTTTTCGTCATTATATTTCACTTTAAAAATATGTAATATGCTTCACACGTGTGTGTGTGTTTGAAAGTATTTTTCGTATCAAAATATCAACTAATGCAAGTGAAGTCATTAAAAATAGCTTAGTGCTTTGTATTAAATAAAAAAAAATTAAAGCTTTTATTTGTGCATTTTATTCTTTTTATTTAGTTTTTTTACTCCGTTCTTTTTTGATTGTATGAATTATGCAAAATTATTATTTAAATAAATTATCTTGACTGACTATATAGAAAAAAAAAAGCCCGAAAATTGTCAACATAGGTAGGTTGGTTATCGTTTCGCTTAATTTAATACCAGCTAAAATATTGAAAACTGCTTGACTTTTATGTGTGTGAAAGAAGAACAAGAATTGTCGGCTATTTATTTCATTGGCTAATTGGCCAATAGTGGCTTAACGATCCATTTATGATGATAAAACAATAAAATGGTATTAATACCATTTTATTGTTTTCATACAGCCCCAATTAAAGCATATATAGCTTTATATTGTTGTAAAGTAAATAAACAACTACATTGCGCTTTATACAATACGCAATGTCAAGAAATATTATTTAAATTTGTTATAAGAAAGAGTGAGTCTATCTGAGACCTTCTGGGAAGTTCTACTAAATGATCGATATGCATGTTTTAGGTCTTGGTTGGCAATAGAAATTCTGAAAGAAAATAAATTCTTTTTCAATCCTTGATTAGTAAATTATTTTCACCGTTCGAATGGAGCAAGGAATGAAAGCTGAAAGGATAACGTCAATTTAAACAAGCCAATTGTGTAATAATTTATATGTGAAAGTTTATAAATGAAATTGGAACGCTTTAGTTTTCATATTCCTGAAAAAGTTAAGTTTTCTTACGGGGGTAATGATACATCCACTATAAATCAATAAATACATTTTTTCATTAATTTTGTAGTATGTACATTACTATAAAATTTTATCATATCCAGAACTCACTTGTATAAATAATTTATTTTTTGTTTACTTTAACTATACGCAATATTTAGTCCAACAACGATGATTTCGCTTCATTTACATTTTACAACTTTAGTAACTATTTCGAAATAATCAATTATTCAGGAAATTTCCGGAACTCACTTGTATAAATAATCCACTTTTTTGTTACTTTAACTATAAGCAATATTTAGTCCAGCAACGATGATTTTGCTTCATGTACAACTTTAGTAACTATTCCGAAACAATCAATTATTCCGAAATAACTAACTATTCCAAAATAACTAACTATTCCGAATAAGTCAGCATAGCAGAACTCCAATATCTCAAAATACAGCGATTCGTCAGGTGTGACATTTTATGTTCTGCTGGATTAAAACATTTTTCTTTCCTTTTTTAGAAATGACAGTTAAGTGATAGAACATATATAAAAAAGAAAAGGAATTCCTGATTTATTTTGTTCTAGAATTCCTGCTGACGCATCGGAATTTGTGTCACGAAGATGTCCTCAGCATTTTTTTCTTCTTCTTCAGAAGTCATCATTTTTTATTTATCTGGTGTTTCGCTTTTTACAAATGCTTTTTTAATTCATATTTTCTCTTCGAGAGTTTGATAAGTTTTTACGATTTTTCCTCGAGATTTGATGAATATTTTTACGAATTTCGTTGAAGGTGAGGAGACATTTTAATATGTATGTTTTTGCGTTTCGAAGAATCGATGGAAATAAAGTACTCTTTTCGTGTTAGTGGTCGAAACGTGGAAATGATTATAAGTAGAAACTTTTGCATTCATATTTACATTTTTTATGTTCATTCAATCGAACTTTTGAAGTTTGAATAATTTAGAAGGTCTTAAAATGTAATATTGCTTTATGCATAAAAATTTTAATTATAATTTTATAGAAAGAAATATTATAATATTGCTTAAAAAATCCATGGTCCCGGGTAGTCTACGAGTTTGTATATCTTTTAAAAATATAAATAAAAACATGGAGATTTTAAGGGAGGTGCTTATATATCATAAAATGTATGAGTTTTGTAAGGAAAAAGGAAAACAAATCGAAAAAAAAAATACGTATCTCCGCACAGCATTTTTTGCGATTCTCGTCAGACTTATTAGCATGTGGTTTCCCTTAGAGTTTTAGACATTAAAACAGCATGTAACTATATCTAAACATTTTGTAGATTTTATAAAATCTAAAAAGGTTTTCTAATTTAATGAGTACTTGGATTTGAATTTCAGTTTTTCCATCTTAGTAGAATTTGGATCTATATCGAACTTTATTTAATAGGACCTAGGCCCTTTTCTTTCTAAAGTACTTGCTACATGAACTCTAAATTTCTCTCACACATTGAAACCAGAAGAAATTTAATCAAAACCCTTAGGGTGTTTGTTGAAGTCTTACATTTCAAGAGTAAATAACGTGGGCGCTTTTTAGCAATGGTTTTCAGTTACTTCTCTGGAATAAATTGAGCCAAATGAGGCCTTTAGAATAGAAGCAAGCTTAATTAAAAAAAAAATTTAATAACAGAACCAAGAAGACGTATCAAATAGTTCATTTTATATTTAAATTAAGAAATGAATTTTTCATGCATGTTAATTAATGCATACTTTATTATAATGATACAAACTAAAAAGTATAAGTACTTAGCTTTCATTTTAATAATGTTAATAATGATTAACTGGTAATCAAAAGCCCATAAGACCTTCCTTTTCTAAAGCTTCGCGTAGAAGATAATTTCATTTGAAGGGCACATAACTTCAATGAAACATTACGTAGAGACATTCGTAAAACATGTTCATTTTATCGTTTTCACTTGTTCCTGGTTATACCATAAAGATAGTGACGCACGCAATATTTAAATTAGCGTAAAGCTCTCACGTACAAATGAAAACGCTCACGTACAAATGAATTATTAGAAACTTTCAGGAAACTTGACAGGCAGAGTCAGATAACTAGAGCATTAACTAAATTTCCAATGTCTAACAATCCATCATTTTTATCTTCTTCTGCATGTGCAAACCGTATAGTCGACTTCTTATCATTTTTATGTGGGAATTTACTCTTTAAACGTACATTTTCCATTAATATCCCAATTGCTATTATTTTTTCCTTTATCGATTAAAATATTTTGACGAAATCCCTGGAATTGAAATTCAGTCAAACTTTTTTTTTTTTAGTTTTTTTAAGTACTCGATGGGCTGTTGGGTTATAGGTTATGTTGAATGCTTCCTACTGTCCATTTTTAGCCTGCAAGGAAATTTAACGCTGCCCAATTACGTTCGTAATTTAGAGGTGCGTTAGAAAAAAATATATAAATAAAAAAGAAAAAGAATAAAAAAAATATTTTAAAAAAAATAGAAAATTACAAGTTTCAGTCTCATATACCAATTGCGTTTTTTTTTTAAAGAAAAACCAACTTCTCTGAAAGCCTTGTTTTACAGCTTTTAGTAAGAAAATATCAAGAGTAGCAAAATAAAAAAAATGTGAAGAAAAATGTCATTTGGTAATTTAATAATCAACACTAAATTTCGTCAATTTAGTATTGAATAACCAAATTTTTTTTTCTCCTTAAAAGTTGTTTAGAATGTTGCTCATTACGATTTTCATACCTGTTTGATAACATACTGATGTTTTAAAACAAGTCTTCAAGAGTTTAGTATTTAAAATTTAATGCATTAAATGTATGGAACTGCATATCTCTCTTTAAAGTTTATTTTGTAAGTATCTCAACGATGAAAATGTTATGAAAACTAAAAACAAAAATTTCAAAACCTATGAGTATACCTTATTCCTATAGCCCTAAATATCTTTAATGGGCCCTATTTCATAGTAAGGAAAAAATAAAGTTGAATCATTAAAAAAAAAGGACCTTCGAATACTAACCTTACTCCGTGTATTTATAGATACTGTTTATGTTATTTCGAGATTTTTCTCATGACTGATTGCTTTCTATGAACTTAATATCATGTAAAGAAATTTATTATCCTTTTTTTCCTTCAAAAGGAAAACGTGAATAGTTTAAAAAATACATCTCTAATGCTTTATTCTTTGAAATTGTATAAATTTAGAATGTCTAAGTGTTAGAAGGTTATTGAAAGATGTTTATATGTATTTATTTAAGGAAGGAAAGTTATTTTTACATTTCGTATTTGAATGTTGTGCATTTTATCTTTATTTATTGTCTGCTATCATGTTTCAGTTGGTATTTTTTTTAACCTTTTAGTTAAGTTTAGGTAGTAGGTAGTTTAAATACTTCACAGTTTTAAATGTAGTACGCCCAACTCCCTTTACCATTGTACTGGCTTGGGCCAGTTGCTTTCTCTTGATTTTTTTTCAAAACCCACGTTTTCAAATTCTAAAGCTCTATTTTTAAAAGTAAATGTATATTTTTTTTGCAAAAAACTTGCATAAATACGAATTTCAAGTTACTTTTCATTTGCAATTAAATAAAAAATGCATGGCCTGATGTAAAGATAATTGTATAATCTACAGTGTAATCAATTCTTAATGAATGACGGGAAAGTTTAATTTTACATCTTAAATGAGTTTTTTCCCTCAACACTTCCGAACTTAAAAAAAATCGACGCATATATTCTCTACATTTTCAAATAAATATGCAGTTTGAAGTATGTTTTGCAAGTAATTAAAAAAAAACGTTTACCGGTCGTGTCATTTAGTAGAGTACTTTGAGGTAACGTAGGTGAAAAACTTAATATTTTTGTGCGTTATGAATTAACAAACAAAAACAGTCAGTTTTGTTATTAATAGTCCCTTATTTCTCCTCGCTGAAAAACGGTTTTTCGTAGACATTGGAAATCTTCTTGACCCTCTTTTGGTACGTCTTGTTTTTATACAATTAATAAAACAGCTGCTTCTTATTTATCGGTATTTTTGGAAATCCCGAATCCTCTACTTTAAATCTTTTTTATTAAGAAATATTGTAACATCAAGTTGTGAAGTGAATTCTAAAAACGGTTCACGTACGTGTACTTCTGGAACTAGGAGGTCAAGTGTGACTGAAAAATGAAGGTAAGAGTAAGATGGAGGATGCTACCAGCTGCAAACCAGTGCTGAAAACTATTTTTCATTTGAAGCTATACTCACTTAATCGATACTCCCAAACATAAACTGGTAGTTCGCACTATTCTACTGCATTGAGATTGCAGTAGAATTCTAGATTGTACTGCATTCAAATGAGTTATTTTTATGGTTGTCACGAGGGCTATTTTTTAAGCAAATAGTTTCGATCACTAAAGATAAATATATATTTTTTATTTTCTAGCGGGGCTGCTATATTGGCGGTAAAGCCTTTGCAGACTCGGTAAACTAAAGATAAATGTATTAATATTTGTTTTGTAAAAGATCTTTGAAGAACTAAAATCGCTATTTAAACTGTTTTCTTTTATAAAATTCGAATTATATATTTGTATAAATTACCTTTATGCACATAAATTAAGATTATAAACTTTTAAATACTTTGTCAGTATTTAAAAATTAAGACAGAAGTAAATTTAATGTTTGTACTCAAGCTTATATATTAAATGAAATACCCTCATAATGTATATCCTGCAAAACCTAATACTAGTCAAAATGAGTAGTCTAACCAACACCTGCTCCCATTGAACACCTATGATTGACGATATCAGCGAAACTTTAAAAAAAAAATTGGTTTGTTAAAAGTTTATGAAAACACTTTGAAAACATAACAGCTGGTTTTGAAGTATTTTTAATGTCCCTTCAACTATTTAATACTTAAAATATTTATTTTCAATGTACAACAAAGAATGATATCAAAAATGCTAGGCCATTTACGATTTTTGATTGAAGTATGTGTAACATAAAAAAATAAATTCGTTAAAAAAATTCTACAATATTTTCCTGGATTTGCAGCTTCTTGTTCGATTTACATGATAATATAAGTTACACATTAAAGGCTATAAATAAACCATAGAGGGTGGTGAGGCATTGTTGTATATTTTTGTTGGATATACCGGGTGGTTATGAAATAACGCTCGCTATTCGGAAAGGGGTCTGGAGCTTGAATGAATAATAAGAATGCAACAGATATCGAGACGCTTACTAATCAAGAACGAGGGAAAAAAATAGAATCATAAAAAACAAACTCGTCTCTTGACCAGGATTCTAAAAACGAGGCGAAATTGGATGTGTTGGCCGTAATTGGCCATAATAGGCTACGCCTCGTAATTTAGAACCTTGGCCAAGATACGAGTTTCTTTTTTATGACTCCATTCTTTTTCGAAGAAAAGAAACTCGTCTCTTGAACAGGGTTCTAAATAACAAGACAAAATTAGCTGTGTTGGCCATAATTGACAACGCCTCGTAATTTAGAACCCTGGTCAAGGGACGAGTTTGTTTTTTATGATTATTCTTTTTTGTGATTATTTTTTATGTTTTTTTTTATGATTTCATTCTTTTTCCCCCTTCTTGATTAGTAATTGCTCAATGTTTGATGCATTTGGATTATTCATTCAAGGTACAGACCACTCCAAATAGCGAGCGTTATTTTATAACCACTCTGTATTCGTAAATCTGATGGTTATACAACGAAAGTTTAAAGAATGTACGGACACACAGACAGATGGCAATCTCCACAATATTAGTACCCTAATTTTCATGATATTTTTTTCGAATTAAAAAAAGTAATTAATCTAAAAATAATTTGAAAGAAATGGATCGAAAATACTTATATTTTTTTCACAAACCATTAACGAATCATACCTACAATTCTATCACACAAAATAGTTGTTTTGAATTTAACTATAATCCTTGCCAACTATAGCTTCAAATTCAGATGATTTTTCATTAAGGGGGTATGGGACACTTTCAACTTTTTTCTTTAATATTGCAGATATCAATATAATTTTTTTTCCATAAATGTATACTAAATATACTTACACTTTTAGATAGTCAGAGGTTTAAAATTATCATTATTTATTTTTTTAAAAAATAAAATGTGTCAAAAAGTGATGTCTCTTATTATTGTTATAAGTCAAAAACTTATTTATTGGCAAACAAATATTTAGCATTTTTATAAACAGAAAAATGCATTTAACAAACTGTCTTTACCGATTTTTCATATTTGCCATAGTTTTTTTTTTTTAAATTATTGAAGTTTTTTTTAATAATTTCACAGGTTCACTTTTTTATAAAAATTAATAAATAAAAAAATAAACTACTTACAACTAATCCCTAAAGACAAATTAAAGATGTATGTTTGAAAAATATGAGTAAAAAATTTTGACACTCTATGGGCAGTAGATTTTGAGTTATATCAATTTAAAGTCAAAAAATCATCGAAAACACGATCAAGGAGAAAAACAGCTTTGAAGTTTATCACTTTCCTTACTGAAGCGCTCCAAACCACTAAGGATTCGATAACGTTATTCCTATCTAATATTACGAGGAAGCAACGATTACAAACGTGGTTAGCCAACACAGATGTCATGACACAAAAAACTACACATCTCACGTTCTACTGCAGAAATAAAATTTTTGTTTTAAATTATTCTAAAATATTTGTGTTATTTTTTATGATAATAATAATTTTTTTGATTTTTTTGAAGATTTTGTGTCCTATACCCCCTTAATAAACAATTTGGTGATAAAAATTTAAAAAGAAAATTGATTATTTTAAGCCACAGTTTTGCTCTCTGCTATCTTGAAAGCCGCAATGAAACATCGTGAATTGGCACCAAACAGTGTGTACTTGAGCTGTTCAAAATTATTTTTGGGTTTAATAATAATAAAAAAAACAGGAAAGAAAATGCAGAACTAAGGATTTTGCAGATGGCATTTAGATAAAGAATTGAAACAGTTAAACATTTATTAACATTTCATAATTTAACATACGATACATCTGGTTGTTTTAAACATATTCATGCATTACAGACCACACTTACCAAACCGAAATACGTTATTCAAATAAGGCTTTCTTGGTATAACGGAGGTTTTGGATTATGCTTTATACACACGAAACTACATCTTTATTGTAAGTAAGATAGATGATCCAACTTAATTTTCGAATGCGAAGAATATCACTCCTTGTAATTTCACTGCCATTGTTTTTGGTCATAGTGGCGATTAAGAAGCAGAACAGTTGTCATGAAACAAGCAGTTGGTAGATGTATTTCAAAAGCCTCCAATCGGTTATCCGAAAATCGTTTGCAGATTATTCTTCGTATTATTGAGTGTGGACTGCTGAAGGTAAAATGAGCTTAATACTATCTGATAAAGAACTGAATATTCGTCACGCAAATTACATCCATTCATGCAAATACAGAAATGACTCTTTTGATACTTGGCAAGTATGTCGGCAAGTAGCATAACACGGAGAACATTGACAAGTATAAGTGTATTGAAACATGGAATGTAGACGCATCACAATTTTATTAATGGTAAATGAGCATTCATCACTATTTTGTGAAAGACTTGATGTCGCAGTGCTTGGCGAACTCCCAGCAAGAAAGTCTTAAGTCATATCTTGTAAAAGAAACTGTTTTTCGATGAAGATAAGTTATACTTATATGTAAATGATCACAACATTAAATCACATGACGTAAAAAGCTTCTGGGTGTTTTACGAATGTATTTTTGGAATGCTTTCATATGGTTTAGATTCTACACCGACTTAAACCATTTTTATGAGATTTGTGCTTGATAATGCAAAAGTGCGGTTTAATAGGATACTACCATGAAAAAAAAATAGCTTCAGTATAAAATTGTTGATCATAACTTTTGAAATAAAATTTAAATAAATTAATAAATTCACCCAATCGAGGCATTGAGTTTCCATCGAAGTTTTAAAGTTATTGTTTCTCGAAAAAATTGTAAATTTCTCGTGCATGTGATAAGTCTCAAAATACGAGGTTTAACAACCAATTATTGCAAGCTCGAACCATCTTCAAGTATTTGGCTTTCGTCTTGAGTAGAAAGGAAAACATTGACATGCTATGCGACAAAATGTTTTTGTTTAATAATGCCATGCTTAAATGGTATCATTGACGTTCGATCATTTTAGTCAAATCCCTCCATTTTGTTACTCTTAGGGTTTATTTGAGCATGATACATGGGAAAATCATCGTATATCTAAATAAAGTGAATAACAGAGTTCTTCATTTTCAATAATGGCCAAACACTCTCAAAAATGGAGAGAGGTAGAACTGTTTCCAATCCAGCCCTTTAAGAGAGATTTCCAATTGCGGGTCAGTCCAATGTAGAGCTAGAAAGTTAATTTTGAAATCGCAACCTCTGCAAAAGTATTGCTAGAATCGTCATAATTGCAAAATAAAAGAAACATGAAAGGAAGTCGCTTTCTTAAAAATTAATTGGTAAGATTTAAAAAAGCGATCTTCCTCTTCAGAATATTTTGGGGTAATTAAAACCTAAAAAAAAGTGATTATTAAGTAATCAAATATTATTTACACTTCAAATTTGTTTTATTTTGAAATTATAATGATTGTCTTACCCGTCGAAGAAAAGTTTACATCACAAAGCAATACTTTCCTAGAGGTTGCAATTTCAAACCTAATGCGTTAGCTCTATGGTTCTGATCAGATGACCTCTCTTAATGTCGATAATCAACGACACGTTAACTAGATTAAAATTATCACAGCATTTGTTATATTTCTTCCACAATTTCGCATATCACACAGCACTTTCTTCTGTGTCAATTTCCGCCAGAGTCTGAAGATTCTGATTCCCTCCCCCGACCGGGGACCGCGGCAGTGCCCGAAAGAAGTTCGAAAACGACGACTTATTGTTTTTGGTCTTATCGAGGACATCATCGGACCACGACCTCCCCCACGGTTGGTACATCTTCCTGAACTTCCTCAGGTTCTCGACTTTCCTCTGCGCCCCGATCAGAGGCTTGGTGACCTCGTCCAGGGCCGAAAGATGGCCCCCAGGTGTGTTCTCAAGCTCTTCACTCGGATGGCCACCGGATAGTTTGAATTCCTCAGCGTTGTTGAAGAAGTTGTTGGGTTCTTCTGAATAGTCGCCAACCGCCTTGGCTCCAGCTTCGTTTCCGCCCCAGGGTTCTGCCTGGAAAGAGTCTTTCGTCGGCACCACCTGTGCAGCGGTACTGTGCCGTTTTCTGGCCAGCGGGCTGTCCTGGACCACTCTGAGAAGACCTGGCTTGTTTGGAAGTACGCCGTTGAAGAGGGTCGCGCTGTCGTCCAGTGAACGGTGGACCGCGGCTGCGTTGACCCTTCTGAGGAATTCCGTCTTCGGACTTCTGCGCCTGTTCTCCGATTCCCGTATGTTGAACAGGAGAGGGAGCTGGACCGAGTCCTTGATGGCGGGCCGCTTGCGTTCCGGAGCGTGACCCAAGAGCCAGTGGGTTTCCATTTCCCCTTTACCCTAGAAAATTGTAATAATTACCTATATGAAGCGCATAATACTCTCTCAAAAATGAATGCTCAAAAACGACGAAATTTTCCTTAATTTTGACGATTCCATTACTGTCAAATGCTCCGAGTTTTCGTTCCCTCAAAGTAAGGAAATTTGAATCGTCATTTTTATGATGATTTGAATGTCATCTAATCTTAAGAAATATTTCGTAATTTTTGAGCATGTGAATGCAACAACGAGATTCAATTTCCTCACAATCAAGAAACAGAATCGTCAAATCACGATCTTAAAAGTGAGGATTCGCGTTTACTCAGAAGTCACGTGATAGTTGGACGAACAAAATTAGCGAAATGAGGCTTGAGGATTCATGAATCGTCAAAAATGAAAGTGTTATTTCTGAGAGTGTAACTTTCTTAAAATGACTTGTCTACGTTTGCACCATATGCTGCAGTGACAATTTAAAGCTTAATCTTTAAGAAAGGATATTTTTTTAGAATGGAAATGCAAAATGACATTTTTAGAACCCCACGAAGTTATTTTTATCCTTCACAACAGTTCATATTTTTGGTAGAACTGGGTTTTCAATGCGTAATGCTGTCGGCCCCATGCGAAATGTATGTTTAGTTGATAGTTTTAAATCCAATATTTCTTATTTATGTGTACGTCACCAAGTTCGATTATATTTTTATCAAATATTTTTGTTATCGCAGACTCGTTAAACTTTGTCCCACTTCCATTAACCTACTACTAGAATGACTTTTTACTTGAAGCGTTTGGTGACCACTATAAATAAATACAATTTATTTTGTAAGTAAGCGTATTTATTTAAAATATATCAATGAGAAAAATATGTGATTAAGTTAGTAACATAGACCAAAGTTGCCCAATTCGACGAATCTGTTTTACTTACCAAATGATTTAGAATATTCTGAAGCCTTCTATGGCATTTTTAAAATATGATAATAAGAGAATTATTCGAAATCGCTATAAGTAATGCAATTGAATAACTGTATAATTTTATAAGAGTTAATAACAATTAACAAGAATTTTTTTGTTGCCATTAAAACATTTTAAAATTTTAAATATGTTTTTTATTAAATATTATTTTTAAAAATGGCTATTCCATTTAAAAAACTATAAAAGCAAATAAATGTCAGAAAAAGTTTCAATTGAATTATGATGGTAACAAGTCAATTTTCATCATAATATACTATTTTTTAAACAAAAGTGGGCTTCACTAATAAATCATCAGCAGAAATTAATTTTAAAGATTCTATATTTCTCTTGTTTTTCAATGTTTAAACTTAATATGGCGTATACACGTATAAACACTCGAGAAATTTAATTAGTTTCTGAAGGATACGAAGACTGACTTATATTTCTTAGATATGACAAGTAACCTTCTTGAGATTTCATTAACTTGCCTAAGTCTTAATTTAGATTATAATTTTCTTTGTTATCAAAACAATATAAGATCATCCACCGTTTATGAGCACTAAACTCGAAAAAGCTCCTTTTTATAACCCATTGTTGATGCTCATTGACCGTATGAGGAGGATTAGGTAAAAAAAAATTGGCTAACGCACAAAGATTTAAAGAAGCGCAAAAAAAAGATAAATACACAGAGGAGGAAAACAAAATATATCTTTAGAGATGAAATATTACATGAAATATCATAAGAAATATCATCTGAAATATATATTGATGATTGATTGTTTTGAAAACTATTCGGACTAAAAATCAGAATACAAAGAAACAAACTATTTATTGTTCTATGTTTTTTTTTTCTTGATGTATTGCTTTATCGTAAAATAAACTAACGGTAAAAATTTCAACTGCCATTGTCCCTTGTATTAAAGCTAAAAATAAAGAAATATCATTCATAATAATCAGTTATTATTATTTAAAAATAAGCACCACAGAAACAACATAGTTGTGAAAAATAAAACTTGATTTCTACGATTTTTGAATTTCATGAGATTTGATTGATTTTATTTTTTATTTTTATTTTTTCTGCCTTTAGTTTTAACTTATCAAAAATAATTAGATTGAAAAATCCAAACGATTTTCTTCCACTTTGAGCAAGTGAAAAACCTTACATAAATTGATGTCTCACATGTCAAATACAATAACTTTTTTCTTAAGGGTGTGATACAAATAATCCCTTTGTGTTGTGTAAGCATTTTCTGCTTCAATGAATATAATCATAGATAAGTTGAAATTTTGAGTACTTTTGCGGCAGTGATACTGTTATAGAAATGATTCCCAATGAAAAAAGTTTAAACAAAAAATTCTGATTGAAAATACTGTACATTGTTTTTGAATTTTGAAATTTGCTGACTTATGATTCTTAAAAGAGATGGTCAGTTCTTTAGACCTAAAGCACTGTTTTTGAAATACTACGATCTGAAAAAAGTATTGCTTTTCCTCTTAATCACTTTTTCACCAAGCTCGAAAATCGCAATAACAGCAAAGTAAACCAAAATTGAATTACTATTCTAATATAATTTTTTAAATAATTATTTTGAAATTTAAATTTGGTCATAATTATTGACAGAAGATGACTCTATTTTTAAACTTAGCAGCTACTAATTCCATAATTAGAAAATATTTTCCCTTCAAATTTGTTGAACTTTGTTGTTATTACTATTTTCATACCTGCACCTCACCAAGTATGCAGTATACAAATGTTTTACGGGAAAAAGGGTAAATAGTTCCAATTTCCGAGAGAGAGAATCGAATAAAAAAGGTTTTTTACATTCAATAAATCACTGTATTCGTTATATCAAGACATATTTTTATTATTTTTATTTGTTTTTGCTTCAGTTAGAGTGTAATATTAATTATTTTTTCCTTCGATTTCGACGTAACAGGACGAAAGAATATCAGGGCGGATGTATCGCGTAGGAGCGACCAATCAGAGACGCAAAATTCCGTTTGTTTACGCGCGTTTCCTCCACATCGAACATTTTAATGCTGCAAACTTAAAGTGTGTTTTGGTATGGGGAAAAAATGCTTACACATCAAAGCAATACTTTCTCAGTAGTTCGAATTTCAAAACTACTGCATTAGACCTATGGGACAGACCACCCATCTGTAACTCATAAATATATATGAGTTCAAGAGTTAACTCATAAATATCTCTTTAACTAAACGCTTTAAACTTTAACTCATAAATATATGAATTTTGTATTTACCTTTAACTTAACCAGTCCTCGAGACTGAATCTCATACCCGCCAAGTTTCTCCAATATTTTTCGACACTGATCACTGATGTGTATTTTTAGAGCTGAAAAAAGAGTTATAAAAACAAGAATATAGCTTTTTCACTATAAAGCCACACACAATACACAGTACATTTAATGTCTATTGTTTTAAATAAAATACAATCAAATACTTGTTTTTTGTTTTTACTAGAAATATAAATTGAAGAGCCTAGTGGAAGAATGTGCTAAGTGAAATTTTTAAATGAATTGGGATTTCATGCCAATGAACATATTATTCTCTCTTTTGAAGGTGACAAAATTCCCCCTTTTTCAGAAACTTTAAATTAAGTAGATTATTTACCCCTTTCTAAGTGTCATTCTTAACATATTTAAGTTGCAAACGAAAAACTTTAAAGCTCATTTTCTCGTTTTCACCTTTCTGTCAGTTAGCACGTTCTTAAACTAAGCTCTTCAATTGAGGCAAATTGTCTATAAATACAACAATTCCGGATTCTATGACTGACATAAAATTACTTCGGGTATAATTTTTTTATTGTGTACAGAATATTACGCTTGTATGCAGATTTTTTTACGATTATGTCATTTTGGTTCATAAAACGCGAAACTGTTTTTTAATTGGTGTTTTGTTATGAGGATTTCCTTCGAAATGTTGGAAGAAGCGGAAAGGGCAAATGTCATGTTTCCATGACTAAAGATCATAAAAAAAGGTTGATATTTGGATAAGCTTACAGCCACTTTATTTCTGAAATTGAGAGAAAGAGAGAGACGAATTTTTTTCTATAATGGGGCTGCAACATTGGCGGTCATAATACCACATAATCATATGACATGCGTGTCCAGGATTTTCCCATCCAGAAAATCCGACGATTCAGCAGGGGCTCGAACCCGCTATCTTAGGCTTACGAAGCGACTTACATTACACTATGGAAAATGTATTTTTGCATAGAATTAGAATAAAGATAAATTTCAAAACTTACAGTCCGAATAAATTTATTTTGTTTGGTATGATATAGCTTTGTAAAAGCCTCAATATAGAAAAATAAGTGTAAATGTTTCAATTTTTACGACAGTTTGTAAGGCTTTCAATTAAATAATTTTTTTACCACTTGATTTTTGAACATGAGTCAACGATTACCTGATCGCCGAAATCTATTTTTTACATTGTATAAGTTTTAAGTTACATTGTATTAATTTGAAGTAGACGTACTGGTACGTACTTTAAATAGGTTAATAATTAAACGATTTGGAAAAAATACTATTTAGCTAAAAAAAAGTTATTAGAAAATAATACTAAGTAAATGCTTACAACAACAATTTTTTATGTTTTGTCAACAAAAATTTTTTTTTTTCAAATAAGAAGGTATTCATAGCGTTATAAAAAGAACTATAGTCTATTCTAAACAAACTAGAAAGATTTCAACTTGATTAATTTATTACTAGTTGAATTTACGGAAACTCCATGATAAAACACAAGATTTTGTCCTCTTTTTTATATTTCCTAGGAATTTCTCGATTGAAAAAAAGCTGAATTGAATACCAAAGTCTTCAAAAGAATACTTAGCGAAAGTAAAAAAAAAGTTATATATTTTTTCCATTGGACTAGAATTTTTCTTTTATGTGTTAACTAAAAAAGTTGTTTTTTTTTGCCAGTGTAAAAGCTCAAATAAGTATAAATTGTATATTGTAAAAAGATTCAATTATTCAATCGCCTTTCCGCGTAATTATTTTAGCTTAATGAATTAAAAGTTAAATACGTATAAAAAAAAACAACAGTAAATTAAAACGAAATACAGGCTTTTTCCTGTTGTTGTTGTTAAATCTTGTATTACTTATGCAAATTAACTTTTTTATATGCTAATTCCATACAAAATTACCCTATCTAAAGCGTAAGTCACTTGTGTAAAAAGTGTGATTACCACTTCAACTTTAAAATAAAAAGAAAAAAAATCGCGGAATAGCTGATCTAAACTTTTTGCAACTAAATAATATAACAAGCTTTGTTCAATTTGATTAATTTTTCAAATTTAAAAAACTTTTTTTCAATTGTGACTTACTTATAAGTATGTACTGAAGTGTAAACCTGTTTTCACTGCATGACAATAAATTAAATTTTTAACCAAAAATTTAATTTCTTAAACTATAATTATATTTCTGTAAAAATGGTTATAAATGACTCTACTGTGCATTAAATATTAAAATTTAATAAAAGCATTAAATTCATTAATTAAAAAAATTACTTGATTTGCTGGAAAACCTGATAGGCAGGTGACGGGTTTATACGTCTGTTTCCTTCAAAGGGCTATAGTTGAAACTAGATTTGACTAAGGTACTTAGTTAAAACTAGTTTTGGCTTGAAAAATACTCGCTTCAGCAAATTTTCGTTTCAATGATCACAGTGTATTCTCAGAACTCATTGGGTGGCATAACGTCCCGTAACTGTTTTTTCTTTTCGAAACTCAAAACGCGAAATATTTGAATTTAAAAGAAATCTTTCTTACGCTGTCCATTGGATTCCATTCTGGATGCCGTGTTGACTGTGTCACCAAACAAGCAGTACCGAGGCATGGTCAAGCCCACCACACCTGCTACTACAGGACCTACATGGAGAACACAGTATAATATTACAAATTAAAATACAGAGTATAATATATAATAAATTATAGAGTATAATATTACAAAATACAGAGTACGATATATTATAAATTATAGAGTATAATATTACAAAAAATTGGGTATAATATATTATAAATTATAGAATATAATATTACAAAATATAGGGTACAGTATATTATAAATTATAGAGTATAATATTACAAGATACAGAGTATAATATATTATAAATTATAGAGTATAATATTAAAAAATTATTCTAGGCTATTATTATTCTCTATAACAGTCCATATTATTCTACAAAAAAAAAACCCCAGTTTCTTTAAAACAAAGTATATTGCTATTATAATTTTTTTTTCTACAATAAAGAATGTAATATAATAAAAACAGCTTTAAAATACAGAGTATGACAATGACAGTGATTGCGCCCTCTTGAAAGGAGAGTGTAGGCTGTAAAATACAGAGTATAATATCAGAAAATAAGTATGCGGTAGCTTCGAAAACAAAATTAAGTAGGTTTGAAATCAAAACTAGATAACTTAAAACCCGATAGGGTGGTGAGGTGACGGAATGGTAAGAATGCCGATTCTTTGTTATCAAGCATCCACTTAGAAGCGAGTTTAAGCTATAGGTCTCGATATACTTGGAAATCATGAAAAAGAACGTAGTTTTTTCAAATGATCTACACTATAATTTAAACGTTAGTTCAAAAATAATTTATTCCTAAATTAAACTAAACAAGCAATCTGAATTCATCAGGATATAACTGAAATCGAATCGGGTTTTGAACCCTGCAGCATGCTATAACCTTATTGCGAAAGATACATGCAAATTTGCATAAAATGTAAGTCATAAAAATATTTTGTGGCTATACTAGCCGCCAACCAAATTAGAACACATTAGGGATGGCGGTTTTTCTGAAAAACCGTTGTTTTACAACGCCGGTCCATCCCTAAAGTGTAAGAAATAAGGGTGGCGGGAACTATAGTTAGATTCGACGTTGAACACTACCCTTAATTCGACACCGATGTAGCAATCAAGTTGAGCTCGGATTGGCGTTGCAGAATAATACTGTCATGTTACTGATCTGATATATCAGGTACCGTTAAGAAGTAGATATCTAATTTTTAAACTTGAGATTATAATTTGTATTTCTTGAATGCTTTGATTTCATGTCTCTGGTTTAAAAAATACGAATAAAACGAAATAAAGCATCTAACTTTGTTCGCTAAGGTGGCCGATCACCTTAGACAGCAAGTTTCTGAAAACTCTACTCCAACCAGGACGTTGAGCTATTTTATTATTAGTTGTGAATATAAAATAGTTTTAAGAAAGTAAATCATAAATAAAAACATTTTTAAAAAATTTTGTGGAAAATTATATTTAAATATCTTCAAAAATCACGCTTGCAAAACATGATATCTTTACAAATTTTTAATTTTTTTCTATCGTTTAAATTCAAATATACCTTACAAACATTAGTATAGGTCATGAACTAACATCATTAAGGTATCAGTGAAAAAAATTTTATAGGTAAAAGTTTGCAGCATTATATCGAAAACACATGGAAACATATAAATTGTTTTAAAAAATCGGATTCTTAATAGTTTAACACGATTCTAGTTCAAAACTTTCTTCATACTGTTACAAAACTACTGTAAAAATTTGGAAGCAATTGAATCTTGGTTTTTATGTTTTGGGTAATGCGTTTTGAAAAAAGTGCAAAAACAAGCAAAAAAAGCATTTAAGTGCTATAACTTCTGTTCCATTAAAAACTAGAAACTAAAATGAAACAAATTTAGAAAGCTAAACGTTTATTTTATATTCGAATGCAAAAAAATAAATGTTTGATATTTAAGTTGATTTTTGATGAAAAAAGGTGATCGGATACTTTAAAGGTAAAAACCGTGTTTTCGGCATTTTATTTATGTTTATTTTATTTCATTTCATGCTTCATTCATAAAAAAAGCAAACTTTATTCGAAAACTTATAAAAAAAAACTTAAGGAGAAAACATTTGAAAACTTCATTTAACGCGCACAAAAAAACATAAGAACAAAATGACAAAATTGAGAAACTGTATTAGATATTTCCAAGAAATAAAATACCCTTATTGAGTTCTAAATAACATGTATGGAATATTAATCTCGTACCAAGTATAATATCCTATGTCTTTAGTACCAACCAAGATATCCATATCAAATCACGTACCACATATTTCGGCAAGCACGAACTTGTGATTAAGTTTTGGAAGCCCTTCCAAGAAAATGTAGCTCCGCCAATGTAATAACAACACGTATTTTTTTCTCATATATATTTCTTTTGTTACCTTTAATCGGCCTTTTTTTTATACTTCGAAGAAAAATTTAGCGTTTTTTGTGGATATGTATCACTTAGAAGTGGCGCTTTGTGACTTTTATAAAAATTTATGGGAAAGAGAACATCTGACGATAAGAAAGAATTGTACAGCTCCTTGAAGTGTTCTTCGTTTTGTTTCGAAGAAAATAAAGACAGAAACTCTTTTTTAAGAGAAAAATAAAACAGTTGAGAACAATGTGAGATGTATTGTTTAACAAGAAGTTTCTTAAAGAAAAAGTTGATATTTAGTCATTTAAAAGATAGTTTAAGGTATTTCTAACCTTATGAGCATTATACTCGGTTTTTCCGTATTTTGTGCATTATTATCTTTTTAACATACATATAACCGAAACTTTCACAATTTATATACACAATTTTATAAATAATAAATTTAATTGATAATGTACTTTTCCGGAACTTTGGAATTTCATATAAATTACATTGTTCATTTCATTTCAAAGATTAAAAAATATGACTGTAATTTAGGAGAAATAAAAATAAATTTCCAACACCCACTTCAAAGGAGTGGTTACAGAATTTCATTACGTTAGTATCACTGATTTGCTGATAACTATCCGATTTGATTTATGTAAAACTATTAAAGCACTAATTACTTCCAATAACTCTAAATGCGTTGGATAGAAGTATGGGTATGTTGCTTTCCTCACATTTCCATAGGTTTAAGCGAAATAAATCCTCATTGTTTTATAGTTAACATCGGCAAATCAATGCTAATATTAAAATTTGGGGTTTTAAATACACTCTGAAGTATGCTGATTCCTTCAATAGACAGAAATTTTAATGCAAATTTTACTGCCTGGTAATTTTCGTGGTTATTTGACATTATTTTCGTTTATGACGAATGCACATGAGTAGTCCCTTCAAATAACGGAAGTTTGATCAAAACGGGAAATATTTGTGGAAATGAGGGAACATTTGGTGTAAAGTAAATAGTTTTTTTTTCTGACGCTGTAGAAGTATCGTGACAACTGAAAAGAGAAATGAATATTATCATTATTTCTAATTCGAGTTATAAGGAAATAACTGTATTTCAAATCAAACGGTTGTTGCATAACAAAAAAATTTATAATTGATATTTTTTCGCAGTCGTGAACTTGCAATATAATAATATATAGAGAAATTTAATGTTTCTTGAGATACTTTTATTCATTTTTTTTGCATTATAAAAATTAAAAGTAGCAAAGTAAAGGTGAAAAACATTTAATAACATGAGAAATAATATTAAAATCGCTGCACTATTCAGCATAGGAGAGGGTCAGAAATTCCACTCAGACTTACGTTAGGGATAAAACTATATAAGCTGGAATAATAGCTATTTTAACCTATAATATAAATAATTGGCTATCAGTCCTAAGTCTTACAACAAAAGTTGCTTTATAAATAAAAAAAAGAAATCGGTTACAAAGAAAAGTTTACTACTATTTTTTTTTAATTTTGGAAAAGTGAAAAAATATTTAAAAAAAACCCTCTAAAATGACAGGAAATCAACGTGTAAACTTATTATGTTGTTTGAAATTGAATTATTATGCATGTTCGAGGTATCCCTCACCGCAATTATTTCGCTTGAAATATTTATTTCCAAATCAGCAGATTATTGCAATTTTTTATGCTAAAACTGGATTTAGATTTGAAAATTAGTGTGAATTATTTGAAATATAAACCTTTAACTACATGTTACAATTTTTTCGGAATCTTATTTGCACTTTAATTTTTTGGCACTTCAGGACCACTTTCCTTGGAATGCTCCGTTGTTTGAAAATTGAATTATGATGCATGTTGTTCGAATTATGATGCATGTTGTTATCCCTCACCGTCTTACATCTCTTATATTACCTTACATTCCTTGGAAATGTTATAATTTTAATCAAATGCCGATGCCGGGGCGTCCCACTATTACTTGAGATTCTACGGCTTCTGTGGGAATTGCTTCTATGGCATCTTAAACAGGGTCTCGTAGTATTAGTATAAGATATGCATCCATTTGTAAAATGGAAGCATAGGTGAGGGCAATGTAGTAGATGTTTCTATATTTTCCTACAACTTTTCTCTTTTTACGACAGAATTGTATGACTCTGTAGGAAAATATCAAAATTTTTGTCGTTTTTTCCATTAGGGGCGTGCATGGTGGAGAGACTTTTCCTGATCTTAAAAAAGGAACACCAGAATACAAATCATCCGAAACATTAAATTACCATATGGTAACGTATACAGGTTAAGTGTACTGCAATAGTTTTGATATAAAATCAATCCTTTGGAGAGAAGAACTGCTATTTTAGAAAGTGGCCAATATTTCGCAATTTGCACAAACTTTAAGGAGCTGTATCTTAGAAACTGCTATAAAAAAGCTATATTGGATTGAAACGAAAGTAAAAATAGAATATTAATCACAACAAGTTGAAAAAGTTTGTTTTATTTATACATATCATGCAAAACCTTTATATTTTTTGATGCTCAAATCCCCAAATTCCACTAAATTAACGTGCATTAAGCGAATATTAAACGGTTATTTTTTCAAAATTATTTGCAAAACACCCTTCTAAATACATAATAATTGCCTGAAAAAATGTTTGTATAAAGACTATATGCATAGGACATTATAGGAAATAAAGAGGTCCGTGTTTCCACATCTGCACCTATGCTCTATAAAATCAAGTCAGAAATAAATTAGAAGCTTAACTTGAAAGAATGGCAGTTTAATTAAAGTATTCTTCGCATAATGGAAAATAATGTATTTTTTTAAGTTCTCCGCCCCCTTTTCATCAAAATATCTCCTTAAGTCTACCGAATCCACTTAAAGGGGATTTCAGTTTTCCATGCCCTTGGATATTTTTTTCTGTTCACTGTTTTGAATAGAGAATTAAGGTATCCGACTACTTTTCAAACGTTAATTTCGATGAAAATGTGGAATTTGTTTTATTTTGTTTTTAGATAATATGAACATTTATCTTTTCAAATCTGCTTTTAGTTTTAAGCTCCGTTGAGTAGAAGCTTAGATATGTGGATTTCAAAATAGGCATAGTGGTAAACCAAAACCGAAAGTAAGCTTAAAAAACAATTTAAAAAAAAAATTTAACCATTTTTAAATAATTAAACATAAAAACATATTGTTAGAATAAGGCCAAAATAAAATGAATAATTTCTAATTTCAGTTTGGCAACACTGAAATGTTTACAAACAGTGCCTTTCTGGTATGCCTTTTTTGAAATTTTTACTTTGTTCGCGTTTTCTGAAGAATTGCTTTTTCACTAACTTTGCCATACCGCTTTCGCTGTATCTCAAAATGTATTCAATAAAACAGTCTGATATTTTATATGGTGGTTCGTTATAGTTCAAAGAATGTAATGAACTAAAAGCGTGTATGTATATACATATTTTAAATATTTATTGATAAATGATTCAAAAATAACCTTGAAAATATTTGAATTTTTGATGAACATTTACATTATACCCTGTAAAATTAAAGTTTTTTATAATATCAATTGGCTTTTAGTTCATTACACTTCTGAATATGCTGGTAATGTATGGTTAAAATTTAAATGAATTATATTGATAAACTTTTCTTCTACATTGAAAGCCGTTCCAGCAAATTAATGGTCAATTTTCACTAAAAATCGCTATTTTTGTAAAAAATAAAAATTTTACAGTTATAATTTGTGTTAAATTCATGTTTCAATAGTACATTTTACCTTTCCATCGCATTTACAGTTTATGATTTCGAGGTTTAAAAAAAAAGTTCACGAAAGGTAGTCGGATACCTTAAGGAATTCTATTTTAGGAAAATGGAGGCGTTTGAATAGGCATCACTTGAAGAGATCTTGTGGTTAAGCGGGATTTTAAAGGGGGAAAAATAGTTTGTATAAAGAATATAGATCTGGTTACTCTTAATTTTGTTTGGATCACTTGAATAACAAGCACAATTTTTTTTAAATTGACGTTGATTGTGTAGGATTAAAAATTGTAAAGCAAAGTTTCGTCTTAAGTTTTTAGACTTACTCTAGTGTATAGTTTTTTTTTACAAAGACGCTTTAAATCATTAAAAGAAGCGAAAAGCCTTCCATTGGGAGCTATAATTTGAACCTTAAAAAAAAAAAACACCCAAGGTGTGTAACACTATACGTATTTCAATCACCACTAAAAAAATTAATACATATTTAACTGTAATTATATACCTTAGATGGTAATTCAATATTTTTAAAACATATAAAGTTCTATAGCAGCTATCATTTACACTTTAACTCCATCTTAATACTTTGATACTTTATGTTTCATATTAGGAATAGCTAATATGAAGTTAATCTATTTTTTTAAGGAAAATTGTAAATCAATATTTTTATTCTAAACTCATTATCCTAATTTGGAAATGTATCGTAGTGTATAGAAATTCTGTTTGATTCCACTTTTGAATGTTTCCATATTTTCCATCTTAATGTATTTCTCCCTAATTTGATTAAAATTTAAATTTTAGATCAAATACTAAGCTCTGACTACTCAGTAATATTTGCAGCCACTAGTTTTTTTTTTAAAAATAATGTTATAACAAGTTCTAAAGTCAAGTTCTTGAAGTAGAGAATTAACAGCTGCACCATTTCTGAAACTAGTGTTTTAGAATAAACTCTGCTGATTGGCATTTTGTGGATAATTCAGTTTTTAAACACCTGAGTTGCTTGCTACTACTGAACTCAACGGGCGAAAGCATTCGAAATAGTTTCTAGATTTCTCAATTCCAGAAATGTTCGCTAACTCGTACCTTTAATTAGTTCGCGAGTAACTAATGCGAAACTACCTCTGGTCTCTGCAGGTTTGGGATTAAACAAAGAGGCCGCGCTTTGCAAACGAAAATCGAAGCTTCCAGAGAGTTTCAGAGGAAATTGTTGAGGTAAGTCCAATTCGGTACTCTGGGCGATAGCCCTTCAGATACGCGAGGGGTTTGCTTTAGCCCTCTAATACATACTGTTGCCATATGGAAACAAGTAACATAACCCATTTATTCTATTAAAGTAGTGCTCCCTCTCGACAAATCTGTGCTTTTTTCATCTATTACATTCCATTTTGAAGTTGTAGTTACTAATAACCCTGTAGATGACAGTAGTCAAAGTGTATTCAAAATTAAAGAGTGAAGTTATTAACAGTTGTGAAATTACGTCTTTGGCAGTAGTCAAAGTATAATAAAGTATAATATTCAAAGTATAATAATATAATAATATTACACTAGGCATTCTTACCACAATTGGAATTTTGTAGTTGGTTTTTTGCTATATGGCAAAAATTTTAAAAATTGAAATTATTTAAATTCCAATGCAGTTAATTTTTTTCAGTATTTGTCCCATAATGTATGAGTATTAAGGATACAAATATATTTTTTCGGGATGAAAAAAAATCATGCATTACAGGGCTCAGTAAAACCGATTTCTAGTAGTTTTAGGGTAGATAAATGCTTACCGGAGTGAATCCCGATCCTGAGCATGAGCGACTGCGATGGTTTGTGCCTGATCTCGAATGTCTTCACCGCTTCCAGTAGATCCAGGGCCATGGAAGCTATCTCTGCCGCGTGCTGGTCACCGTTCCGAATGGGCAGTCCACTGACCACCATGTAAGCGTCTCCGATGGTCTCGACTTTGTACACGTCGTAGTTGCCGATGATCGAATCGAACACGGTGTACAAGTCGTTGAGGAACTGGACCACCTAGCAAAGGGAAAAGAAGAAGACACATGAACACATTTAGAGGGTACAGAGGGAAAAAAAAACCTTCATCGACAGGAAATCTGTCCGTATCAAAAGCCTCTTTTTGGCGACGATAGTGAGCAATCACCTAACCTGGTGTAAGGAAACTGTTTTTTCACTTATTGGGCGCGTTTACATGAGCCATCCAATTCCATGGATTGAAGAGCAAACTCAGCAATTTTTTCCACTTGGGGATTTTCTCTCAGACAGAACTGGAGTTGCAGGGTTCAATGGGGGGATTTGCAAACCCTCCACTGAAAGAGGGTTTGTTGTTTCATACCATGGATTCGGCCAGATACTGTCATTTGGGTTAAAAATCCTGCTCGACCTCTTTGTCCCTTAATGAGGATTTTTTGGCATTCCATGGCTCATGGGAACGCGCCTATTCTGCCTCGTCGCCACCATATTTCAAGCCAGGTATGAATTCTCACGTTTGTACCGGGATCGAAGTGAAAAACCGGATTCTTATCGCCAATGTCCGCCAAGCAGACCTGAATACAGGAATATTCCCTGTCAATCAAGGGGTTCTTCTCCCAGACTCTTCGGTTTACCACGTTGATTGCGATATAAGTTTCAGTCCATAATTGCCTTTAGTGTTCAAGAGTGAAATTCAACTCCTTTCACACTCCTTTTAATACGGTTTTATGAGTTGAGTAAACTTTACAACAACCATGTTATTTTAATGTAAACACATTTTGCATGGTCTCAGAGGAAAAATCTTTATTTAGAGTGAATTTTTTCTTTTGGCTTTTTTATGTATTGGGGCACAGTCAACGTGTTGATGTAAAAAGCAAAAATGTCGAGTAAAAAATTTTTATGTATTCAAATTGTATTATACATAGATTTAAATAATAGTTGTGAAAGTATTAGTTTTTTATAACCAAAATCGCCAACATATTAAGCAATTATGTCCAGCCCTTATAAAATTGAACCGTTAGTATTTGATATTCTGTAATAAAGAAAGACGCATCATAGTAGTAAGACTTTATTTTAAGGTACAAAACTTGGACTTAAGTTAGCTCTGAAAGGTTAAACTGGTTCCAATCCAATAAGCAAAATAAAAATAAAGTTTATTCATTTTTTCAAATAAAAGCTGACAGAAGTAATTTTTTAAGATGCAATTCTCATTTACAAATCAACGGTTATCATACGCATTTTTTCGACGCAACACGTTAAAGAAGGGTCTGAATATTTGTGTTAGAAAAGGACAAACAACTCTTTACCAAGTTTACATAGGAAACATAAAAACTAGAAACGATCCCATATACACTGTAAAAAATTTGGCTTGAATTTACTAACAATTATTAGTAACTTTACAGGTTTTCACCATTTACTAAAAAATCATCTGTAACCTAAAGAAACTACTGTAGTAATACTAAGCAATACTAAGTAAATTGATGTAACGCTTACAGCGCCACCTGGTTATCTTTTTGAGAGATGCGTAGTTTCCCTTGTTGCATTGTTTTGTTTCTCGAAATTTGTTCGATCGGCCATCGGATTTAGCAAAAACTAACCGGTGATCGCGTCCGTAAATTGAAAGTGTACGAGACTAAGAGATAAAAGTCTGATTCGATATCGGTCAAAGGTGAAAATTCAATGTACGTTTCATCGAAAAATTATAACGAATCGATAATTCAACGATGAGAAACCGAAAAACGTGTTTTTTTTTATTTTAGTACATACATACAAATTGTGTTAAATTATTTCTAAAACTTCATATCCGAAGGCTTTATATCGATCAAGATTTTAACCTCATTATTTACACGCAAAGGATCTGCATGTCCCGATGACCGAGTGGACAAACGTGCTACTTCTCGTTGAAGGATGCGCGAGCTAATCTTGAGGTTGCGAGTTCTGTCCTGCGACTTGCTCCGGAAAAGTCGAAATAATACTTGACTAAAAGAAAATTAGTGGCGCCCTCTTGTTTAACATTTTTGAAACTGCTAGTTACTATGGTTTTCCTAGTAAAGATACTACATAAGTGGATGTATTGATTACTAGAATATATCTTGTAACGTTTACTGAAGTTTTTATAGTATGCTTGCAATTTAAATGATTGTATTGGATACTAAGCTTTAATTAGTAATATATACACATATTTCTTATGTAACATTACTAAAAAAACTTATGGAAGCTGAGTTTCCTAGAGAATTCTTAGTAACCTTACAGATTTTTTTTAGAGTGTATGTTTACAATATTCAAAAATTTTAATTTCTGAATTAATTTTTATCAGATCGTTAACAAAATAAACCTTTGTTTGGTCAGGCAATTTTTAATTCAATGTGCAAAACCATCTACAAAATTGTCATTTTGGAGATATACCCTGTATCAGAGGCACAGATACAAAAGAAGGCTTTAAAAAAACTCACTGTGGTATGCTTATCTGCACATAAACCTAATTCACATCCAATATTGCAGCTAAATGATGTTAAAACTTCCGGCAGCGTCGCTAAATTTTTTCGCGTCAGCACCCGAAACTAACCTAGTTCCTTGTTTGCTGAAAAGAATTCAATTTTTGACAGTCGACGTGCTGCAGCCTTGGTTAGATAACATTGTATGAAGGAAATATTGACAGATTTAAAAGATGTAAAATACGTTTTTCGTAAAGGTTATGGAGATAGTATTCCTGACTTTCGACAAGTGATAAAAACTCGCTTATTAAATTTGAAGTCTGTAGCTCTTTTAGTTCGAGATAAAGAGTTGTTTCAGCCTGACAGTCAGCGAGGACCAATGTTAAAAAAGCAATGTTTTTCAGAATCAGCACCCTCCAAATCGTGCAGAGAGCACAAAAATCTCCATTGTGGATTTTCGCCTCCATTTGGATTCGCATTTTTTAATAAGGGTTTAAATGAAGATTCTAGTAGAATCCACTTTCTCTAAAGTATAACAAGATATTTTTTTCCCAAATGAAGCTGCATGATTGGCGGTTAATAGGCCTTTGCAGTCTCGGCATATTCCCCAGAACCGAGAGCCATTTTTTGAGGCACCATCTAAGGAGCTCTCGCTACTAATTGTGACGCACAGATTACCATGAATCGGAGCTCTCTGTGGATGTAAAAGTATGCCAACAAAAAGTTACCGAGAGAACCCTAGCCAAATAGGCCCTCCAGGGATCTTTTAGATGCTACAAAATCATATGACATGCGTGTCCAGGATTTTCTCATCCAGAACATCCGACGACTCAGCGGGGCTCGAACCCGCGATCTTGGGAGTGCGAGGCAGACACTGACTAAAATATAGGGTTCTATAATCGTCAACAGTTGTCAATGAGCGGCCAGGCCGTACATCTTAGTTACACTTCGAAAAATTTAAATTTTTAAACTATAGATACTTCAAATATAAACCTCTTTTTTGATCAACATATCACTTAAAACCACATCCAACCAACACGGACAATTGCTTCAGGTCTTGCGTTACCTAAAAGGCGGGAGAAACGGAACGGCGAGAGTCTGGAATATATATTTCTATTTTGGGATGGTATACAATATAAAAGGAATTTTCATTTTTCTTGATTTTATTCGCGGACGAGGTGTTAAAATGTCGAACTGGTATATAAAAAGTTCGAGAATGTGGTTCTGAACTATAAAAACGTTTTATATAAAATAAAATGTTGTTTTTTTAAAATAATATTTGACGAAATCGGGGAGAAAGGTAGAAGATTTGATTTTGTATTTTTTAATGCTATTTGGCTACCTACGATCCAAAGTAAGCTATGTAAAATTTCCGTCTGCCTATTTATAGCCGACAATATTAGCTTTAATACAGCCTCGTATGTCTCGTAATGTGGAACTGAGGCCATGTAATGACCAAACGCACCAATTCGAACGGCCTTGTACTGGACTTCTGGCATTACTAATAAAACCAATACAATCTTTAACTATATTTGAACTGTGAACTTTTTAAACAATTACAAAGGCAAAACATATCGCTATACCTTTTCAAAATCTGTTATGGATAGTTTAAACTATTACCAAGCCCATAAGCACAAAACAGAGCGGATTAAGAAACTTGAGAGGAGAAAATATGCTTTTTTAGCCACAACTAATCAGTTTCTTTCTTGCTATGACCATTTACTAACTGTAGGCTTTAATGTGTTAAATTTAATTTTCTAAGCAACATATCCCCGGCTTTATTGAATATTTTTACTTTTAGAAATTGGTTAAAAATTGGTTTTAAAAATTTCATAAATAATTTTCAATCAAAGCAACTTCAAAAAGTGTGATTTATCGAGATCTTTAAGTCAGCTACATTTATCACATGAAACAAAAATACTTGTACAAACATTCAGTACAACCGGAGAAATGTGGCTTAAATTTTTTTTTTCTATTTGATCAACACAAATGACTTTTGGCTTGGACACCCTCGGTCAATCGGATTCATTTGTCTTTAATGGGTGGTATCCCTACTAAAAATTATCCATAGAGATCAATACAAAAATCTATTGACATAAGTACAGCTTTTTGATGTGTACTTACTTCTAAGGATGTCTCTATTGTTATCAGTAGAAGCTATTGATATCAGTAATCTACTGATAATATTTCGTATTGATATCAATAGAGCTCTAACGACACCAGTAAAGAAAATATCAGTAAGCTACTGATCTCACGTGACATCAATAGGTCTGCACTGATATCTATAGAGATCAGTAGAGATTTGCATGGATATCAATAGAGATCAGTAGAGATTTGTATAGATATCAATAGAGATTGCTATTGGTACCAGTAGGCCATTTCCACATAAAAATTTTCTATTGATCTCTACTGACCATTTTTAGTAGGGATGCCCCACTGTACTCTGTTATTCCAAGAGTAGCCACAGTGTCACCATCCCAAGTGATAACCCGCTGCATCGTTGCTTAAGGGTCGCAGTTCCGAAGGAATCCATTGCTTTACTGAGGCCTTTCGGGCATAGAATAAGTTAGTAAGATGTCGAAACTGATAGTAAATGCATAAATGTTGTAAATATGATATTTCGTTTGGTCACTGTCGAGAAAATGCTTTTTGGACAAAGTATATTTGATGTTATTAAATTGTATTGCATTGACATTATTCTAATTTTGTTATATTATAGTTCTATTATACTACACTTTTAAAATACAGGGTGTCCGTAATTGAATGTCCGAGATTCAAACTGTAATAGTATCTGCTATAGTACTGTTGTGGTTGAAGGTGACGAATAAAGAATAACCCCAACAGTTTCAGATAAGCGTTAGAGTATTATATTGTAATGCCATCCATACGATATTTTTAAACATATTAAAAATTCCCACATATTATCTAAAAAAATTAACTTTCTTTTTGAAGTTCTTTTCAACATATTCGGTTGTAAATTCAAGTCCTGTAGGTTGAAAAATGATTCAGCAGTTGTAATTAAATAATAAAAATTCATTATTATAGACGTTTGTTACTACACATCTTCTACCTAACGAAACTCAACAAATATGATCATTTTTTGTATTTAGTGCCTCATTATAGATTTCTGAAATCCATTACTAAAATAAACCTTTCAATAGTTGGGTTTGTAACTAAGCTAGTAGTTAGTGTCCTAAGAGCTAAACAATCAAATTAATAAAACTATAAAACATTTTATGTTGAATTCGTTGTTTTAGTCCAGCCGAGACAATAATTCCTTGCTAACGCAAAATGGAAATGTAATATTACACAATTATTAGTAAGTTGTATTTATTGTAAGTATTATTACCAAATCTCTATGCACCAACTATTCAAATTCAAGCCATGTACAAATTACAAACAGCAATATAATTGTTGATGATAACTTCAGTTGTTTCCTTTGTAGACATCCTATATTTTATGCAAAGTCTTTATTAATAGATTTTTAAAATATAAAACAGGTTGCGATAGATCACGTAAAGAGGATAAACGATATGATACATCACGTAATTTTAATGTAGTTAAAGATGCAGTATTAAGAAACTATTTAAAATGGTTTTTAAGAAGCTACTTAAATGGCTGAAAAAGAGGATGGTTTGTACGATAGATAATTTTAGAGAAAATGACAAAATCGGACGTAATTCTCAATCTTTTTTTATTATCACACTATGTTTCTTCCAGAAGAATTTCAGCCACCTCAAAGAATTTTACACCTCGTATCTATAGAAATACTACCCTTTCAACGCTGAAATTTATGACTTTTAATATAAAAGTCGAAGGAGGCTTAGAGAACATTAAAACTTAAAAACGGCGGTGGCTAAAACTAATATCCAAGATCAAAACCATGAGGTTAGATATTAATGGGGATAGATTTCTTGATCTGCAAAGAAAAAAAAAGTTTCAAAAGAGTTAGTTCCAAAAGAATTAGATGGCTCAGAAAATAGGTCAAGTTCACAAATAGCTTCCCATGCACACTTTTCTTTTAGTAAAATGCTTAAGGGGTCACAGGAGTCTTAAAAATGTGCAAAGAAGATACTACAAAGCATAGTTTGATCTTTCATGTCATTTTTTAACTACTCAATGTATAAGTATAATTTTTTATATGCAATTCTACAAGATTTATTTATTATGAAACAAATTTTAAAATTTATGAAACTTTAGCCAAAACTAAAATAAATGATATTAAACATGAAGCCATTTGAGCACATTGTGATTAGGCTTGCGCGGCAAATTGTGAGGTCAAAATTGAAAAAATGACCAAGTAAATGACTTTATATTGTACAAATATGTACGAACAAAGACTTATGCCTAAATTCTCCGCTCAATTTTAATTTGAATTTATTTTAAGAACTTTTTTCTAAAAAAATTAATAAAAATTTAAAAATTTTGATTTAAAATTTTTTTTAAATAATTTCTAATTAAAATTGAGCTGAGAATTTAGGTATAAGTCCTTGTTTGTACATATTTGTACAATATAAAGTCATTTTCTTGGACATTTTTTCAATTTTGATCTTACAATTTGCCGCGCAAGCCTAATCACAATGTGTTCAAATAGCTTCATGTTTAATATCATTTATTTTAGTTTTGGCTAAAGTTTCATAAATTTTAAAACTTGTTTTATAATAAATAAATCTTGTAGAATTACATATTAAAAAATTATACTTATGCATTGACTAGTTCAAAAATGACATGAAAGATCAAACTATATTTTGTAGTGCCTTCTTTGCACATTTTTAAGACTCCTATGACCCCTTAAAGGAAAAGGCGCAGTGGAAAATTTTCCAATTGATCTTAACAACTTTTTCATTTAGCGAAACAAATATGGATACTTATTATTGAAACCGATGGTTACGATGGTGAAAAATACATTAAAGATAAATTAAAAGGAAATAGCTCTGAAATAGTGATTTTTTTTCACAAAAGGTTAGTAATTCAATGACTATTTATATTCTGTAATTTCCTGTGAGAATTTCGAACTGTTGAAAAAACGTTGCATACAAAGTTTTTTATGTATAATAAATCAATCGAATGTTTATTTTGAGTATTTTCTGCGAAATGTTTGTGTTTGCTTTCCTTTCATGTTAGCGTAATGGATTATTTCGATTTACATTCGATTTATTTTCCATGATATATATTCCTTTTAATGGGATATGTTTTTTCGTTAGAAGTAGAACATAATAAATTTTGATAAAAACTTCGATAGCAATTTAAATATAACAACACATATAGAGGGAGTCAATATTTAGATAAATATATGATTTGAATAGAGCTAGTTGATAGGAAATATTATTATTTTTTTTAAAAATATGTTTATTCAGATATCGTCTGAAATATCTTTTTAATTTTTATTTTAAAGTTTCAAAGAAATCAATTCAATTTTTTGAAGTTCATTCATCAAGTAACTCAATATTTCGAGTATGTATATTCAAAAGATAGTCAGTGTGACCATCTTTAATTTGTGCTAAAATTGAAAGGAATTTTTCTATGCGAGGCCATAATTTTGGACCAGGACATATTAAAAGCTTGCCAATAATTTGTTTTGGTACATTAATAATAATAATAATTTTTAGGCACAATTTAGGTGCAATGTTTTTTTGGCACGATGTTTCGTTTCAATAAAGAGCTGAAGTATCATCGACAAAAAAAAGGCTGACATAATACACCTCCTTCCAAGACTATAGTTTTTTTTTCTATTATGTCTGGTGACAAATAGTCGAAAACAAATACGAGTTCCAATCTGGTGTGCTATTAAAGAGGTTTCGAGCGAAAACACAAGAAGAACCCGTGGAAGATCGATTACTAGAGTACACACACGCGTTCACACCCACGAAAAAAGGAAATTCGCAATCAAGTGAAGTGTAGCGTGGCTTCATCTTATACGTATATATTCAGGGGAGTTTCGTTTGAATCCCACTATTCAATGTAATCTGTAGCAGCCCTACTAAAAATGGTCAGTAGAGATCAATATAAAATTTGTATGTGGAAATTGCCTACTGGTACCAATAGAAATCTCTATTGATATCCATACGCTCTTTCAACGAACGAGCGATTTTAACTCAGTCTGATCGATTTTCAATCCTCCAGTATGGAAAATGTACTTCTCTTTTTGGAGTGGATCCTTTGTGTGTTAAACCTCTGACAAGATCACTCCAAACGAGTGATTTTAACTCTGTCTGAGATAATATTCACTCCTTTCCAGTGTCGAAAATGCACTTCTCCAACTGGAGTGGATTTCACTCTTACGTTTTAAGAGTGTACTAAAAATGGTCTGTAGAGATCAATAGAAAATTTGTATGTGGAAATGGCCTACTTGTACCAATAGAAATCTCTATTGATATATATACAAGTCTCTATTGATATCCATACAAATATCTACTGATCTCTATAGATACCAGTACAGGCCTATTGATGTCAATTGAGATCATGCAGTAGATTACTGATATTTTTTTTTACTGGTGTCGGTAGAGATCTATTGATATCAATAAGAAATATTATCAGTAGGTTACTGATATCAATAGCTTCCACTGTTAACAATAAGGATACCCATAGAAATCAGTACACATCAATAAAGCTGTACTAATGTCAATAGATTTTTGCATCGATCTCTATGGATAAATTTTAGTAGTTAGGGTTATCCTTAGGCCTGCACTAAAGGTGTCCTTCCAACAGGGCCTTATACTATGGGAGGTGTTTTGCGTTGACTATTAACTTACTTCATATAAAACATAACTATACTACTCTTTTATCTAAATAATTATTAAATAATTAACTTAAATCATAATGAAAATAAATTTTCCGTCACAATGATTTTTTTCACTTTCGATTGCAATAAGTAACGGTATAATAAGTAATGGTTATAATAAGTAAGGCTAAGAACAACCATAAAAAACCAAATCAATGTTAGCAGCTCTCAAAAGAAGTTGAAACTTGGTTTTCGCCCGGAGCCTTGCATTCCCTAAAAAAGTCCATTACATTCTCTCTCTATCTCTAAAAACACCCCATTGGTCCAGCAAAAAGAGTTCAGTATAAGGTTGCAAAAATGATACAAAGTTCTTAAGATATGATTTATAAATGTGCATTAAGATCGGAGTTAAAAGTTGAGATTGAAGTTGTTCAAATAACTCTTGTATGGTATCAGAGATAAACCTTTTATATCTTTTTGTCGATCTTTTTGATGCTTTTCCTTCTATCTGTCCTTTATAAAGACGATCACTTATTGCCATCAGATTAAAAAAAATTACTTGAAAGGTCGGATACTTGTATAAGATACTACTTTTGATACTTAACTTTCGACTGTGTGTCTGTTCATACTATACTAATTTGATAAGTTTATTATAGCAATGGAATATTAAGCTTTTTTTAAATTCTTTCAGGTTATTTTGCTGCATTTGTAATTGAAAGGGCTAAAATTCGCAAACGAGATCGAACCCAACACAGAGATTGAAAACTTTTAAGTCAAATAATTCCAACATTTTTTCCTTCAAAAAGTACATGTTTATGACTTTCAGTATAAAGGAAAACTTTGTTTAACAATTCAAACTAAATTATAATTTTTGATTCGAAGCATAAAATTTCAGCTACTTTTACTTGCAAAACCAAAGGAAATAACTATAAAAAAAGTGTATAAAGGATTTTCAGTATAAGTGAAAACTTTGTTTTACAATTCGAACTAAATTTTAATTTTTGATTCAAAGCATAAAATTTCAGCTGCTTACTTGCAAAACCAAAGGAAATAACTATAAAAAAAATGATATCAACATTATTCAACGAATCCGGTAGTACGAGATATTCACTCTTAAAACAAACACTCCCAATTTAACTCAGTCTGAGTGGATTTCACTCCTCCAGACTGGAAAATGCACTTCTCCTTTTGGAGTGGATCCTTTGTGTGTTAAACCTCCGACAGGATCACTCCAAACGAGTGATTTTAAATCAGGCTGAGTTAATATGCATGCCTTTAGGGTGTCGAAAATGCACTTCTCCAACTGGAGTGGATTTCACTCTTTTGTTTTAAGAGTGTTGGTTTCAGCAGTGGGATTTGAGTATAATTTTCCCCGGCTCCCTCAGGGATTTCTTGAAAAGAAAGAGATGTAGACATTCAAGAAAGGAGAGAGCATATTAAGCTTTTGTGAAAATTTAATTTTGACGCAGTTTCAAATTTGCACCCACGGTATTGTGTATCACGAAAATTCATGAAATACTCTTTCGGTTTGCACGGAAATGATTTGAATGAAACTTTCTCTGTGTTTGAGAACTATATATAGGTTGGCGTTTCTTAGTCTCACACTAAGTTAGTAAGATGAAATTGTAACATGATGTATTTTGATGTACCCTATTTTCATAATTTTTGAAATACGTATTTCTCTCCAGGAAATTGTAGCTTGTTTTTTGCAGCAACATCTGTATTAACATTTTGTATATTTACTAGAAAGCGTAAAATATAGATTTAAATATTCTACTGCTAAAACTTTGAGCAATATCCTGATTGGGACAAGTAAATACAAAACTGTGTAGATTTCTTATACGTGTGTTACTTTTATAATTAATTTAAAGATAACAAAATAAATAAATTCAATTAGTATAACACACACATGGAATGGAAAAATGAAAAAGAAGTATAACAAGCTAATATAGTTGCATAAGTATTCCGTTAACATTTTAAGTTTTCTATCAAAGCAACATGAATGATTAAATACTTGCCAAAATTATCTTAAATCACTAAATCATTAACGATATTATGTATCGCATGGGATTTTTTTTCTTAACATTATTAATTCCATTTGATCTTTACTTCAAACAAAACAAAAAATGTGTGCGTTTTCTGAGTAGTAAAATATATTTTATAGAAAAACATTTCAGGAAAATTTAGTTTTTTTTTTGCAAAAAAACCCCAAAATGATATATCCCTTGTTTACTCTGAGTCGCTTCCCTAAAATGTTGTAGACTCTGAAAGTCCCCAGAGATTTTTTCGAAAAATCTCAAAAATTCGTTGCGTAGGTATGGAAATTTTTGTTTCAGTTGAGGAATTACGTTTGAGTCCCTATTCTTGCTATTGAAGTGCAAAACATTTAATAAAGGTGAAGCATAAAAAGTATTAGAAACATATAATAGTATAATGCTCTTACATACAATACATTTAAATTGTATTCTTTTTTTAATAGTTAATTTTTTCAAATAAAGGTGTTGTATTTTTTAACTATTAACCACAATAATAATAAGTTTGTACATTAAAAAATATTTATACAGAATAGGTTTGAATAAAATTTTGACTAAAGTTATTTTCAAAAGTTTAATATTATCTTATAGACTTCTTAAAGATGAATGTAATTTTACATTGGTGTTTTTTATACATATTTCACAGAAAAAAGTCTTAGTCGAATAATATTTTGAAATAGTATTTATGCTTATAAATTTTACACTGATAAAAAAACAAATATTACATTTATGCACTGTAGAATAAAAAAATTACTTATAAGAATATTTTTATGTCGCTGTAATACAATTACGTTAATTATATTTTACCACCACATCTTTCTTTTCAAATAACATTGTTGTCCTATCTACAAGACTAATTACAAAATATTACTCAAATGTCAACTTAAAATTTTAATAGTTATAAAAAATAAATGCTGCAAATGCTCTATATTCTACATGGCATTTAATAAGTACTATACAGAATTAAATGAAATGTATAATGTATTATTTTAAATCCTTCAACCGAATTAAACTATAAATACGCGCAAAGACGTATACAAAATATTACGAACTATTTTAAAGATTTATTACCTTCGACATAGTCATTTGCACTTAGCCGCCTTTTCTCTCTCAACCAATTACTTCAAAAATTGCATCATAAACTTCCATTCCCAAAATGTAAACATGTCTATTTAATAAATAATAATGCAGAAATAAATGAAATGTATAACGTATTATTTAAAATCCTTCAACCGAATTTAACTGTGTAAATACGCGCAAAGACGTATACAAAATATTACGAACTATTTTAAAGATTTATTACCTTCGACAGTCGTTTGCACTCAGCCGCCCATTTCTATCGCAACCAATTACTTCAACAATTGCATCATCTAAACTTCCATTCCCAAAATGTAAACTTCGAAAATCCCCAAAGTCAAGTTCGAAAATCCTGCGCGCCGTAATCCACATTTGTCAAACCTGACAAGTAAACATTCTATCAGGGAAACAAACGCTTTCAGATTGTCATGTGAAAAATTGTTCCTCAATTCTTTTGGTTAGATATACATAGGAAAAATGAGTGGAGAAAATGTGGAATTTGTCCCTTGTTATTGAAACGTCAAGGAACAGTTCGATAAGTTGTTTCATTTATTCAAACAATTAGAACTAGTTTCACTTTCATCCGTAACAAAATGTTTAATTAATGTGTTTTGCGGTTGAGTGTTTGTTTTGGGTCCAAAATTATCAACCATAGAAAGTATGCACAAACAAATTATCAAAACACAGTAATTGAATAAGAAACAGCAGTAGTGTAAGTATAGCAAAAGTGTGCCCATATATTATCTAAAAATTATTAACTTAAATGAACTTTTATTAGAACAGTAGTAAACTAAATGTGTTGCATCGTACAACGTTATGAAAATGTAGTATATATTTTTGTTTGTGATACCCTTTTAATATTTATCTGTATTGTTGAGCCGATTACAAGAAATACAACATTCGAAAATATTCTTGAAATGTGGACTGAGAGACTGAGTGAATCAAAAGCGGCTTAGTGGTTGAGAGGTTAAACATGTCCGCCTCGTAAACCCAAGTTCGCGGGTTCGAGCCCTGGCTGAGTCGTCGGATTTTCTAGATTTGAAAATCTTGGGCAAGCATGTCATATGATTATGTGGAATGTAAAAGATCCATGGAGGGCCCATTTGGCTAGGGTTTCCCCGGCAAAATTAAATCTCGGCATATTTTAACATCCACAGAGAGCTCAGATTCATGGTAATCTGAGCGCCAAAATTGTTAGCGAGAATCGCCTAGATGGTGCAACAACAAAAAATGGCTCTCAGTTCCATTCTTCCTCCAAAATTGTTAGCGAGAGTCGCCTAGATGGTGCAACAACAAAAAATGACTCTCAGGTCTGGGGAATATGCCGAGTCTGCAAAGGCTTGACCGCCAATGTTGAAGCCCCATTTGAGAAAAAAAAACCTTAGTGAATCAAAACATAAACCCTGATAACTATCCCTAGACTGAAACGAAACCCTCTTACCACCTCACTCCTTGGCACCGATTTCAATTCCGGAGCATTTGCAGTCATTTCGATTCCGCTGCTTCGAATTATCCTCAAGCTTGCGCTCGAAAGAAGCTTTATCATCTCGCATTTGCCTTCCAGGCCCACAAGTGCGTCGCTTATTTTGACAGTTTCACTTCGAATAGAAAATGAGGCACCCGAGCGCACTGATTTCGCACCTGCTATTTTTCTGCGATTTTCTTTTATGTTTGCTGATTTTTTATGAGTTATTTTTGGCTTTGTTCTGCGGTAACTGGAAGATATAAGGCTATTTTTACTTGTCAAATGTGTTTTAGATTTAGATGCATCAAACGCAGCCTCGAGTATGTGTTAGATATATTCGTTATAGTGCAGTGATGTGTATTTTGAAGGCAATTCCAAAGTTTGTATAGAAAAGTAACTTATCTGGGAAATGCTGAATTCTTGCTATGTATTGTTTATTTGTTTGATAAGAACTCGAAAGGTGTTATAAATAATGTACACGATCACTTCAGTATCACGTAGTTTTGTTGTTGCATGGATATCATGTTATATTAAAATAAATGGTTTTACTGGAAACTGATTTAAGTCATTTTTTGTAAGATTTGAAAGAAGAAAAGTATTCGGTTTAAAACTGATTTAACTTAAATAATTCATTTTGTTTCTTAGCTAAAAAAAGCTTTTAAAACTATTTTCATCATCTTATATTTTCAATTGTGTAAGCACAAAAGTAGTTACATATAAATCTTTAAAAATAAATCATTCATATTATCTTCGCTTGCTCAAAGTTCTCAAAGTTTGTTTCTCACACTCTCTAGTTTTCAAAAAGCAGAGCTCTCTCTTCACACTCTCTAGTTTTCAAAAAGCAGAGCACACATTTATTAACAACTTCCTTACCGAATGACATCGTTAATTTTAAGTTTTTGCAATTTTAATTAAATATTTTAGTGTATACTGCATAAATTGCTCAATTCCAGGGTCTATATTTGTCTTTTAGCTTGTTTATTTCGATAAACTTAAGCGGAAGGTTTATTTTGGCATTTTTGAATGACACATTTTCTCACAAATCGTCATTAATGGGTTAAGGACCACGTTGCAATATATCGACGATATTTTTATAATCATAACCAATTTACGAAAATGTGTTAGTGTTGAAACTGGCTAGAGACTTCAGAAACTCAGTAAAATAGTGGGCGTCAAATGAATCTAATTAGACTATCCAACGCATATGACCATGGGATTGGATAATGCGCGACTTCACGAACTAAATGATTATCTCATTTGAGGTTTACCTTATTACACTTTTAGAAAAGTTTCTTTTTAAGTCATCTATGCTAAAGCTTGAGATAGAATGATTTTCTTTCTTTGTGATTTAAATGCAAGTAATACAATTTATTCTTCAAAGAAATTAATCTACAATTCTACAATTGTTGCTCACATGGATCGGATGTCAGTTCAACTAATGTCATCAGCTCAAGTTAATTGATGTCAGTTCAAGTCTTCCGATATCCGTTCCAAATTTCACATAGAATGGATGTCAGTTCAACTAATGACAGTTCAAGTCAACTGATATTCATTCCAAATCTCACATGGAATGGATGTCGATTCAACTAATGTCAGTTCAAGTCAACTGATGTCCATTCCAAATCTCATGGAATGGATGGCAGTTCAGCAAATGTCAGTTCAAGTCTATTGATGTCCGTTCCAAATCTCACAAGGAATGGATGTCACCTCCAGTGATGTTAATTAAAATGAATTGACATTCTTAACTGCTGTCAGTTGAATGAATTGACATCTGTTTAACTGATGTCGACTGACTTTTCGACTAGGGTTCAAACCAACTTAAGTTATTGAACTCAACCCACCTTTTTCTCAAGATGTAAAGCGGGCTCTTTAGAAATACATGAAAAGTCCTTACCTCCATGGGCGTGCTGGTGGCCGACATCTCCGTAAATCCAACGATGTCGCTGAAGTAGATGCTGACGGCGTCGAACGACTCCGGGATCACCGCTTCCCCTCGCATCAGCTGCTCGGCCGCAGTCCTGACACATGAAATTAATCGAAACCTGAATTATCAAATTTTTACGAAACAGAAGCAATGGTCTTGTTGAAAAGCTTTTAGGAAGCAAGGTTTCATGCTTCCTTAAACATGCTTACCAAAAATTCTAAAATTTTTACTATTACTTTAATCTTTTCCAAATTTGGCACAGTGTTTTCAAATATAATGAACAATGCTTTTGGGGCAATTTTTTTTATTTAAATATAATTGATTTATTTTAAACGGTGTTTTTATCAACTAAAAAAAGGGGGTCAAGCCAACACTTCTAGCATAAAAAGTTTTACATTAATTTACCTGAAATTTTTCACAGATGCTATTTCAATATATATCTGTGCCATGAACCTCTAACATCTGGTGTAAGTATTCAATTTTTTTTTTAAATGTCCAAGTGTAAGTTAATCGAAAAAAATCCTTTTTTTGTGTTTAATTTATAAAATTTTTCTTAATAACTTTTTTTCTTGTAATTTGTATGTAACTCTAGAGGGTCATTGCATGTATCAGTTCAAAACGAAGAATTTAACACATAATAAATGTTCATAGGATGAAAATTCAATGTGGTAAATTTGTTGGCATAAACTTCTTTTTTTAGTAGAAAAACACCGTTTAAAATAAATAAATTATATTTAAATAAAAACAAAAGCCTAAATAGTATTGCTCATTATATTTGAAATCACTATGCCAAATTTGGAAAAGAGCTAGTGGAAAAGCAATAGTAAAAATTTTGGGAAATTTTGGGTATTCGCCTAGCTTAATAAAGCATGAAACCTTGATTCCTAAATGCTAAATAAAGAAATTAGTGGAATGTAATAAAAACGCAAATTATTTTACTGGAATTCATATTAAGAACGAAAATCTTTGTCTTTGTCATGAACTCTGGGTGTTTGTAATTTTGGCTCATAAGGTAAAAAAGATATATACGAAACAAAAGAAATGGTCTCGTTAAAACATTATGAGGTTTAGACTTTTGTCTAACTGTAGTACAGAATACAAAGTTTCACGCTTTTTTTTAATGAACAATAAAAGCTGAGTGGAATGTAATAAAAATGAAACTTATTTGACAAGTATTCAAATAAAGAAATATATATTTTTTTACTTGAACTTTGGTAGTCGTCTTTTTGGGGTTCCCTTTAGAAGGATTAATAAAGTAGAAAAATTTCCGGAGAGAAGTTGAAAGCAAATAAAATAACAAACTAACGTTTGTAAACAAAAATTTTTACAGGGTTGAAATACAATATGCCGAACCAAACTTTAAAAAAAAAATTATTTCAGTGAATAATTTTTGCATCTCTGAAAATATAATCATAAATATTAATTTTTTTCTATGAAAACGCGGAAAATACATTTCTATGTTTTTTTAAGTTTTAAAACAGTATTAATATCAGAACCGTAACTTTTTAAAACACTAAACTGTATTATTTAGAAGATATTTTATTAGTTTTGACCCAATATAAGTATATAAATACCAAGAAAATACTTAAGTAATGCAAGGGAAAATATATTAATAAGAAAATTCTATTAATTTCTAAATTGCGAATCATCTCATTTTCATTCAAACAACAAAAGGTTGCGGAGAAAAGTCAACAGTTTTCGGAGAGAATAAATTTGATTATTTAGAATAGAAACATTCAACCCAAAACGAAATTGCATTTTTTGACACAGAAATTACATTTTATAGCAAAATGTAGCACCAAGCTAACACGTGAAACAGTTGAAGAGACCGGAGAAGTTAAGAATCGTGGGAAATTAAATTTGTAAAAACAAACATTTAGTTTATCTCGTATTCGTGTTCAATTTGCTTCTGTGACAATTTCGTAACTTAGTTTTTTTTAGAATTGAAAAAAAAAAACATTTTGAGGATGTATTGTATTTTATTTAATAAAAGCCGCAGTTTATTGATGGTTTGTGTTCCACTTAAATCAATTTTAAAATACAATTTGGGATAAAAAGTTTTTAAATTTAGTTTTAAAATTATGTTTGCAGTGAATGTTCGAAATTTGGTGAATCTTGTCAATCGGTCGGTGACCATTTACTATTACCGATTATTATCTGAAATCTTTTCTACAAAAATTAATCATTTCGAAAGTTGGTTGGTAGACATATATTTTCAGGTTTGTGTGCTTGATCAGAAACCCGCTTATAAACCTTCGTCAAGTAAGAGGCAGATACATCACACACGCATACGTGACAGATGCTGCCATTTATCGCCAACTCCGCAATTTAGACATGTCCCTGAAAGGGGGGGGGGGGGGGTTAGTCATTAGGAACCTGTATCCGTAGGAACTGCGCAATGACCGCCCACAGGACTTTCGGACCCACAGATTTAACGAGTACGTACTCCGCATATACGCGGTGGGTCTTCAGTCGACTTGATCGCGGGATCTTCCGATCCAGAGACCGAGATCTTAACCACTAGGTTCCCCACAGCCCCTAATCATATCGAACTTTCACTAAACTTCGGATATTAACAGCAATAAATACAGTTGGCTTTGCCTATAATAACAGAATTACTCACTTTGGTAGCATCCTGTGCAAAAGTGCCTCCGTCTTGTTCTGCTCTTCTGCCAGCTGGGCTGTCCTTTCGTCGACTAGTTCCTCAAGGTTGTTGGCATAACGTTCCATCATGTTCATCATGTTGTCCATAATATTCGACTTCCTAGAACAATAAGTGCTCTTTCAATATAAAGTAGCAAATTTTAGCACTTAAGGGGGAATGGGCACGCTGGAACGCTGGAGTCGACTAGTTCCTCAAGGTTTGCTGGGTCTCCAAAGCAAACTGCATCAGCGTTAATCCAATGGAGAAAACATATTTTCTCTGCCACATTTCACCGGATGTATTGAATATTTTTACAAACGGTTTTTTTTGTGATAAATGTAGCTGACTTAGAGGTCCCAAAAATCCCACTTTTTGAAATTGGTTCAAAATGTTTTTAAATTTTGAATAAATAATTTTACAAAAAGTATTCGAAGTAATTAAAAAAAAGTGTGATCATAGAGACCTGTAAGTTATCTAAATTTATTATTGAAAAAAAGTTAGCAAAATTATTCAATACAGCCTGAGAAGTAATAATACTGGCTTTGAGACCAGTAAGTTATCTACATTTATTATTGAAAAAAAAAAAACGTTTGTAAAAATATTCAATACAGCCTGAGAAATGTGGCAGAGAAAATAGTTTTTTTTCCATTGGATTAACATTGAGGCACTTGAGTTTTTAGAATCGCGGTCCAGCGCTCCCATTCCCCCTTAATTCACTTGCAAACTGCCTTTAGTAAAGTTATTTACAGTTTTACAGTCCACATTTACTAATCTGCTGACTTTAATACTAATGGCTACTGAAAAATGTAGTATCATTTTGCTTAATACTGCAGTTCAAAGTTGTCTAAGTATACATTTCAATTTTGAGTATTTTGTTTTGGGATAAACCTTAAAATTTTCAAATAGTAACAATCTTTTTTCATGAGATTAGAATAAAGACGTTACTAATTTGTTCTGTAGCTGGAGAGGACTGATTCCAGAAAAAAAAGGGAATGTTTCTATATTTTTTTAATAAAGAGGTTTGCATTTTTTTAAAATCACGAGCATTCTTTATATTTAAACTGAATGTTGTGGTAAAAGATCACAGTAAATGATAGCTTGAAAAGGAAATATATAAATATATCAACTTTCAGAAGAAAAAAAGAGTCATTTTTTCCCTTTTACGAAATTTTGGGTTCCAGTTCCCAAAGCAAAGCCATAAAAATCTACCTACCATATCCCAACGCAAATACCGTCCCATTTCTAGATTTCCCAAGGAAAACTTTTCCATATAGCTTTTGCTGAATCTTATATCTAGCTCTACAATATTTTCCGACATTGAACCTTTGATATTCGTAGGCGTAAAATTCTAAGCATGTAAGTCGCAGTTGACTTGAATCACTATTACTATGAAACATAAACTTACTGGAAGTAAAAAGTAATATTTAGAAATGAAGTAAAAATGGCCTAAGTCACATGCATGGGTACATCAGTTTAACCCTCTAAGCCAACGATAGCGCGAAACGAAAACCGTTTCTGCTGGAATACCTTGCCATGAAGTGTTCCCATGTGTATAGTAAATACGGGAATAACCGATGTACTGCCTACGAACAAAAGTTGCACATCTACAAAAGAGTATTTTCCCAAGATATCTGTCCTAAGTTTTGCGCTTCCTTTGTAATTCATCCGTGAAAAAAAACCTATCTGTTAATTTCTGCCCAACGGTTGTACCATTACCTTAAGAAATGGCACGAATTGATGCATCTCAAAATATTAAATACTTAATTAAATTCAACCCGAAAATTCGAAATTGTTACACTCCCAGAAGTAACACTTTCATTTTTGACGATTAAATGAATAATCAAGCCCCATTTCGTTAATTTTGAGGATTGTTTTGTACAACTATCACGTGAGTAAACGCGAATCCTCACTTTAACGATCTTGATTTGACGATTCTGTATCTTGATTTTGAGGAAACTGAATCTCATTGTTGTACTCACATGCTCAAAAATGACGAAACATGTCTTTAGATTAGACGACATTCAAATCCTCATAAAAATGACGACTCAAATTTCCTCACTTAGAGGAAACGAAAACTCGGAGCATTTGCCAGTAAACGGAATCGTCAAAATTAAAGACAATTTCGTCGTTTTTGAGCATTCATTTTTGAGAGTGTAGGTACGTCACTTTTCCTCATACCTGTGCGATACACAGGATCAAGAGGGTTCGACAACGACGTGCTAAATACTAACGATGTGCTATCATATGTAAGAGGCTCTTCTTGTGAAATGGACCATAATAAAGCTTTTATCGTCACTCAAAACAAATAGCAAAATATAAAAAGGAGTCCAAGTTTAAAAGGAAGATTCCCATATAAGCTTTTTCTTTCATTAAATGTTGAAAGAAAATATTGTGGTTGGAAACTCTCTTTATGAACTTGCTTCGTTTTATGTTTGAGTGAACCAATTTTATGTTTGGTTTTTATACTTATGAACCTTTTTTTGTTTTAGTATTTGTTAAGGTTTATCGTCACTAATATATGTAGTGTAAGGGGTTTCTTTGTAGCCATCTTTTGTATTTTTTTGTTTTATTATATGGAAAGTTTAGGTCAAGGTAGCAAGAAAATGCTCAAATATAATTTACCTTTCGTGAAATTTTATGTGTAGAAATAATACATATAATGTGTAGAAATAATATATATTGTTAAATATTATTATATTTATATAGTACAGAAATATATGTGTTTTGAGAAAGAAAATTATTTCTTTCCTAGAAATTTGGCTATTGTTCATCAGGACATTTCAGAATCCATCAAGTCCCATATTCAAGCAATGATACAGTGGAACCTTTTTTTTTTGGAGGGGGAGGGGATGGGGAGTGGGGCTCAATGGTCTAAATTAAAGAAAAAAAAAACTTAACTGATTTCGTGTGTTTATGTAGCAACTGGGAAATTTCAAAATAATTGAGGGAGACAACTGGAATAAGGTGGGATGTCGTGGCACTTATTTTATTTTGAGAAAAAGTACTTAAATATTTGAAATAATACTTTGTAACAGAAAACCGTATTTATCGATTTAATACTGTTTATACTATTTGTATTTGATTTGATTTAAGGTATTTAAGATTCGGATCGTGTATAATTCAGCTGGCTAAATAACATTAATTTATTGTTAGAAATCGATGTTTTATAGATTAAAATCCTTTTCATACCCTTATCTATTTAACAAAATGCATGAAATTTTATTACACAATCATCAAAACTGTAAAAAAGGTTTTGAAATTTTGTGAACAAATCTCATTTTAAAAAAGTGTTGCGTGTTTTCTTAAAATGTCACTCCTTTCATGACTTTCAATATTTTTGACCGATATTTAATTTTATTCAAAGAATGAAGGAGTTTTAAGATTTTCTGGACATTCTGATAGATTTTCTGGACTTTCTTATAGATTAACGAACGAAAATTTAAAAAAACAAAATAACAACTGAAAATTACTGAAAGAGTAAATTAAAGAGATGCTAGGCATGTTCTAAACGGTAAAATATTTATAAACACATACTGAATGTGAAAATTTTATATAACAAAGTTACCTACATCAGATAAATTTAGTTGAGACTAAATCAGCTTCATAGATTGAAAATGAATGAGCAAAGAAACTAAAAGACCACACTTATTGGAAATAATTTTTTTTTTAAATCTGAAAACAATAATGGATAACTATACAGATACCAATGCGGTATTACGATATCTTGAGAATGAAATGAAACTAATCGATTGAAAAGTAATAGACATTGAGAAAGATAACCATGGCAATTTTAAGCTTTTAGAAAAATATATAGAAGTCGGATTCTGCAAAGTTTCAGATGAACACAATTCACAATTTTTTTTCCCTTTTATTTCGAATCAAATTTGTAAATAGTTAATAACAGCTGCAACGTCTTGAATACTTATAAAGCATACAAAAAATTATTTCATCTGATTTGTCAATTTTTTTGCTTAGATTTTTTAAAACTATGTATGTTTTCTTTTTGTGCGTATTTTCAGTTTTCAAATTTTAATAATTTTTCTTTAAAGCTTACACCTTTTCCATCGTTTCAATATATCTCTGTGTTACTTTAAAAGCGTCTGTACACTTTTTCAATATCCTCTCTCTTATAATTTCTTTTCACAGGCACAGGCTTGAAAATTCTGTTTCAAAGAGAAAAGTCGGACGTTGCACAAAACTTTTTTTTAATAAGTATTGTAATAACATACAAGTGTGGCATAAAATGTTGTACTTTATACGCAAGGATGCAGAAAACTCTTTTTCGTATTCCAAGCAACTATAAGAGTTTTGTTGTTGTTTTTTGTCCAAACGTAGCGTCTAAACGGCTAAAAATACCAACAGTAAGCCTTTTTCAACTATTTTTTTACGGTCTAAATGTTTCTATTTAGGATGTAATTTAGTGTCTAGCCTTAAATAAGTTATTATATGTTATAGTTTTTTTCCTCATTACCATATTTCTAATAACGTACTCCAAGATACTAAAAAACTAAATTAATCATAAAATTCTTAAAAGCAATTACTGTTTTACAAATTCATAAAAAAATTCATTATGTATATTTCTGGAGCCTTGTGGAGAAATAATCACTCAGCTTTCCAGAAGTGTGCTAACATTCTCTAAAAGGGTGTGTGTGTTTTTTTAAATTTGAATATAAATTATTCTAGAAAAATTTGCATGTGCTTTAATTGAAAATGAATCGATAATTCTAAAAATATTTTGATTCTAAATCATGAAGTCTATTAAAATACAAATACAAAAAATTCTGATTTAAAGTAATTATTTTAATTTTGAATGTATAGTGAAAACACGTTTAGAAATATAAAAATGGCTTTAGACATTTTGTATTTTTGGTCCGTTGGCGCTAACATTCAGTGCGAAAATAATTATAAATTTTCGAATATACAGTTTTAAAAACCATTTTCACCGTTAATATATATTTTTGCAATTTGAAAGTTTTTGTTATTATTTTAATTTAATTACCAATTTACAATTATGTTTTAAAATTATTCTCCTTCATTTGACGTTTTACTTTTCCTGATTTGGTTCAGGGTGTAAGCTAGACAGAAAAAAAACCTTAATAAGTTCTGAAGCCTGTAAATTCTTGCTGGACGTCATTTCTTTTATGACTTTCGAAGTTACGCGTTAATTAACCATATGGATGGCCTTATGGCATAAAACAAAATCGTGAACAGCAATTAAGACCCTAATTACGTTATAATGAGAAATAAGCTTTCGTTAATTTGCCTCGAAATTCTCGCACCAAGTAATAAAATTAGCTTAATTATAACGAAAAGTTTCTACTTTTTTTTCTGATTTGTGGTCATACACATAGTGAGGCCCTAAGTTTGCATGCTGTGTAGTGTTTCTCAACAGTTTTTACTTTTTATTACCTACTACGAAATATAAGGTAATGAAATCATTGCGATGAGGCTGGAAATAAATATAAGGTATATATTTGCTTTTTAATGTGTGCATATACAAATAGCAAAACATGGAAAAGCTCCTCCGTTTCAATATCTGGTATATGACGTGATGGAAAACCGAAGAGTCTACTTTGATAAACAGTACAATGGTATCAATGGTTGCCAATGGTGACCAAAGAGTTCTATAGTAGGGTAGAGGAACGACTCGTATTGAGCTGCCATCGGCAGCCATGGCTCACTACGGAATCCTAATAGAGCTTAAAAAGTGCTAGTTAATTTATAATTTTAATACTGAGAAATTAAGTACACCCAAGGCAAAGGCGGGAATTGAATTCTTTAACAGCGCGCGGACTGCTAGCGTTATGTATGACCTGGGATCCAAACCACTCAGTCATCGGGCCTCTCATGCCACTATCTTGTTTCCGTGTTGGTCCATGGTGCTGTTGCCAGGTTAAGTCTCTATCCTACTATATAATTCTTTGAATGCGACTGGTTTGCAATTTAGTTCCGAGATATTTAAACCTGGTTGGTTGGTTGTTTGGTATACGTGTTTTTTCAGGCTTTTGTGATTGATCAGAGAAGACCCGCTTATAAACCATCATCAAGTAAGACAGGCACTGTATTTTTACTGACACACACAGAGAGAAAATACACCAGGGTGAAGGCTGGAATCGAACCCGCACCCGCTACAGTGCACAAACCGTTAGCATAATGGGCTGTGATCTATTACGCTAACAGTTTGCATCCTTAAGTTAACCACTAAGCCACCCGGGCGATATCTTTGCCTCTGTTTTAGAAGCAGACTGGTTCACTTTATACCCATTATGAAGTATAACACTAAAATTAATAACTGGATTATAGCATACGCATACTTGATTACTCAGTTTTGCGACATTCTAATCTGTCGCGTATTCAAGTTCTACAGCTGGAGATTCACTTCCATACCTTCAGTGGGTCGATAAAACGATGGCCAAGCTTAATAAGGGAAGTTAAATATCAAGGGTTTCGCATCAGTCTGACCAACTGACCGGAACATTCAGATTATGCATACCATTGCCCCCAATATCATAAGCTGAAATTAGCACAGCAAGTCTTGATGTCATATATGAGATATTGCACTGATTTGGATTAGGTTAAGGTTAGGGTTGAACTATTGTAACAGAGATACACAGGGCACTACACGGGATGGATATTATTCGATATTGTGTGATCATGGCCTTATCTATACCACAAGATTCGTTACGCTCGCTCCTCCAAATTTCAGAAGCCCCTAAATATTAATTTCTTTTGTACTAAATACCGTGGTTCCTAAAATTTCAGTTAATTTAAATTTTTTGGACCTTCACATTGCTATTAGCTTAACTTGATTTAGAGATAAACCTAAAGGGATTGGTTTGATTGATGTTATGAGAAACCTGAAAAAAGGCAGAAAAAATATGAATCGAAATATGACATCGCACAACTAGCATCATCATTATTTAAATGATACATAAGAATTTCGGTAAAGAGGCCACCAAAATTTCTTATGCCTATAGTCTGACTTTTTTTAGATGGCTCTTTTCTTCTTGGCCCTGGCTCAATAGAGCTACCTGTTCTACTAATGACGGACCATATAACTATGAACCTGGGCTGTGAGGCGCCCTGTGGTCAGTGTATCGATCTACGGATCGGAAGGTCCCGCAATCGAGTCCTGGTCGCTGAAAACTCACCGAATATATGCGAAGTACGTGCTCGTTAAATCTGTTGGGTCCGAAAGTTCTGTGGGCGTTCATTGCGCAGTTTCCCACGGGTACAGGTTCCTGGAGACTATTTCCCTTCCCTTCAGGGACATGTCTAAATTGTTGGAGGTGGCGCGTGATAGATGGCAGCATCTGTCACGTATGTGAGTGCATGTGAGTGTGTGTGTTGTGACTGTCTTACTTGGCGAAGGTTTATAAGCGTCTCTCTGAGCAAGCACACAAGCCAGAAAATACAGGGTGGTTATGAAATAACGCTCCCTATTCGGAGTGGTCTGTAGCTTGAATGAATAATCCAAATGCAAAAAGCTTTGACACACTTACTAATCAAGAAGGGGGAAAAAGAATGGAATCATAAAAAACAAACTCGTCTCTTGACCAGGGTTCTAAATTACGAGGCGTAATTGGATGTGCTGGCCGTAATTAGCCATAATTGGCTCCTCCTCGTAATTATAACCTTGGTCAAGAGACGAGTTTCTGTGTTATAATTCCATTCTTTTTCGTAATAAAGAAACTCGTCTCTTGACCAGGGTTCTAAATTACGAAGCGTAATTAGCTGTGTTGGCAGTAATTGGCCATAATTGACGACGCCTCGTAATTTAGATTCTGGTCAAAAGACGAGTATGTTTTTTTATGATAATTCTTTTTTATGATTATTCTTTAGGATTCTGTCTTTTTTATGATTCCATTCTTTTTCCCCCTTCTTGAACAGCAAGTGTCTCAATTTTTGATGCATTTGGATTATTCATTCAAGCTACAGACCACTCCGAACAGGGAGCGTTATTTTATAACCACCCTGTATATGTATACCAACCAACCAAGTACACTCTTAAAACAAACACTCCCAATTTACCTCAGTCTGAGTGGATTTCACTCCTCCAGACTGGAAAATGCACTTACCCGGAAGGAGTGGATTCTTTGTGTGTTAAACCTCCGACAGGATCACTCCAAACGAGTGATTTTAACTCAGTCTGAGAAAATATGCATGCCTTTAGGGTGTCGAAAATGCACTTCTCCAACTGGAGTGGATTTCACTCTTTTGTTTTAAGAGTGTATGAACCTAGGTCAAGTTACGAGAAAAGAGTCGCTTACATGCCCTCCTTCATCCACTTGAGCTTCTCCTTGATGTGCCCGAAGTCCGGCCTGTTGTCCGGGTTCTCGGCCCAGCATTCTTCGATGGTGTGCAGCACGTAGTCCTGGATCTCGGCGTCTTCTAAGGAGGGCCGGAACACCTTGCCAGTCACCTTGTCCGGTCCACTCTTGACCCGCATGATGATTTCTAAAAACGAAAGGCGGATTAACGACTTAATTTACCCAAAAAATTTCAATATTTTCATTTTTCATAGTCTTACACAGATTTTCTAGTCAGTTACGTCATAGGTAGTGGACTATGACAAATGACAGTGATTGCGCCCTCTAGAAGGGAGAGTGTAGGCTTTATAGCCCATTACCCAGCTCGCCAGAAGAGACAGTCACAAGAAACACACAAAGATGGACAACACAAACACATAGACAAATAACAACATTTATTGACAAGCACAAACATCCATGCCTTTACCGGGGTTCGAACCCGAGCCCAGCAGCTCCAAAGGCTAGTACATTAACCATTGCGCCAGTGGGCAGGCAGGTAGTGGACTATAGTACTTTTCTAAAACCGGTCAAGCTCACGGATCAAAAGTGGATAGTATCTTTAAACTTTCAAATTGGGGGCTACCGGTATCACTAAGAATCATATCACCATTCACAGGGGTCCTCTCCAATATAGAAAACCATATACCATCAACTGAAATCTTAAGTGTTCAGTTTTTCAAAAGTAGTTAATATAATTTATTTACGCATAGTCAAATAGGTTTTCAAGGCATGAGTTTGCAAAACAACGGAGACCCCTTGAGAGCGAGGAGCTTCACTATATCTCCCCCCCCCCCCTCGCTATAACACTGCATATGAGGAGTGGTATAGCGAATATTAGGCGTGTATGTAATTGCACTTCCATTTTATAAAAAGATTTTAAGTATTTTACAAATGTGCCTGTGAGATTAAAGCCTTTAAAAAATTTTTTAAACTCAACTTTTAAATTTGAAGTTCCTTTGAACTTATAGACACAAGTGTTTTTATATAAAATACAATTTTTAAATTAAGAACAACAAAACAATAGAATGGCCAATCCCCAATTGAAATAGAATGTGCTGCTTTTACTTTTAAGAACCTTGTAGATAGTGATACACTGTATGATAAGAATGATACACTGTAATTATTAGAACAAGTACATAATAAAATATCAATTGCTTCATTAAATATTCTGGCGAAATTCTTATATTCTGGCGCTTTATTGTTATATTCTGGCGCTCAGAATTAAATATTCTGGCGCTTTAAAAAAACACATTTAGAAGTATGACTTGGTAAAAATGCACATTGGTCTATGAAGAGTTTAGGATGCAGAGACATTTTAAGTAGGAAAAAATATAAAATTTAGGATCGTATAAAATGAATATACACCTGCATAATTTGTTTTTTGTAAAAAGAATTTCAAGAATTGTAGTCTAAGTACTGCTCCATGTTAAGTTAATTCCTGCATAAAGAAGTTCGATTGATTTTTATCATAGTACCTTAATTAGATAACTGTTATCAGTATCTTAATTCCATAACTGTTATCGTGCACACACACAATTGTTTGGACATTCTTTAAATAATTTGTAAAATATTAAGTTCAAAATCTATTCTCCGCATGCTATTCATTTTATGAATAAAACGTGTTAGGTAATTAAAAATGTTAACGATTTTCCAAAAACTCGTTAATGTGTCCGATTCATTGTACCCTCACATGAGAAACTTCTACAGAAAGAATTATAATTTTATTTGAATATTTTGGCAACATTCCTAAAATGTAATCTTAGCATGCTGTGACGGTAATTAAAGTGAGTTACTTTTAAATTAATCATAACTTTCGAGTATCTTATCACAACGGGCGTGGAATGTAACACGGATCTTAATTTGAATAAACATAAGAATTTACGTATTTTTACGCTCATAGGTGCGATACTTTTGTACAACTATTTCTTTAAACAATGTTTAACTTTCTGAAGGATGTTTATTTAGCACTTTTGTAAATTGCTAGAAAATTTTAAGCGATTTAAAATGTACTCGGGACGCTAAAGAATTGTTTACGCAACGAACATATAAGAGAGACTTGACTACCCGGTTACTATGTTCAAGCATTTTTCAAGGGATTATTATGTGTGAAATGGTCAATTTAAAAAAAAAAGATTTTTGCTGGCATGATTTATACAATAACTTTTATTTTAGTGCATTTTAAAATATTATAAAAGGTAATTATCACAATTTGGTTTAGATTCCTGAAAATAAAAAACATGTTTATTGTAGAAGTACAATAGAGAACTTCAGAATATTAAGTAGAATGCGTAGTGTGCATAAGCAACGTAAAATTTTCTCAAATTAAAAAAAATAATAATAATAAACACCTGCAGCGAAAACAAGTTGACACCTTATTCAATTTGCGTTACCCTCAGAGGGTTTGAAAAAGGATAGTAGCCTACAATGCATAAATAATGGCTAGGACATATGGAAAAAAATGGACAATGCCAGAGGCACAAATGTGATTATCCAGGGACAGTGTCAGGGAGCAAAAAAAAAAAAAAGACTAAGACGCATAAATGGATGCATCGCACAGATGGCTGGATGAGGTGGAGAATGATGTAAAGCAGGGGTTCCCAACCGGCGGTATTCATACCACTGTTAGAAGGGTACAATATTATAAGTGTATTAAAATATTTAGGTTGGTGATATGCCAAAAAAAAGTCAAGTGGTACGCAGGTCCAAAAAGGTTGGGAACCCCTGATCTGAAGAATATAAAGATCAAAAATTAGAAAAAAGAAAGCGAGACTTAGGCGTCGTTTTGTTAGGAAGGCCATGGATCAGCGTGGATTTTAGTGCCAGAAAATTTGTTAGTAAGGCTAGTAAAAATGTAAATATTGTTCCACCAAGAGGGTATTACACATTTGTAGAAAGAGGAGGGTATTACATGTTTGGTTTGAAAAGGAAAGTAGCCAACTATGTTTAAACAATGGCTGGGGCATATGGAAAAAATGGACGATGACAGAGGCACAAAGATGATTATCAAGGGAAAGTGTCAAGGAGCAAGAAAAAGATGAAAACGCAGAAATGGATGGATCGCAAAGACGGCTGGATGAGGTGGAGAATGATCTAAAGCAGGGATTCCCAACCGGCTCTATTCGTACCACTGTTAGAAGGGTATAATATTATAGGTGTATTAAAATATTTAGGTTGGTTGTACGCCAAAATTTCAAGTCAAGTGGTGCGCAGGTGCAAAAAGGTTGGGAACCCCTAATCTAAGGAATATAAAGATCAAAAATTGGAAAACGCGAAGGAGAAACATAAACCTCGGTTTCCTCGGAGTCCGTCAACAGATTTAAGCGGTCGGAAAAGTGCAGCGAGTGACGTCATACAAACTACTGACGATGATTACGCTAGAGTGGTTTCCTCGGGAGCGTTGCCGGACAGCTCAACACGACCGCCAGATTGAGTTGCTGTTAAGTGCGTTGGGGAAATCCTGATGACAACGTTTTTTGCTGTTGTGTGGTCTGCTTGCCAAAAATTCAAAATTTGAGGAAATGACGGAAGGCGAGAGTTGTTTTACGCTTGCCGAGGAGGAAATGCTAATTGATTTTGTGAGAAATCACGAAGAACCTAAATTTTCCATTTTTGACATGCAAAGACGAAAACCAAAACAACAACCGAGTTACACCTAAACCGACATTAAGTTTGCAGTATACAAATGCTCTACGAGAAAAAGGGTAAATAGTTCTCATTGTCGAGTGTGAGAATAGAATAAAAAAAGGTGTTTCACATTCAATAAACAATTTTATTGGTTATTTCAAACCATAAATTATTTTTATTACTTTAGCTTCAGTTAGAGTGTAATTTTAATTATTTTTTCCTTCGATTTTGACGTAACAGGGCGCACGAATATCAGGGTCAAAGGAGCAACCAATGAGATCAGGCGAAATTTCGGTGCCAGCCGCGTTGTTTACGCATTTCCTCTGCGCAGTACACTTCTCTGCTGCAAACTTAAGCTCGGTTTTGGTGATTGAGGGAGTTCGCTAGATTTCCAGTTTCGTGTCAACGTTAAGTTCCGATGAAGCGGTGGCCGGTAGAATGACGTCATCCACATATAATAGCTGTCGCATTTTTCTGGCGACAGACTACGAGGAAACCAAGCCTTTAGGCGTTGTTTTGTTAGGAAGGCCATGGATCAGCGTGAACTTTAGTTCCAAGGAGTTAGTTAAAATGTATATATATATATTGTTCCACCAAGAGGGTATATTACACATTTGTCAACCTTCTGCCCTGAGGCGCGTTCCTCCGAAGGGGCCCCTCCGCAGGATGATCTCGTGCAGCACCACGGCGAACGAGTACACGTCGCCCTTCTGGGTGCCTTTAGGGTGCAGGGAAGGGTTGCACAGCAGCTCCGGAGCGCGCCACAGCATCTCTGCAACAAACAAAAAAAGGGTCACGCTGTTACAAGTAGTAACCTTGTTGTCCATGAAACGTGTTAAGTAAATAAAAGTGATGACGATTTCCTCCAATCTCGTTAGTTTGTCCTGTTCATTGTACCCTTTTAAGGGGGTATAGGACACAAAATCTTCAAAAAAATTATTATTATCATAAAAAATAACACAAATATTTTAGAATAATTTAAAACAAAAATTTTATTTATATCTGCAGTAGAACGTGAGATGTGTAGTTTTTTGTGTCATGACATCTGTGTTGGCCAACCACGTTTATAATCTTTGCTTCCTCGTTATATTAGATAGGAATAACGTTATCGAATCCTTAGTTGTTCGGTCGGTTTGGAGCGCTTCAGTAAGGAAAGGGACAAACTTCAAAGCTGTTTTTCTCCTTGATCGTGTTTTCGATGATTTTTTGACTTTAAATTGATATAACTCAAAATCCACTGCCCATAGAGTGACAAAATTTTCCACTCATATTTTTCAAACATATATCTTTAATTTGTCTTTAGGGATTAGTTGTAAATAGTTTATTTTTTTATTTATTAATTTTTATAAAAAAAGTGAACCTGTGAAATTATTAAAAAAAAACTTCAATACTTTTTTTAAAAAAAACTATGGCAAATAAGAAAAATCGGTAAAGACAGTTTGTTAAATACATTTTTCTGTTTATAAAAATGCTAAATATTTGTTTGCCAATAAATAAGTTATTGACTTATAACAAAAAATAAGAGACATCACTTTTTGACACATTTTATTTTTTAAAAAAATAAATAATGATAATTTAAAACCTTTGACTATCTAAAAGTGTAAGTATATTTAGTATACATTTATGGAAAAAAAATTATATTGATATCTGCAATATTAAAAAAAAAAAGTTAAAAGTGTCCCATACCCCTTTAAGAGAAACTTCTACAGAAAGAATTCTATTTATATCATATGAAGTTGCCTTGTATCAAAACCAGATCCCTACACTCTAAAAAATGAATGCTCAAAAAAGACGAAATTTTCCTTAATTTTGACGATTCCGTTACTGGAGGAAATTTGAACCGTCATTTTTATGAGGATTTGAACGTCGTCCAATCTAAAGAAATATTTCGTCATTTTTGAGCATGTGAGTACAACAATGAGATTCAGTTTCCTCAAAAAACAAGATACAGAATCGTCAAATCGCGATCGTAAAAGTGAGGATTCGCGTTTACTCAAAAGTCACGTGATAGTTTGACGAAACAATCCTCACAATTAACGAAATGAGTCTTGAGGATTCACGAATCGTCAAAAATGAAAGTGTTATTTCTGAGAGTGGTAGCACAGAAGTATTGGTCAATCTCGGCTCATACCCATCGCCCAATGCTTAATAACTACGTTTTACCGACAATGGGCAATATCGGTTTGAATATTATATGAAGAAAAAAATTACAATTCAAAATTATTGATTGTGAAATATTGTGAAACATAATATTTGCCTTTTACACTTTCAAAATACTATAAGATTGCAGTAAAATTAAGTATTTCACTTTTCGTAATTTCCGGTATGAAACCTCAAAGAACGAGGACATCTGATTGAAAACGATAGAAATTGATCGAATTCATCCAATATTCTTCAAGTTTGGCGACGTTGGCCAAAATTGTTGTGCTGCTGGGTAATAGCTTAATTACCCACAAAACGTGTTAAGTAAATAAAAGTGATGACGATTTCCCATGAATTTGTTAAATTATCCTGTTCATTGTACCCTTTTTGAGAGAAACTTCTACAGAAAGAATTCTATTCATATTATATGTAGTTGCCTTGCATCAAAACCAGATCCCCAACGATGCAGTCTAGAGCTATAATCGTTTCATACCTTCGAACACGTCCTCCTTTTACATTCTTTTAGATGTCTATCCGATATCCATTAGGATTTTACAATATAGACAATACACCAAGTGAGAGTCATATGTGATAATGAGTATTAATGAGACATTTTTTATTAATTATAACTGTTCCTTCAATGGGGCTTCTTTGTTGGCGGCTAAGCCTTTTGCAGACACGGCTTATTTTACCCAGGACCGAGAGTGATTGTTTGTGGCACTATCAAAAGGCGGCTCTCAATACCGATTTTGGCACTCGCTTATCAGATACCAATGTATCTGAGCTCTCTGTGGGTGTTAAAGTATGCCGCACTAGAGCTACTAGAGCTACACGAGGGCTAATGGCAACGGGGGTTGTTTTTCAGAACCACAGTCAAGTGACGATCCGACATCTGAATAGGCACCCAAAGCAACCGTTAAGGGCGACATCGTACGCAGCGTTAGGACTTTGTAGCATATTTAACATGCACTCTCCTACACGGTAATTTTTCCGAGAGACATTAAGACCAATTGGTAATCAAGGAATATTTGACATGCCAATCCTATTATATACGTGAAGGGGATTTGCATTAAGTACTGTGGCTTTCTCTTAAGGGAGACAATAATGATATATTTTTGAAAAAAAAATACTATTCATTTAATTTAAATTATAAAGCTAAAATTTGTGTAAATTAACTCCCTATTTGTAAATAATTATAGTTGGCCCGTCCGTGGCCAAGTGGTTAAGGCATCAGCTTTCGGATTCAACCTTCTCAGGTTCGAATCCCACCTACGGCCAGTCATCCTATAAATCGGATATCTGTACTGGAAAGAGTAGAAAAATCCAACTCGTGACGGATGGGCCCGAGTACACTGGGACAAACGTGCTCGTTAAATATGTGGAGCCCAAAGTCCCGACGGCGTCAGCGCACGATGTCGCTCGAAGTTTCCTTTGGGTGCCCGCTCAGGTATCGACCTCGTCATTTGACCAGGGTTCTTAATTACGAGGCGTTTATTGGCTGTGTTAAAGCTCCTACAAGGAGGCTAGAAATAGGCAGCCGGAAACGATTACACTACACTACTAATTATAGTCATTCTATTTTAAAGGATTATTGATTATTCCAGCGTTCCCTCTTGCTGCACTCATTGTTGGTGTTTGCCTCACTATGTGCCCGCAATTACCTCTGTGGGTAATTGGTTCCCTAATCGGTACATTGGAGGTGGGTTTTAATTTGACATTTGGTCAACTTATGCAAATTTGTTTGCGGATTAGTTAAAACTGGTTTGAAGGCCAAAACACCCACTAAAGAGATCAAAACTCTAACTGGTTGGGCTTTTTGAGTTGTTGACTGAGCATGACAAATTGCTTTACAAAGGATGATATTCACTTCTCATATTACAATGAAACAGTTGCACGATGCACAGTAACAACAACAAAAGAAAATTATCGAACATTTTTCGGTTACTTTCTACAGCACAGTGTTGTAATGTTTTGTTTACAATAACTTGATATTTTTAAGATGGACAGGCCGCCCCGATGGCGCAATCGTTAGGACACTAGCCTTTGGAGCTGTTGGGGCCGGGTTCGAATCTCGGTAGGGCATGGATGTTTGTGTTTGTCAATAAATGTTGTTATTGGTCTATGTGTTTGTGTTGTCCTTTCTATGTGTGTCTCCTGTGTCTGTGTCACTTCTGACGAGTGGGGTAACGGGCCATAAAGTATACACTCCTCATTTCTAGAGGGCGCATTCAATGTCATTCGTCAACGAACTTTAGTTTGAAAGAAAAACGATGATATTCACTAAGCTTCTCATATAACAATGAAACAGTTGAACTGTAACAACAACAAAAGAAAAACTACTGTAAAAATATCGAAAAATTTTCGGTTCCATTTTACGACACAGTGTTGTTATGTTTTGTTTACAATAAATTGCTATTTTTATGACGGGTAGAGTCGCTTGGACAACCAACATCAATAGCGTCTAAGCAGGGAATATGGATGAATCCAATCACTGCCAGGTGAAGCAACCGTTTTCGCTTGTACCGCGCACAAAAATTATACATAATCTGCTAATTCGCAGCACAGGACAGCATTTTACCATCACACTGTAATGGTATATTTGAATTTTTTTTTACTGTGTGTTAGGTTGATGACGAACTTTTTGTTGTTTTGTTTAGCACACGTATGGCAAAACTATAAATCAAACTTTTTTAAAGAGTTTTATTAATATATATATTTTTGGTTGAATCGAGTGTTTCGATATATTTGTGAAAGTAATTTTTATGTGCCTGAAAAACAAATTACTTTTCGAACAAACTATTCTGTTGTTAATGACTTTAAGTTACATTTTCAGTTAGATGTGTACCTTACATTTATAAAAAGAAACCAATTTATTATTTTATCTAAATGACATAGAATCACATATTCTTTCAGTAGTGTCCTCAATAAACAGTTAATAAATAAATGCTACTTCCGTTACATTTATTCACGATAGGAAGCTTATTTATAACGAAACAATTTCGGTGGTTCATGAATAGAAACATGCAATAGCTTTCAACGGTTACCCACAAAAAAAGAAAGAATTGTCATTAATATCCGAAGTCATATATTCCACGAAAGCATCATAGAATTAAATACCACTGATTGTCGAACAATCCGCCGAAGAACTATCAGCAATTAATATTTTAAAAATTATCGCAGACGATTACAAATAATTGATTTAAAATATATTCGCTTATTTTTACTTTCGATTAGCAAATATAAAAGACAATATAATGAAAGAATTGCTCTGTTGTCGAAAATCCGAAAAGGAGATTTTGTGTTGTACTATTTGCATTGAAGAAAACTCTCTTTAGGACGAGACATTTTATTTTACGGACAACACAAAAGTACAAGACATTTAAAACGTAGAATTCTGAAGAGTTAAGACACAAGATGTGAATCAGTCAAAATCTTATCAAGTTCTGACAAAACTTTCGCCAAGACGAACACCAATTATTACACATGCTTCAAATCACTTCAGTTCAAAAAAACAAACAGTCATTACGGAAAATAATTATCTACAATAAAGTCACGTCACTACAGTGTTTATTACAGTTTTTGGAGACTGCTGATTCTAAACTGGGAGCATGTTAAACTTGAGTATTTAAACTTGAATTATCATTATTGTTTTTGTATTTAGTATTTCCTGTATTTTTATTATCATTATTTGTGAATTATTTTGAACTTTAGAACAATTGAGCACACAGAGATGCATAGTTTTAGAAGTAATATATGTTTATTTGCTTATAACACTTTTTTTCATGACCATAATACAATGCATGCACAAACAGAATCCCTCAGCCATCTTATGAAGAGTGAAGTTGAAAACTCCCATTCTCTAAAGTGTAGCTAAGCTATTGTGTCCGGTCCGTTAATTGGCGGCTTTTGATGATGGTAAATTCAATTTGCCGAAGCGGCGATGAAAGGGCAAAACCACGGCCAACTTCACTATTAAGGCCAGAGAAGCTTTCCCAAATATGAGCGAAGACGGAGTTTTTGACGTCACTGTTCCGAGTAGAAACTAGTTCGGACGCATTCAGAACCCTAAAAATGTGGTCAGCCGTGAAAGAGTGGTTCCCAACAGCTTTCGAGACATGCTATAGGTTAATTTCATTTGTGACAGACATGACATCAGAGATGCAATGGAGCACATATCATACAGAAAATATTATTTGAAGATTATTATTTTTTTTTAACAAAAGTGTCTATGTAGAAGCTGTTATTTACTTAAGTTTAAAAATTTTAAGTTGTAAACTTTTTTAACAAAAAAAATTAAAACTAACCGTGACAGACATGACAGAGAATGGACAAATATTTTTGAGACCTCTTCATAACTTCAAAACTCTCTGAATTTTCTGAATATTTATTTATGGGATTTTTTTTATTTGATTAGTAAGGGTTTCATATATTGCCATTTATTTTTTTATAAGAATAGAATTGTAACTTTTTTGTACTTAATTTTTTTATCGTGTGACAGACATGACAGGCATTTCGTGACAGACATGACAGCTCTAAATATTCAAACATAATATCAAAGAAAAATAAATTTAGGGATAGTAATTATTTAAGAACTCATTATATATCAATCATTTTTTGAAATTTAAATGTATTTACATGAATTATAATTTGAAATAACCACATGAATTCAAAAATGTCCGTAATGAAAATAACTCTGCACAACTAAGAGCAACTGCATCAAGTGGGGGCATTAGACAATGGGTCCAAGTATTCTATGAAGGAGGACAATTTCCTGGAATAATCTTAGACAGTTATACTACCCAGCATCGTATAAAATGCTTGATTCCAACATTAAAAGAAGGTCAGTTCAAATTCGAAAGTGATGCTGTATGGTATACTATAGATCAAATTATTCAAAATATTGACATTGTACCCACATTGCTAAATTCACGTGGTTATTACAAATTACAATTCATGTAAATACATTTAAATTTCAATAAATGATTGATATGTAATGAGTTCTTAAATATTTACTATAATTAAGTTTATTTTTCTTTGATTTTGTATTTGAATATTCCGAGCTGTCATGTCTGTCGCCAGGGGCGGCGGCAGCGGTGGGGCTAGGGGGGCTCAAGCCCCCCTGTCGGGGTAGGCTAGCCCCCTATGTTTGTACCCCTTTTGGCAAAATGTGCATCCCTAAAAAATTATTTGGCAAAGCAATCCTACATTTTGTTTGTTTTGTGGAAATTTTTGAGGATTTGTATGTAGTTGGAAAAAAAATCTGAATAGTAGCGCATTTAGCTTTAAATAGAAAGTTTGAAATCGAATTTTATAATTGAACAAGGGTATTAATAGATTTATAAATTTTTTAGATTGTGTTTTTTGTTTCATTTGTGAATATTTATAATAACCGTGCGGAGTGTTTACGGTTTGATGTTGATTTTTGGTTGTATTTGGACCAATTCGAGAATGAATATGCTAAAAAAAACCCTTTAATTTTGAATTATATCGAAGCCCCCCCCGTCGGGGTAAACTAGCCCACCCGTCGGGGAATTCCTAGCGCCACCACTGTCTGTCGCACGATAAAAAAAATATCTCACAAAAAAGTTACATTTCTATTCTTATATAAAAATACATGGCAATAGATGAAACCTTTACTAATCAAATAAAAAAAATCCCATAAATAAATATTGAGAAAATTTAGAGAGTTTTGAGTTGATGTAGAGGCTGCAAAAATATTTTTCCATTTGCCGTCATGTCTGTCACAGTAAGTTTTAAGTTTTTTGTTAAAAAAAGTTTACAATTTAAAATTTCAAAACTTCGGTAAATGATAGCCTAGACATAGATACTTTGGAAAGAAAAAAACAATCTTCAAATAATATTTTCTATGTGAAATGTGCTCCATTAGGTGTCTTATGTCATGTCTGTCACAAATGAAATTAACGCTTTAAGAATATAAACACTTGTAGAATTAGATAGAATAAGTTTTAAATTCCCAAATGAATTTGGCGTGGAAGAAGAGCCTATTTTATCAATAATGCAAACTAAAAACTTTTGTTTTTGTATTAAATTTCTTTTTAAAAAATTTCATTTTTGTAGAGCTCTTTTTGCGTTGTCAGATAAATGTGACAGACATGACAAATTTAAAACTCTATTATTTTAGTTCCTATTTAAACCTTATTCATAAATTTTGAATGAATACCTTATTTTGACTTATTTAAAGAGAAAATGAAGTGGCAAGTATTTTGTATGGATAGTTTTTTTAAAAAATAAAAAACACATCTTTTTTGTGACAGACATGACAAATCTAATGTTCTCAGTTGTTTGGTATTACTAGGGAATTATATTGATAAAAATTAATGTTTCTTCTGTGTATTAGAAAGGAAACATTTGCTACTTAAATAAAAATAATGAAATTTAAAGTTACATTTAAAAGTTTGGGTTTGGGGAATAAAGGAAATTAGGCTTCAGACAAGCTAATACTGTATACATGAAATGGCTCCTAAATAAATCCTGTAAAATTATCTTTTCATTATAAAAATATAAAAGAAAACAACATTTTTAGAAAATTTGAACTTTTGGCAATATGCTATAACCAAAATTAATAAATTTTTATGACATTTTAAAATTAGTCCATAGGTTGACATTTACATGAAATTAGCCTATATTCATCTTCGGAAAACGTCACTCGGAACTATGACGTCAAAATTTCCGTCCTCGAGCGTGTTTGGGAGAACTTCTTTGGCCTTAGTAGTTGAGTAGAGTAGACCGTGGCTAAACCCAATATCTTACTAATACTTTAGATAGTGCAACTTTTTGCTACTTTACTCTTCATGTGTCAAAAGTTAATTCATTTCAACAACCAGAAAATTCAAACAATTAGAGTGACATAAATATTCTAAACAAGCTCGACGCAACATTTTATAGACATTTAAAAAATAGCTTTTCTCTCTAAAAACCATACTCTGTTCTGAAAATTCTAAGCCAATTACAAACACAACAAAGGCATTCGATTACAACAAAGATAGCCTACATCGGGGGATATGATCTTCCAACCGTGAAATTTCATCCAATCACATTCTTGTACGTCCTGAACTCCAGCCAATGGAATCAAGCCTTTGATCTGCATTGATATCAGGGGAAATTGGTATTCATGGACTCGGAATTCCGGTCGGTAAATCAGACGGCCCTTCCATTCCCAATTGGGTTCAATTTAAATTAAATTAAACGTCACCTGGCTGTGAAATAATGACATATCATGCTTAGGAATGGGACAACGATGCGTTGGTGAATTACATTTACAGCTGGATTTGTTTTGTCAATTAATTTTATACCTTTAGCTGAATAATGAACTATCAGATTTTTCAAATAAATTCCGAATAACTCCAAATAATTTCGAAAACAATGAGAAGCGAGTTTTAAACATCTGAAGGCTAGGAGCAAGTTGACTGAAGTGCAAACTTATTTTCACATTTTAACTGCTTGATACTAAAATTGATGTTTTTAATTAAAAAATAATTTCTTTAATTATTAAATTTAATTTTGAAGCAGATTTTTGTAAATAACTTTCCATGCGTAAATTTTTATAAAATTTGGTAAGACTAAAAAATCTATAAATTTGTACAAATTATTCTTGTTGCTTTAAGCCCTGGCAGTCAGTAGAAAGGGTTTATAAGTCTTTATATCCCGCAGAGGGTTCTATAACAACTTTCTGCTACGCATAACAACGACATCCCAGAAGTTGGCAACCCAAACACGACTAATAGGTAAACATAAGATGATACACAGATGCAAAGTATAAAACGTTAGTTTACACTTTATGATTGTTCAATATTTTGGAAGTTTGAATGATATGGTATGGTATGGTAAGTACACATATATTCCAGCTTGCGTGCTTGTTCAGAGAACCGCTTATAAGCTTTCGTCAAGTGGGATAGACACAGAAAGAGTTTTTACAAGCACAAGAGACACATAAAGAAAGGACAACACAAACACATAGACAAATAACAACATTTATTGACGTCACAAACATCCATGCCAGCCGGGATTCGAACCCGAAACCAGCAGCTCCAAAGGCTAGCATCCTAACGGTTGCGCCACGGCAGTTGGAATGATACGCGATAGGGCTGCGCCTTCTATTGGAACTTTTATGCTGTCGTGGGCAGGTAAACTGCAGTATCTTGCATAAGTTGGACCATTGTTGCAAGCACTCAATTAGTCTAACAATTCAGAAGACATACTGGGATTTTTTCTTTTATTTCAGATCAAAAATGGTACAATTCATTGTTGCGATTACTGCAGTTTACCTGCCCACGGCAGTATAAGAGAAAGCATTGAATTTCCCATATTGTTCAAATTTAGTCCCGCCTCAGCCTAGAAATTCAAGTCCATTTAATGCAAATTATATCAAACTGTCCAGCAAATAATAACAAACATAAAATATATATAACAAACATAACATAAATATAATCATTAATAACAAATATAAAATTACTAATTATTAATAATAATGTCATTCAAAATAACAAATCAATACAATTACGGAAAATTTTAACAGTAATTTACCCTATTTATTTAAAAAAAAATATTGAATCAAAATAATGATAATTATTTTAAATGATAATTATGTCATGATCATTTGAATAATTTATATTTGCAATGGTTTATATTTGTATAAAGGCACATGATCAACAATAGTTCAGCGGCAGACATATTTTATAGTACTATAAGTTTTTCTAAAAATTCAAATGAATCTCTAAAAAAGAATAAATATTCTTCGATTTCCTGAAAATTTTAAGAAAGACACTTCGAATATTTGACCCGAGTCAAGTTGGTTTTCATGAACGAGTAATAAAGTTTGAGAAATAAAAACACTCAAAAAGATATTGACTTTCCCGAAAATATGAATGCTTTTAAGTTATTAGTTCTTGCACATGACGAGGAAAGATAAGTTTTGATATTTGAGGGGCTGAATCGACATTTCTGTTAGTTTTTTAAAATTTGCTGAAAAAATGGTTTTGGGGAAATACGGTAAAACTTTTATACACACAGTTAATTAAAAAATAAGATGTCTGGGATATATAAGAACATTTTCAGCGCATACATTTCTGACATTAAGCCCAATGCATTTTTAAAAGATCTCGCGCAATATCTTTTCTTAATTTAATATTCAGGAAGTAAAAATGAGTTACTCTGAAAAAGTATGTAAAAGAAGCTAATTTCGAGTCAAACTTTTTTTTATATGCGTCGAGCATTTATAGAATCATGTGGCATACAACTAAGAAAGGTCTCATACTTAGTTGCTATGCTGCATTTAAATATGCTGTATAATATATAATATTGCGGTATTTTTATTATGCTTCTGTATTTTAATTATGCTTCTGAATTAAAACCACAGGGATAGAAAACTGGATACTGATTCATATATATATAAGGACACTCTTTACAAAAACCACTAATCTCTACAATTCATGGTTTTGTCTTGACCAACGATATACAAAGATTTTTTTAATTTGGTTTTTGACTTTTAATATGTAACTTTTCCATCACTTCTTAATTTTAAAAATTATCTTATCGAGCACAAAAAGGGAATTCACGTTGATCAGAGCAATCAATCATTTGAGGGCAAATATTTTGGCCATATTGAGTATTTTTATCGTTTATGGTTTGTAAATATAAACAAAATTTAATTTATTTATGAGCAGGAGATCAATTTGGAGATTGGTTTTTGAAATCTTGCTTTGTTGAAACGGTTGAAGCTTCTTGAGAACGAACAGAACTTTTAAGAATTTAGGAAGCAGCAATATTTTAAATTCTAAAGTACAGTAAAGTCGTCAAAACATACCACCGGCTGCTACGTTTTTAATTCAAAATTGTTTTTGAGTGGATTGTTGAAGAAATCTATTTCAAAGTGTCATACAATTCACAGTAATTGATAATGTATAGCATTGGCATTTATTGTATTTTGAATTTTTTTGGCATTACACTTCAACAAAAGAAAAATCTTACTTTACAATGAAAATATATTTGAAATCAATGTTCACTTTACCAAGCATCTTTGTGCACCTTGCATATATCTATAGCATAACTGTTTTAACAAACAATCAGTTAAATATAACTATGAAACAAATAATGAACGAAGTCATTTGTTTTTCATTGTCATTGGTAATCTGGTACTACATAAAATTTAATGCAAGGAAATTGAACACCTTTTTTCAGATTATTAAACGTATACCAAAAAGCTTGCAATTGTATTCCGAAAAGAATTTCCGCGTAATTAATATAATTGTTTTTGCATCATTCATATTTCCAATTTTGCTCTCTGCTTTTCTTGTAGTGGCAGTAAGTTTTTATGACAAAGTTCTTTATGCTTCGTATTTTTTCATGGGTTATTTTCCATCTCCCAGCTGGCTTGGACAATCTTTGATGTTCTTAGCTATGTGCCTATACTTTTCGTCGAAGCTTCTTATCGCACCGCTTCTAGTGATACTTCATGGATTTTTAAGTTTCACCTTCGCAAATGCACTTCGTTTACAAAATGAGATCCTCGTGAAAAACGTTTCTTCAAGAAGATTTCCAGAAGAAATCAAGACTTATCAGACTATCATATCATGCTGCAAAGAGTTTGACGTTACATTCAGAACACTTGTTTTTTTACTACTACTAGTTAAATTCACCGTCGTCTACAATGGTCTGGGATTGGCCCTCGGTCATATCTATGCCATCCCAACGTCCGTCAACATTGTCGAATCCGCGATGACGCTTTCGCTTTGTGTGGCATCGCTCGTGGGTTTGGTAGTATTTGCTTCTGGAGTTCCTGAAGAAATCTTGGCGACGTCGAACATTTTCCAAGAACTCCACCGGAATGCCCTGCTAGTGAGAGAAGCGGTCGAATCTGGAACTTCAAAGGAGATGTTGCTCTTGAAGATGCTCAGTGAGACCAGGCCAGTTTACTTAACCGCTTGCGGAATGCTGAGGCTCAACAGAAGCTTTATCCTCAGCTGTTTTGGGTGTGCTTTCAGTTTTTGCATTCTTATCATGCAGCTGAAAAACATGGCTTAAGAATCGGAACAGCTGCCCCCTGTATCATTGCCCATTAGGCACATGTGAGATCACTCTGTGACTATTAATCGACTCTAATGTAACGTAAAAAACTATTCTGTAATTCATCCCTCAGTTAATTAGTAACCATGATTAAGACACTGCTTCTCGTGCTACATCACAGAAGACCTCCGAACCCCGATGGAGGCAGACCTGCGGATATTGCTTACCCTCTCAAATATTATTCTTTTGCTAACACCCACGGCCTACTCAACTATGCCAAAACCGACCTTAAGTTTGCAGCAGAGTAATGTACTAGGCGGAGGAATGTGCGTAAACAACGCTGCTGGAGCCGAAATTTCGACTGCTTCTATTGGCTACTCGTCTGGCCCTGATATTCGTGTGCCCTGTTACTTCAAAATCGATGGAAAAAATAATTAAAATAACACTCTAACTGAAGCTAAACTAATAAAAATAATAAATTTATGTCTTGAAATAACAAATAAATTTGTTTATTGAATGTGAAATACCTTTTTGTATATTCGATTCTCGCACTCAAAAATGATAACTATTTACCCTTTTTCTCGTAGAACATTTGTATACTGCAACTTAAGGTCGGTTTAGGTTTGGACAAAGAAGCTCTCCCAAACACTCTCGGGAACTGAAATTTCGACGACATAGTTCCGAGTGACGCCGTTCCGAAGATGAAGATGATCTGTCTCGAAACCATTTCGGAACCACTCGTTCACGGCTGACTACATTTTTAGGGTTCCAAATGCGTCCGAACTAGTTTCTTGAACTTCAGCACTAGGACCAGTGACGTCAAAAATTCCGTCTACGCTCATGTTTGGGAAAGCTTCCCTGGGCTTGTTATTGAAGTTGGCCGTGTAACATCCCTTTTCTATGTGTAATGTAACTTCAGCGCCCAATAAACCTTAGTTGTTCCTCCATTTCAGTCTCTCCTTTGTTTGTTGTTCATGAATCATTTGTTATACAATTATGTGGCTCCTTTAAGAACCAGTGGTCACACCAATCGACAACAACCTCAGAAACATTATGTACTTAATGAAAAATGGAAATGTCAGCAGCAACTAACATATTTTCAGGATCAATAAAAAAAGTTTTATTGTAATAAAGATGATTTGAAATATCGAACATTTCAGATGTTACTTTTGATAGTGTTAATACTTAGTGTTTTAGTGTCATAATATCTGATGAACAGTAGATAAATGCTGCTTCCAAAAATGTAACCTGCGCTTCTCCAGTGTGTTTTCATTGCCTAGTGTTAAAAAATCGTAGGGGCCGAGCGATGTTAGATTTATTTGCCTCAGAAAAATAAATTCCACTATGAAGTCGGTAGGAGGTTTTTGCCATTCGATTACTCTTGTGATCTGTGAGGAAATTTCTAAAAATATACTATATAACATACTATAAATTTTTAAGTAAATGCTGTAGCACAAATTTATAGCATTAACAGTTAAGAAAAAGTTTTATTTATTGCAATTCAGAGAAAAAATTTAGAGGTTAAAATAAATTTTTAGATAAGCATATTATCTGAATCATTTAATATCGATAAATTATTTTAAGATCTTGAATATTATTTTGTTTCTAAGCATTTAAAGCTTGTTACTTTTGCAACATTATTTATGTTATATTTCTAGATACACATTAAAATAGTAAACCACTAATGAACGAAGAAAAATATATATTATTGAAATATTAATAACGATTAAAATACTGGTAACTTTTCCACTTTTCATTTAAAAACAATAAAATGAAACTTTAACCTAACTAATTAAAGGTTAAATAATCAAAAATGCCAAAAAGAACTAAAACTTTATATGGCATAAAAGCAAATGTTTTAGAATATTTTAATCGGAAACTTAAGTTTCTTTTCCTTGAATTTAATAATAAATCTTTGAATCAAATCTCACACAAAAAATTCCTATTTTTTGTGACAAATATTAAAACAAAACAAAAAAAAACAATCTTTTAACTACGCATAGAGTAAGCCTCATAAAATGCTTCGGTTGAGTTATGGTTTGCAATGTACCTTCTCTCCCCCCCCCCCCCCCCTTTAAAAAAATAGCGATAGCATTTAACAAAAAATAGTTCTGTGTCGATAAATAAAACCCGGTAGAAACGTGTTTTCCCATTTCTCATGCTGTCATTAATTTTGAAAAAGTTGATATAAAAATTCTCTACGCAATTTATAACCTATCTAAACTACAGTTACGGCGTTACAACTGTTTTCTTTCGAATGAAATTTAACTTTTTATTTCTATTTTTTATAGTTAATGTTGTTACATTGGCATTTGTTAACTTAGAAGTGAACAGGTATTATAAGTTATTCTTGTATTATTCACAAAATAATGATATGTTATTTCGATAAAACTACGTTCTACCAGTTTGATGTAGTACCGTTACACTGATATACTGGTGGTTTTTAAGTTACACCAATGTTTTACAGTGTTATAAAATTTTTTTATAATGATAAACACATTGCAGTTTACAAACTTATGCATTGAACCAGAACTATTAGATTTCAAAAAAAAATTGAAGGAAAAGTATAAAAAGATACATTTCTTTAATGTCTTAACCTTTAAATTTATTAGGTTAGAAAGACTTCTCACACCATACAAATTTCTAAAAATTTAACTTTCTGCTATTCTAACATCTATTACATACATTCGTAGATAACTGTTAAAAACATATATTGGTTTAAAAAGTAACTAAAAATTCTTTAAACCGTATAAGGAAAAAAGGTTAAAAAAAGAAGCTTTAAAATATTTAGTGAATAAATATTTTATTTTCGAAAAATACTTATTTTTTGTGTGGTAAACTTGATATAAAATCTCTTAGATTATTTTATATAGTTGAAATATTTGAAATAGTTTATTTATTACAGAGTCCTTTAAAGAATATTTTTGTACCGTCACTTTACAACTAAGGAATTCTTAAAAAACACCTTTTCCTTATACTTTCGATACTGACTGCCTGGGTGGATTTTCAAAAAGCTCTTAGCCTTTCTTGTTATAGTGTAGCTTCGGGCAAATATTTCTTAAATGCACTTTTTATATTCTTGGGATTATTTTTTACATGAGTAGTCTTCTTTCGAAATAGAAAGTTTTTTTTGAAATTCGATAAAAAATACTCGGGCTCGGTAACTATTCAAAGCAAATTCAAGACACGCGCAGTTGAGTGGAAAAATGAATTTAAAAATGCGTTTCATTTAAATTGGTTCCGTGAGTGCACATAGTCACTTTTTTGAATTTTCGCTCTCTTAACAAACGCTTTGAAGAGTAAATATTATATTGAAAGGTGTCTTTTGCATAACCCTAAGGTAGGTTTTATGGTAAATGGTGGGTAAAAATTGAGTAACTATGTATTGGCACTACTAATGTAGAGAGTTGTGACATCCTATTTAGATATGAAAACCCACTATTTATTATTATGGTAAACATGCGGCAGCAGCCGAATAACTTGACTGCACGTCACGAGAAACGACACTTATTTTCGTTCATGTTAAATTATATGCCTGAAATTCCTTTACACATCTCTTTAAATTTTTTTTTCGTGGTTCAATGGAGTTTGGACCCGTACATTCATGTCATGTAAATATAAATATCACTTAGAACAATTTCCACTCAAGTTCATGCTTTTTTCAGCTGTCTTCATTTTTTTAAAGCTAAGCAACTCTGTCTTATAACTGCTCACTCCATATATCTGGTTGCACTGTTGCCATCTAATTAATGAGCGACTAGAATGACCAAGCTTATTGTAACATCATGGCTACGTCAAACGATGTTTTATCTAACAAACAAACCTCCTGGCAGCCAAGCTTAGCCTTGTTCAATACGTTCATTTTAAATTGGGGTTGTGCAACACTACACTCTTAAAACAAAAGAGTGAAATCCACTCCAGTTGGAGAAGTGCATTTTCGACACCGTAAAGGCATGCATATTTTCTCAGACTGAGTTAAAATCATTCGTTTGGAGTGATCCTGTCGGAGGTTTAACACACAAAGGATCCACTCCAAAAGGAGAAGTGCATTTTCCAGTCTGGAGGAGTGAAATCCACTCAGACTGAGTTAAATTAGGAGTGTTTGTTTTAAGAGTGTGCACGACTTTCAATTACCACTCAATAAATCCGTATATATTACTTGCATCCGACTTCTTGTTACGAGCGTCCGGCTAATTGTAGCCGATGGCTCGGTATTTCTGGTATGCAAGGCAAGCAAGGGTCTAAAATTTTTTAGATGCCCGATGCAGCAAAATCCGTATGTCTAAAGCTAACTATATGTACCTTATGAAGTACTCTTAATAACTATGAACCCGAAAAAGTTTTATGGAAACAACCCTTTTCACATGTGCAAAATTCTTGAAAACCTTTTTATGAAGTGTGATAGGTAATGGGAACTCGTGTATTTGAAATCCGAAGCTCTGTTTCAGCTGTAGAGTGGTTGCATACCGACGGACTAATGCTCTAAAAACATGGTTTTGATTAAAAATCAACACCCTCCAAAACGTGTAGAAAACACAAAATCTCTATTTCGAATTTTCAACCCCAATACTTTCTAACCTTTTATTTCCTATTAGGTAATTTAAAGGAAAAAATCAGATTTCTGTGCAAATAAATGAAATGCAATCTTACTGGTGTAGTGCTCGTAGTTGAGAAATATTTCAGATTCCGAGGCGGTGTTGAGCTCTCTCAGCCCGTAGTCCGTGACTTGCAGGGTCCAGCGGCTGGTCACCACGCAATTGCTGGACTTGAGGTTGCCGTGAACCTTTATCTCTGAATCATGCAAAAAAATCATACCCTAAGAGAGACAAAAACATTAAACAATTCTTATATTCTTATCATACATTTTACTCTCATGCTCTCGATTTCTGGCCTATTTTGTCATGGATAGTGGAAGAGTCCTATTTTGTAACCTTTTATCTACTGACGGTACGTATTATGGTTAAACTAAAGAATCGTGGCTGGATATTTTACGCCAAATCTGGGAACCCTTACTTATTGGTAATATGGCTTATTCTTATCATGTTACGTTCTCCATACTGTAGTCTGGTCAATCATTGGTTGTCTCATCACGCGCCGGGGTTTGTTGTCATTCGGACTGACGGTATTTTTGAAAATACGCCAAATCTGGACATGATTCTTAAGTTTAAGTTTTTATGTACTACTTAAAAGCAGCTGTTTCACATTTCGTTGTTGCATTTTGAGAAAATGGATGATGAAAAACGATGAAACTATTTGATTGACATGTTCGGTTTAACACATTAATGTCGATAAAGGTAAAGTAATTTTTTTCCTCTAACTTTTACTTTGCTTATCCTGTTTTCTAGGGCAAATAATTCAAATTAAAACTTTATTCGGTGCATAAAGTTTTAAAAGGGTTTATGCATAAGTGATATTGGGTTTGACTACTATTGTGATGTGCGCTTTTTGGTTTTACCTGTTTTAGAAATTGACTGTTCCACTACGCATGACGTCTTGAGCCAGAAATATAGAGTTCTACTACCGTAGGCAGGTTAACTACATGATCTAGAACAATAACTTGGACCATTGTTGCAAACATTCAATAACTGTAACTTGAAAGTATAAGCAAAGACTAATTATTTCATAGAAAAACTGGTCCAAATCAATGTTTATATTACTAGATACGAATAATGTAAAAGTTATATTTTACGACGACTTATTACAACTAATTTTCAAATAGGCTTCTACGTTTGAGATGGGAAAAATTCAACGTAGAGTAAAATTTTAAATATAAATTTAAACAAATAGTATTACAATGATCCAATTAAAAGTGTTTTTACGTTAAAAAATCAAATAGTGTAATGAAAAAAATATTTAAACGTACCTTAATGAGGTCAAATACTAAAGATGCAATGAACATATGGTCTAATTTGATGTCAGAATTTTCGAGGATGTCCTAAAAAAATATGTAGAAAATAATTTTAATATATGATTTTATGTAGTTAACAATAGTTAATAACACCAAAAATTAGTTGTAATTGATTATTTGACAAGTTTACACACGACTGAAATTAGCAATTGATTACAGTCGTCACGAAGTTTGAAATTCTTGTGAAAGGTGCTGTTAAAACGTTAGGTCATTATGCATGCTCCATACATCCTCAATGAGTACAAATTTTCTTTTGCGTCCGTATGTGAAGAGTCCAGGGAAGAAAAACAAGTTGGTTTGTTACAGAATCTGCCACTTTCACCGCTTCCACACAACATTTACGCTCAACAGGAAACACACTAACAACACCTCAGAAAGAAATTCGCCAAACAGGGAATTTACCTAGTTCTAATTCAAACTTTTATAAGCCAAAATATAAGTTAACAAGTTTATCGTACGTTTGATGTAATGACAACAGTGAAAATATTGAATAAAAATGGAATTTGCATGTTATTTCAATGTAGATTAAATTTTTAGTTATTTGAATTTTAAATAAACTTCTGATTTACATTTTTTAATGAAATTTGAAATGTAGCCTAAACCGATTTTTTACTTCAAAATGAAGCGTCCCACTTGTTCGTGAGACTTTTGGTTCGTTCTGTGAAAATGGGTGACAGACAGACGGTTGGACGGGCGGACTGAACAATTATAAAACCTTCCACTTTTTACGTTATAAACGTAGTGTGGAAGCTAAAAAACGTGATTGACTAAGAATCCTCCAGTATTCGTGGAAAAACCGGTTTCTCCCTTGGTTTTTCTCTCGCGGTACAAGCGTGGGACTCGTGACTGTCGTGGGTTGGCGAGGGAGAAATATCAAGTGAAAAACCGATTTTCTTCCACCAGTTTAGGCGATGACTCGCTATCGTGGCCAAAGAGGCATGATACTGGCAGATATCCTGTTGGTGAAGGGTTTTCTTGTACTCTTCATTCGTTGTCATCCCAAAAGTACGACAATTAAAGAGCTTAGTGGAAGAACGTGCTAAGTGAAAATAGGTGAAAGCGAGAAAATGAGCTTGTTTTTCGTTTGCACTTAGATATCCTAGAACGGCACTTGCAAACACTTAACAATATCTTCAAATTAAGCTTTATGAAAAGGGGGGGGGGATCTTGTTATTTTAATTGTTGGAATACTATGCTCATTGACACAAAAATCTAAATTTTTTCAAAAATGTCCCTTAGCAAGTTCTTCTAGTCAGATCTTCAATTTATGAAAATCACTAATCACTGATTTTACGTTTTCCCCCCTTTTTCAATCGATCTCTCACTGATTCAATTTCTACAAGTACATAAATTTGTAATGCTGAATAAAAAAAAACTTATATTTTTTTAGTATTTTCAAAAGATGAAGTTTAAACCCTTCGATTTATAGTTTTTAGAAGTCGACTTATTACTAAGTATTTTTTTGTTTCATTCCAAAAACCTATTTTATTTACTTCAAGACAAATAGTAATAACTCACTCGTATAGTAAACGTGGCATGAATCCTTTTTATACTTAGATATACGATACAGTAGAGTCCCGCTTATCCGAAAGGTATGGAACTAAAATTGAGCAGCAAAAATAAAAAAATACTACATATTTTGAAAAATAAATCCAACTTTGTAAGTACGTATTTATATTTTTTGTATCTATTTATGCGTTCACATTTCATATTTTAACCAAAAGTTTTTTTGCTAAACCAACTTTCGGATAAACGGGACTCTACTGTATATAGTATTTGCTTCATATGAAGATACGATATATTTACCTTCAATCCTCCCTTGGCACAGTATTCGGTGACTAGCAGAATGTAGTGAGGTTGTACACAGGCCCCGATGAAAGGATTGATGTTGTCATGGTGTAGCTCGCGCATCTGAAATATATAAATAACTTAAACGAAGAATATTACATCCAGAAAATGCGGCTCAGTGGGAAATAATGCATGATATTGATTATTAATTACTGGATAAGTATACGTATATATTATTGACGGCCCGCCGGCGCAGTGGTTAGTGTACTAGTCTTTGGAGCTGCTGGGCTTGAGTTCGAATCCCGGTAAAGACATGGATGTTTGTGCTTGTCAATAAATTTTGTTATTTGTTTAAGTGTTTGCGTCGTCCTTCTTTGTGTGTCGCTTGTGACTGTCTCTTCTGGCGAGCTGGGTAATGGGCTATAAAGCCTACACTCTCCCTTCCAGACGACGCAATCACTGTCATTTATCATTTGTCATACGTATATTCTTAATCTTCTTTTCACACAAATATAAACTAAAAAGTGTATTTTTCAAAGAAATTTTTAAACAAATTATGTTTAATAGTTACTTAGGGACACGCCTTAACCTCTAAAAATACACATTTTTTTTTGTGTTACATCATAAATGCAACAAAAAAGGCTGTATCACTTATATGTAGTTAACATTAATTGTTGGTGGGGAGGTTTTAAAAATGTCCCCAAATGCGGACGCCAAGTCGCAAGAAGTTAAACTTTGTAACTTTCAGCAATTCTTAAAGGCTATAAAAAATTTATGCTGTGGTAAGCTTAAAAAATGTACCCAAAGGTTCTCAAAACTGTCAGTGATTTGCCATTATCAGAGAACTGTCCAATTAAATTCACAAAAAAAAAAAAAATTCACTAGTATAGATATATGAAACCTTTGCATTAAAAATGTTATCTAATTATGGCTTGGAGAAGTTTGTAAAAAAACCGAATTGTATACGATATGCACTGTAACAAAAGTTTTGAAGTTTTTACAAAAAACAAATCCTGTCAGCTGGTGCACAAGGAAAACCGTAAAATTTACAGAAATAATTTTTTTTATCCGAACAGTTGTAATTTCAAAGTAAAAGCTGTTTTTTGACAGGAATTTTTTTAAAAGAATTACGACATTTGGGCTCTCCCTCGGTCATTCTAACCACTGTACACTGTTAAAAAATGTGTGCTTGCTTTCACCTTAATTATGCTTCCTGGTAGCTGCAAAAGCTATGTGTTGAAATGTTTCACCATAGTTTCGATATTCAGTCGAACTTTTTTCAAGTTTTGGAAACAGAAACCCGAGAAACGGTTCAACCCAACGTCAAAAATATGGCGAAACACTTCACCCCACAGCCGTTGCATCTACTATGAACCATTATTATGGTGAAAGAAAGATTATTGTACCACGAAGCCATGGTTCGAACCATGGAGCTTCAGAACATAAGTGTAATGCCCTTCCAACTAAGCTATTTCGGCGCACGGAGTTTTCACAAGCCGTTAAAAAGCTTGGTCGTTAGCATTCTTGTACTCTAAGCGGTTAAAACCGAAAAAACGGTATTTTTTAAAAATTTAAAACAGTTAATTTTTTAGAGAAAAAACTGTTAAGACAAGGCAACAGAATATTTCTGTGAAAATATGTATTTTCTTGTAAAATTGACGGATTTTTTTAAAAAGTGTATGTCTCATTTTTTTCAGTGTTGCACCGTTCACTTAATATTTTTTAATACACATTTTTATTTTCAACAAATGTTTTAAATATTAGACGACACAGTTCTTATAATATTACACGACAAAATTCTGATTCAAATTATAATTTACTACAATCATTTTTTTGCATCAAAAACTCAAAAAAGGAAAAGAACTATGAATGTATATGTACCTTGGACCATTTGGATCACTCGAATAATTTTTAGTATGTTCTTTTTATTATGGACATTGTTATATAAACAAGTTGGTTTGTTACATTATCTGTCACCTACAACGCTTCCACACAACATTTACGCTCAACAGGAAAAAAAACCAACAACACCTCAAAAGGAAATTCGCCAAACAGGGTCTTTAGCTAGTTCTAATTCAAACTTTTACAAGTCAAAATTAATAATGTTCTTCAATCTTCTTTTGCAGATTTAATAATTAATCTTTATCGTTTGCAATTTTTTTTTGAAGTTCGAAGAATACTGATGTACTTTTTAAATAAAAACCTTTTTGCAGCCACAAGTTTATATTTCGAAAAATAAATTACTAAAATTGTTGCTTTAAAAATGAATGCGAAACTTTGCATATTTTTTATGCAAATTTAATATTTTTTATGCATCTTTCTTCATTCACATATCATGGAGTTTCAAAATAACTTTATTGTGCTATTACAACAATATAAATTGAACTATTTTACAAAATAAATATTTTTTTCAATAATTTTATTTTTATTTTAAACTAGCTGAACTACCCGGTGTTGCACGGGTTGGAAAAAAATAAATACCAAATCGATCCAAGTATTTGTACCATACTACCATTTAATCTGTTTTTTTGGATAATAAACTTTGTTACTTTTCCCGTTCGTTATAAAGTACAGAATCCCGTTACTTATCTGACCATAAAAATTCAAAATTTAAAAAATGCTATAAAATTAACGGATAATGTCATGGTAATTTCCCGAATGAAAACATTTCAGCTCATTTGGCATGTTTTAAAAATTTGGCGAGGAAAATATATAGCTACCAATAACACACCCTTTCAGCTTTGGCGCAATGACCATCGCGCAACCAACCAGCTAATAAAGAAAAAAGGTCATTTGGCGCGTTTTTTGTAATAATTTGGCGAGTTTATCAAAGTATTTGGCGAAAAAAGAAAGGCATAAAACCCTAATATGAATCTGTAGTGCGATGGCCTTCAAAAAACAACATAGTTCAGTATAAGCTTCAAAATAAATTATATGCATTTAAGATTTAAATATATCAACCTTTAGAAATCGCCAATGCAATTGCTATTTTCGTAAAAGGTTGCTATAATAGCAATTTGTCAGGGTTGGCGTAAAATTGCCGGCAACGATTCTTCAAATAAAAATAAATTAAAAATCAATTTTTAGCTTCATCGTAAATGATAAAAATATAAATTGTTTAGCTTATGACCTTGGCGATCAATCTTGGTTGCTATAATACCAATTTGTCAGGGTTGGCGTAAAATTGCCGGCAACGATTCTTCAAATAAAAATTAGTTAAATATCAATTTATAGCTTAATCGTAAATGATAAAAATATAAAATGTTTAGCTTATGTGACCTTGGCGATCAAGTTTATAAAAACCAACAATAACGTTAGGAATTATGTACAAAAATTGGTAGCACCTTTTTGAGATCCGCTGTCGTTGGAGGAAACCTTCCAGTTTATATAGACGTCCATGATAATTATTTATTAAAATATCGAGTTAAAAATAAAATATTGCATTGATACAGATTAAAGAATGATATAAAATGAAAGTTTACTACTTAAAATGATAGTTAATCTTTGATAAATATGATGATAAATCTTTAAAATGAAAATAATAATATATTTGTAAGTTTTTAAGAATAAAGTATTTTCGGTTTTAGATTTTAACTATTCTTGAAAAAGTTTATTTTAATTTCATTTGCTGAATGGCAACGCGAAAGAAAAATGTTCATCGGATTTGAGCCAAAGTGGTGCATTTTTTTCAGAAAATTCGAATTTTCTCTAAAAATAGAACATTTTGAGCTCTGAAAGTTCTTATTTTGCAACTCAAGTATGAACTACGTATTTCTACCAAGTTACGAGTCAAACAAATGTCTAGTTTGTGAGTTTCGGAGAGACATACATACACACACATACACACATACACACAAAACTTCATTTTTATTATTATAGATAGAGTTTCTCGTACGCTTGATGCCATGGCAACAGTGAAAATATTGAATAAAAATGAAATTCGCATGTTATTTCAATGTAGATTAAATTTTTAGTTTGCGCAAATATTAACTCCCTACACCACATACAGGCTTTATTACATCTTCCAAATTTTAGCGCATATTGTGTATTATCTTTATTTTCTTTCCAGGTCATTAGCAAATTCTTATCTTACTTTCTTATATGGGGCAGAATTAATCGACCTTGATGTTTGAGTTACTTTCCGGAGAAGTTGCTAAAAACTAACGTTATGAAAAAAATCAATCAGCTAGAAAATAAGTCATTTAGAAAGAACACGATATCTATTATTAGTATTAGAACAACAATTTTTAGCTTAGTTGTTTGTAAAAAGCAGCGTTAAACTATCGCGATGTATTTTTTATTATTATAATACATATAATAAATTATTATAATATATTTTTTATTAATGGTATAAAAGTTATTTGTTACTAAAACAAACTTTAAAAAATAACTATAATTCTCTACAACTTGCAGTACAACTGCCTAACTTTTATTAAAACAACATTTATTAGCTATATTGTTCGTAAAAAGAAGCGTTAAACCATCACAAAATATTTTATGAAAGTAGTTAAGTTAATAAAATTAATCTAAAAAATAACTAAAATTCTCTACAACTTTCACCGTAAACTTAGCATTAAATGTGTTTCTAACTTCTAAACTATATTACTTTAATTACGTTGCTAATCCCAGGACATAAAATGTTATTAAGTTTTATCGTTTCGTAAATCTTTTTCGCTGTGGGTAGGTACACTGCAGTGACCACAAAAATGAATTGAACCTTTTTTACCCTGAAAAAATCAGTTATTTAGTATACTTTCTTGTAGGTTAATTTTTTTGAGTTGTTACAACAATGGTCCAAGTCATTTGCCTAGATACTGCAGTTTACCAGCCCATGGCAGTTTTGCTACTGAAATTTGTTTCCAGGATGCTTTTTAACGGTTCAAAAAGGAATGCACATATTGATTTCAATTAAAATAGGTGTGAAATCGCCAGTTTATGAAGCGTTAAAATATGTGGAATTCGATATTACATTTGTGAGAAGTTGTATGGGTTTGTATTTATGTAACTTAGTGGGAAAAGGTGAGTAAGACACAGTGTAACCTAAGATATTAGTCATTTTTCTGCTAAAGTATATATTTATCGAGTGGATAAAAAGCGGTTGCTTTAGTTTAAGGGTGGTTGCACTGCACATTTTGGTTTCATCGTAAAATATTTTTTAACGCTATCACTATGAAAGACTTTGGAGAGTTCTTGCTTAGGGTTAGGAAATTTTTTCACGATTATTTTGCTACTTATTATGTTGAAATTGTAATTTGTAGAAAAGTTGTAAGGGAATAAAATTTATATTTTCTCCTACATTTTGTCTGCAAAGATTTATATAAATTTTTATAAAAAGCGAAATGGAGTCGAATATTTTATCTTCTTGTTTCCAGACATTCTAGGATTGTTTTTGCTAAGTATAATCACTTACTATTAATGAGATATATTTTCTTGATTTGGGTGAAAACCTTCCGTATTTTCATTCGAAATGTTAAAAAAAACCATTGCAATAGCTCAGAACAAACTTCAATAATCATTAGGTTTTTTTTAATAAAAATAAATACATAATAGAATATTTACTACCCTTAAATTAAAGATAGTTGAGTTCATCATGATATAGAGAAAATAGAAACAAAATATACATAAGTAGTGTCGATCAGTATAGACCTTTTTTAAAAAACTATTTTCTTAGCTAAAAAACTGAATATGGTAAAGTTAATTCAATTATCTATAATAATAAAAGAAAGAGTCTGTCTGTGTGTCTGTCTGTGTGTATGTCTGTGGATCGCTAAAGACCTACTTAGACTGCACTAAAAAATTCGAAATTTTTAATATAGATTTCTTAAAATACCTACGTGTGCACCTGAGGCTTAGTTTTTTCATATTTGATTGAGTTTTTTAATTAATATAATTAGTTTCAAAAATACGTCATCCACGTGGGATTGCGAGACCATAACATGGCTTGAAAATACATGGACCGGGCTGAAACGGGGACTTGAAGCCTTCCTCTATTAGTTTGATTGGTTGAGATATATGCACTCGCCCTAAGGCTGCTTCATCCTCTATTAGTGTTTGTTTTTTTAAGTGCGCATGCACTAACACGAATTTAATTTTGTTTTGATTTTGAGTGCATTTTCACAAGCAAGCATGCCTCTAAAAGGAAGCAATGCGAAGTTAACGGGTTCCCAGTAAGGCGGGACCATACTGCTAGTTTAAAATATATGCATCGTTCTTACCAGCCGAAACGATAATCATGTATGGCTCCGGAAAAATGTGGCTTTTGAGAACATGAGCGATAAAGAATTTCGGGGCAGCTAGAAAAAATTCGTTAGGCCGCCAAACCAATAAAAGAAGGATATGACTTTTTACGGGATACCCGAAACAAATAATCCAATAGCGATGTTATGTGGATAAACTGCAGCAAATTAAAACAGCCAAATATGTTGCTTAAGAAAGACTCAAGATCCAGAAAGATACACAAGGAATCAAATGAAGAGATCAGGTCGAAAAGGATTCTAATATATTATTCTAACAAAGGGGTTTCTAAATTATCGCAAAATACTTGCAACATTTATACTGTTTTCTCTAAAAATTGGCAAGTTACTAAAACTCTTTGCTAATGCAGATTTCTTCGGGAAAATTAGTAATTAAAACTTCGACTTAATTTACATAAAAAAAAACTCCCGTACATTCCTACCCAAATGTAGTTATAGATCTCTGTACGTAATAGAAATAAAGCTAATCATAAATAATCAATCTAAAATATTTGTAGTCATAAATTGCCATAGATTTTTAACTAGTACTGAGTAGGAATCACAGTAGCACCATTCAAATGTGACATCAAGACGACCAAGGCGTAAAGATCACGTGAGAGAAAATATTACATTTAAGCTAATTATTTTAGGTCTATAAGCTAATATCGTCAAATATTAAGTTGCTTTTTCGTCACTCAATGTATCCAAGTATGTTGAATGTACTACAGTGAGGTAGAATGGCCGAAATTCTTAAAGGAGGCAAAGTACTCTTCAGGAGCTGTATAAGTTCCAAAGCTGATAATAATAATTCAAATATACAGTGTATAAAAATTCAAATACAGCTTCAATTTACTTACTATTTTCATTTCCTTTTTGGTTTCTCGCGGAATCTCAATGTTTCTGCACTTGAACCTGAGAGTCTTGGTTGCAACCAGAGTCCCCTTGTAAGAAGCGGTGTGGGTCAGGGCTTGACCGGTCACTTTGGACTCCATAGATGAATTGGTCTTGTAGCTCGTCTAGAATTATTTAATTATATGGCAAATGGTTTCTATATCAAAGAATATGAATGCATGTTAAAAGTAGCACCCCGTTGTAGGTGTATAATACGAGTAAAATGTTTGAAACAGTGGTAGTGGCCCGCCCTTTTCGAACTCGCAAATAACATACATGCTAGATGATACTACGTTACTATCTACTAGAAATATATAGATTACATTAAATATGGGACTGGGGATCTCAGTCGGTTAGGCATTCACCTGGCATGCGAAAGGTCGGTTCGGGTCGGGGAATCGCCAAAGTAGCTTACGACCTATAAACGGGCCGTGCAGCCAAAAATGCTTGACGAATAATACCCCGTGTAGAGGGAGTGCACGTTATGTCCTAACGTTGCGTATACGATGTCGCTCTTAACGGTTGCGCTGGGTGCCTACTCAGGTGTCGGCTCGTCACTTAACTGTGGTTCTGAAATACGACGCTCGTCGCCAATAGCTCCCGTGTAGCTCTAGTGCAACGATAATTCAAACTAAACTAAACAATATAGTAGGGTAAGGTGGGGTAAGTGGGCCAACTTTTTGGCATAATTCGACTTCAGACCCTCATACCACTGGATATAATCGGCCTAACAACTTATTTTTTTTGTGGTCCATTCTCTCATATGTTATTACTGTACCCATGGCAACCTTAACACAAATTGGCAAATAATAAATTTAAAAAATATGTGTTTCTTTTTGGTCATCCGAGTGGCCCACTTGCCCCGCAAGGTGGGGTAAGTGGGCCACCCCTCTAATATATTTTTACACATAACTGGTAGAGATATGGTGGGGCAAGTGGAATAATCTACATGATTTTTTGAGTGTTTGAAAAAAAAAGTAATGATGTATCTTTAATAGTTCCCGCATAGCAACTTTTTCTGGCATGCAAGCTTACTACAAGAAAAAATACGTTAATTTTCATCTTGTCATTTTTGCAAGTTGTGTAAAAAAAATGTTAGGGCTACAGATTTTAAACTGGCCTATGTCAATGAATAGGACTGTGAATAGGGAATATGACAAACCCTATGAATCAGTGAATATGTCGTTTTTTAAGTATATTAAAGAGTTGGGGCAAGTGGGCCACCCCTGGCCCACTTACCCCGCCATTGTGGTGGCCCACTTACCCCAAACGCGGGGCAACTGGGCTACCCCAATTTTCTTAACCTTATCAACATCACAAGTACATGACACTACAAAAAGATACTATGTTTTATACACTTTCAAAATATATAACATTTTGTTTTGTATCATGAACAGTTTGGAAATAAATAAAAAAAATAGTATGATGGCGTGAATTACGAAAAGACGCAATTTTAAAAAATTTCACAAAAAGGATTGTACCTTGTTACATACTTCAATTAAAATGATGACATAATGTTTCCTGCATCTATTGGGGTAAATACGTAAAAATATTGTAACAGATTTTTTTTACGTCCATAATTCGGGAAATGCCGGGGGGGTGGCCCACTTGCCCCAATGGCCCACTTACCCCACCTTACCCTATTTTAAGAGCCAATGCAACTTGGTCTTCACTTTGGGGTACCTTTTACGGTTGATGTAATATCTTAGGCAACGCTACACTATGGTTCATATCCACCAAGTAGACAGAACACTCTACTTAATGCCTTAGTGATAAAATAGTTTTAGATACTTTTGTATTTAGTTCAAGTCACGAAAAATATCCTCTTTCCTGCAATTGAATACCTTAAAAAATGATTCTGCCAACTATTGTGATAATAGCTTCAGGCATTAACATTGAGATATATGAATCTTCTGGCAAAAATTTGTTTTGTAAATGAATCGCTTATTAAAAAGGGACAAGTTTACGAGGCGATTTCCTTATAAGCTTTTTCCTACACTGAAATACAGATTGAAAGAATCGTTGTGGGAAATCCTCTAATGGACTTAACCTATTTTTACATTCATTGATTCAAATATGGAGATTTTAGTGCACTTTGAAACTGCATGAATCCCGAAAAAGCTGCAGAATAATTTGTGCAGTAAATCTTGAAGTATTTAGCTGCATGGGGTACTAATCATTAATCAGTTAACATGCTCTCAAACGGCATATTAGTGCCCTAGAGATAATTTATTAATGCATAAGAAAGTAAAAAATGGTGTAAAAACTAATAGTTTGAACAGTAAAAAGCACTTATTTTCTAACCTCTTTAAAAAAGGTTATGAGTCTTCTGATTTTAACTACGATTTCGTAACGGATTATGAATATTATAAAGGGAATCTAAGAAAATTAAAGGTCAAAAGAAATGTAAATTTTACTAGGAATTTATATTATGCGAGCCATAAAATATGACATTTACAGAGACGTAAAAAAGTCATTAAGTCATAAACTTTATGACCAATTTAAGATTGAAAAGAAACTTTTTTCTAGAAAAACATTCGTTGAATATTGCATAAATTGAATGAATCGTAACGAATTGTATAAATATTCGATGAAACTGATGTTCCTTTCCTGCCATAAAATACTTTATTAAAACCAATTCTGCTCATTAGACCTAAAAACAGAAATATTTTATTTCCAATTTAATGAAAAGTGCTCGAAGTTTTCTTGTAAGCTTTTTAATGAATCTAATGTAATTTTATGTCCCAAAATACATTTTTATGCTACTTAAGATTCTTAAGTAAGTAATATGTGATATTTCATATTTCTTTCTGAAGATTATATATTTAAAGGAATAAAGGAGAGATGACAAAGAACATATGCATTTATACATTAATGATGCATCTTACGATGATTTTGTGCAATAAAATCGTGTAACATTACGTTTTCATAAGCTATATTTTGATAAATTAATATAGAATTTTGCTTGGGCTTAAAGGAGGAATGGTAGCTTAAGTCGAATTTCCAAACCGAAGACTTCTCTGTTTTAATCCTATGGAGAAAAATAATTCTCTAAGCTATGTAAATTACTGCAGCTGTAGTGAATATTTTAAAATTTGTTTTTTATACGATAAATGTAGCTGGGTTTAATGCCCAATACTGCTACGTCTGAAATTGGTTTGAATATTTTAAATACAGTTCTCGAGATTCGAAATTTTAAATACAGATTCCCTTTAATACCTAAGTGTGAACTTGAGGCTAAATTTTTTCATACTTGATTCTGTTGTTTTTTTAAAACTAATTATAATTATTTAAAAACGCATGGGCCTGGCCGAAACAGGAGAATTCATCCTTCTAGGAGTGAGAGACTGAAACAGTTTATTGACTTTGCCCGTCGATAAACATGAAAATACAGAAGTAAGAGCCGTTAAAAAATTATCAAATAATTTTATCTTCTTTTTTTTTATTTAAACTTTTGTCTTATATCAATTGTCGATTCATTTTTTTAAATGTGTCTTTAAAAGCTTTACTTTTTTGCTTTTGTATCGTGCATGCGCTAACGCGGGTTCGATTTTGCTTCGAGCATTTTGGTTTGAAAATTTTAATAAGTAGACATGCCCAAACTTTCTATTAAGTTCACGGGTTCCCAGCTTGAAGGGACCATACAGCCAGTTTATCGTAAAAAAAAACCTGTAAAAATATTCAATATGGAATGATATCAATGGAATTTTTTTTTCCATTTGGAAGATAGACATGGAGATTATTTCGGTTTGTAAACAAGAAAATCGCTACCATTCACCCCTAAGAATAGGTTAGAAATAAATTGAGTTTTCACGATTATTATAAGATTATTAATGTAAAGTAAAATTACAAAGATATCATTCAATAAACTTACATACATTTGCACAAAAATAGTATTCGATGAACTAAGATTATTTTTTTATGAATTGATACTTTCATTTTGTATCTAGGAAAGGATACAAATACGTTTGACTTTTGTCTGTAATAATACAAAGCTTCGCATGCTACAGTATTCTTTCGATGAATGAGCTACTACAATATCGCTAATATATTGTTGTCGCCAATGTTATTATATCGAATAATTCTTACGTTTGATAATAAACTATATGAGCCGAACCGTTGTATATCATGCAAGGGTATCCTCCACAATAGACCAGCTATTTCTTGTTCATACTTCCATTTCCTATATAAATATAAAATTACATGAGTTAGTAAATTAAATAATTGTTAAGTGATGAATTTAATTCGTTTTTCAGTTATTGCTCTTTAGTTTTATGGCTATTGCTATACTTTACTTCCACGTTATCTCATTTACTAAATACTGATACTAATCTAGGTATTGAATTTTTTTAAAATTTGATTTAACTGATATAATTGAGGCATAATACAATGTCAGATCCAAACGTACTTTTTTTTACGTACGCATTGTTTAGAATAAAATATATATTGAAAATACTGAAGGGTCAATATTATGAAAATTTTCAATTTGCCAAAATACTTTCTTATATATTAATCAAATCGGTAACGTTTAGAAATGTCCCATTTGTTAACGAAACACGATTCAGTTATCATTTCTTCGTAAACATGTGCTTAAGATGATATAGCTTATAGGTTTTAGCTATATTTTGAAGTTTTAATAGATTATGTCGTAAGTAACACCTCATCACACCTGTAAATTTTCTCTTTTCATAATATCGACCCTGAAGCATACGTTAAGTGAATTGAAAGCAAATACAGGTAAATTGAAATGCTCACTTGTACATCATCCAGCAAAAGACACAAAGGCCAACAAGAAAGAAGACCAACACCCCAGTTGTGATTTCTCGTATTAGGCCTATTACAAAATTTGTTTTTGATTATAGTCATTCAAAAATATATTACTGGACATGTAAAAAAACTATTCAAAAGTTTTAAAAAATATTGGCATTTAAATTTTTAAATAAAACGAATAAAATGTAAAGGAACAATCGAGACCTTATTTAAAATAAAAATAATAGATAGCCTTAATAATTAAGTTTTAACTGACTAACATGAACATACTTTCAAGATTAAAAAAAACGATTTTAATTTTGTGGTAATAGAAATATAACTTAAATTGATTTTCTCGAAAATGGATTGCAGGCATAGCCATTCAGTTTTAATTTTTAAATTTGAAGTTACTAAAAATATAGTTCATTATTTTAAGAGTAGTTTTTCGTTTGAATCAGTTTAATAATATCAGCTCTAAGTTAGATGAGCTTATGAAAATTCGGAAAGTTAAATAAGTTTATGGATTTGAAATCTCTGTATTCAACAAAATGGGAAGAAAACTACGTTTCTTTATTTTCTCGTGTGATTTTTTTTTTAACTAGAAGGGTATGAGTGCGTTATTTATTTCAAACAATCTAAATACTATGTAACCATTGTGTGATGGCAAAAAAATCAGCTATGTTATTATGTAAATCAGAATGAAATATTGCAATATACATAATGAGATACCACAAACTGCAAGCGGAAAATTTACTACTTACTTCGTTAATGAAATAAAATTGGATCATAAATGTCCTAATGTCACCCAAAGAATTTTCGCAAAGTGGGTTGCATTTATCCCATTAAAAATTTAGGCCAACCTTGAATTTTTTTAATTGGAAAAATAACATATATATGCACTACTCTAGCATTATGATAGACATTTTAGCATCACATTCTCTCATCATTGTACAAGTCCAGTATTATTGTCAAAGTATTTGTCCCAGTATCACACAAAGGGTTGAAAAACCAAAGGCCCGCAGTTAAAGCATAAAATATTTATGTACGTTTTCAGAACTGAGGTTTCATTCTGAATTAAATTTAGTCATTGAAAGAAGGTCTTGCATGAATTATAAAAAGGATTGGGGCAAAATATGTTTGCAAACCTAAAAGCAAGAATTTATTTTACTTTAAAGAATCAAGGTTGTTTTTATTTTCCTTTAAAAAAATCAATGATGTATTTATTTTCTTTTAGGTGACTCAAATGTTCCGGAAGTTATTCTGGGACAAGATCGTTTGCGCTTATTGTAAAATCTATATCTTTCTCGTTCATCACAAGCTGCTCGTATACAAGAAGTCCAATAAAATACTAACGCAATAGTTGTTTACATACCATCTTATCTGTAGCTTTTTCTTTTACCTCATGTATGCCTCGCCTATCAATATCAACATATTATCTTGCATAAAAAAACTCACAATTTAAAGTTTAAAAAGAAGTATGTTACAGAACTTTAACTGCAGTTGTTGTTGTGTGTGTGTGGATACCAATATATTGAGTAAAGAAAATTGTACTTATTTTACTCTATAACATAAATCAAGTAGCGGCTCAGTGGCTGAGAGGTTATACGTGTCCGCCTCGTGAGCCCAAGATCGCGGGTTCGAGTCCCGGCTGAGTCGTCGGATTTTCTGAATGGCAAAATTCTGGGCACGCATGTCATATGATTATGTGGGATGTAAAAGTTCCCTGGAGGGCCCATTTAGCCTGGGTTCTCACAGCAAAATTAAATCTCGGCATACTTTAACATCCACAGCGAGTTCATATTCATTGTAATCTGGGCGTCAAAATTGGTTGCGAGAGTCGCTTAGATGGTGCCACAAAAAGTGGCTCTCAGTTCTGGGGAATCGGGAATGTGCTGAGTCTGCAAAGGCTTGACCGCCAATGTTGCATCCCCATTAAAAAAACATAAATCAAGTAAATTAAGAAAAATATTTTGTAGTGTTGTGATTACAAATCATTGTAGGCTACATGAATTTCCAAGTAATATGTATACTATTAAGAGAATCTAATTTATAAGACAACATTATTGCTAGCGAAAATTATGCACGTAGCCGTTGAAAAACAAAGGTATGTAATATAAATCCAATGAAATGGATGTGAAGGGGCTAAATACTTAAAAAAATATATGAAAGAACAAACTTACTTGGAGGATCAAAGCAACCTGTTCCATCGAATCCACATGGTGGCTCGTCCAATGGGGCTTCCCACAAAATGTCCACATCCAACAGAGTGAACGTCTGCAATTAATTAAGAAAAACTTGTTAAATTTTCAATATCTAGTTATAGTAATCTGATGAAATTTGCCAGACAATTCTGCAGAATGCAATTCTGCCTCCTACTTAATTTATAGTAGCTTTAACTACACTGTTAAAAATTTTGGCGCAGAATTGCACCGGAATCCTGGAACTTTCCTGCTGCCACCACTATTTGGAGTGGGAAATAACCAATTTTGTGGTAAAACTATAGATGCACCGAGGGTCTGCTCTAGGAAATCTCAAACTATAGGCACAATCTATTTTGGGGGCTCCTTTTCAAAAAAATTTGAGTACGATTTCCAGTAATGATGATGCTATATACCAATGTATAAAATTTGTGCTACAATTTTATAGGTTTCCTTATAAATATTGATCAAAACAATCGTGTTAGGACAATTTCTTAGCCAAAATTGAGCGAAAAACAAAGTGGACTATCAGATTTTTTTTAGTTTACTTATATTTTGGGGATTCACAGCATTTAGCATAATAGAACCTGAAATTTAGGGGCCAATAAGTTTTGGAGGCCCTAGGTCCGGGCCTAACGGGCCTTATGGAGGAGCAGGCCCTGGATGCAACTTAAAAGTGGTGAATCTACGTTTCGAATTGTGGTGGCAGCTAAAAAGCTCTAGAATTCCGGTGCAATCCTGCGCCAAATGTTTAACAGTGTACAAGTTAATAGGGACCAGATCAAAGAGCAGACCAAATTAAGATGGACAGACTGCATCACCAAAGACCTTCAAATTTTGAAGATAAGGATTTGGCAAACTATCACTAAGGAAAAGATCGGAAGGGAAGAGAGTTCTTAAAAAGACCCTGGCCCACAACGGGCTGGTTAGGTTAGGTTTCAATTATCGTCGTACTAGAGCTACACGAGGGCTATTGGCAACGGTCGTCGTATTTCAGAACCACGGTCAGGTGACGAGCCAACACCTGAATAGGCACCCAACGCAACCGTTAAGGGCGACATCGTACGCAGCGTTAGGACATTGAAGGATATTTAACGTGCACTCCCTTACACGGGCACACCGGGCTGTCGTGGTGGCAATAGCAGAAAAAAGAATAGTTATTCAAAAACCTTTAAAACTTAAAAAAGTTCCAGGGCAGCTAAACGTTGCGCCACTCGAAAACCTTATAATGACGAATGATGGGTACTAGGAACTCTTGTACCTAATTTGTGGGGATGTCTATTTTAGTTCGAGCTGTAGAGTGGTTTCGGACAGACAGATGAACCCATGTTCGAGAACTTTTTTTTCCGGAATCAGCACTTTTCAAAATGTGCACAAATCATGAATAATTCTTTTCGGATGTTTAACTACATAGTAATGTCTTCATTACCTCATATTTCATTATAGGTAATTGAAAGTAAAAATCTTAATATTAATCGGATGTTATATTTGACACAGCAACCCATGACTGGTAGTCACGAGTTGCTAAGTCAACTATCTTCAAAAATGGACAGCAAAAGAAAACTCGTGTTTAAAACATATTTAATTTAAAACTCCTATTGCTTTTTCAACCGCACCTACTTAGGCCATTATCCGTCAATTTTATTTCGTATTTGTTTCTATCGGTTTACATATTATATTACAATTATACATTCTAGTTCATATATTCTGGTACTATTTCTACTAGCTCATATATTTCTATTCTTGTACATTCTAGTTAATATATTCCGTACTATTTCTATTAGTCTATATATTCCTATTTAATTTGTTAGTACAGTTGGGAGTTGTTTCCTGTTTGTTTTTGTTATTTTCAACATTTAATTATTTTTTGAACTTCAAATAAATTAAACAGACAGTAAATAATATTTAATTTGTAAAAAAAATGGAAATCTTAATTTTTTTTCTGAAGAAGTTTAAACTAAGCTGGATGCTGTGTTTGGCGATTTTTTTTCTAATGTGTATAAATCTTGTGTAGAAACGGCTGTTGATGACATTTACTGTTACGAACCTACTTGTTTTTCTTATAAGAATTTTAGTGAGTTTTTGAGTAACAGGATAATAAGCTAAAATATTTAAGTTCTTTTAGAATTTATTGTTTATATACTTAATTAGCAAAGCATATTTATAAGAAGTATGTTAAACCTAAACTGGTGTAAAACCAAGTAGGTTATTAGAGGGTAATATGTCGACAATTTCAAAGCAACTGGTGAAGAGTTGCTGTATGTTTAAATTTTTGAAACAAATTTTTTTGAAAACACACTTTTGAAAACACTCACATTTTAATTTACAAAATATTACTCTGTTTTGTACCAGTTAAGGAGGAAAACTGTCTACCTGCTTTTTAAATTGTCACATTATATGGAAAATTTGCGTCTAAATTAATGGCTTCTAAATTTTAATTCTTTACTTGACGCGTGTCAAGTGGTACTTAGAAAAAAATATTAAAAAGTTAAAGTTAAATACAGCGTTTGCATATTTTTAAGCATTTTTAAATATTTAAGCACAAAAAATCAAACAAATATCCAAAATTATACTGTTAAAAATGTAGCACTTCGTTTCCTCAACGAATAATTAATGAAATCTTTGTCATATTTTCAGCACTTTGGTTGAACAATTTCTTAGGTTCCGGATGGTTCAACCGAATATTGAAAACATTGTGAAACGTTTCACTAAAATAGCCGTTATAGCTACTAGCTAATTATTATGGTGAAACCAAATGCAAGTTTATAACAATTTAGATGTTTTGCATTATTTTATGTCGTATTAATTAATTCATAATGTTTATAACCTCAATATCCTTTAACTAACGTGCTTATACTTTTCGCATATCTTCAGTTTTTATCACATCTTTTCTCGTGTGTACAATAACGTTAATTATTAGAGCTCCGAAAGAAACCATTTAAAATTGTTATGAAAATATAAACGATGTTTATCAAGGTTTTTCAACATAAAGTAAATCTAGTAACCCCAAACCATATTAAATAGAGTCTCATTAGGTTTAGGGAAAGACTCGACGAAAACATAAACAACGTAGAAAACATTATTTAACTCATTTACGAGTAAGTTTACATGGTAGAATTAAGAAAAATCGCGTACATTGTGTTTATTTTCTAAAATAATGGCCGGACTTTAAATGCAATTTTAAGAAATTCAAACAATGGAAGAATTTCAAAATCACTAAATATCACTTGTAGCTTTGAATATATTTTTGAGTTGGGGAGAGTAGATGTTTTTTGCAAATATTTTTACAGTGGATTATATTTAAAAAGAAATCTAAAAAACTATGTAAACATGTATACTTAAATATGAACGGTCAAAAATAGTTTTTGAAATACAAAAAAATGTAAGATTTTATCAAAAGTACTTAAAAATACTGATTAAATATAAAATTTAAAAGAATTAAACCATAAAGTTAGAAATACTATAAAACAGAGTAAGATTCGAGCTAAGAAATGAATTAAAAATGTATATTACATTAAAAAAATTGTTTATAAAATTCGAAACTTTATGTAATTTACTTTGAAAGATTATAAATTGCAATTTTCGATTATTTTTCTTTATTTCCCTATTTACCAGACTTTTAAGATAATTGACAAAAAAATAATATTAACAACAAACCAAAACTTTACAAATTAAATAAATATAAAATAGTTAAATTCTGCTTTTCAAAATTCAATTAAAAGATTTAGATAAACATCTCATCTTTTTGATCGATAAATCGCCATATTTTTTGTTTGCTGGTCACCGAACGAAAAATCGTTCAATACAAAATTTCTACATCTTCATCTATCACCCGTATTCCCTTGCAAGTCCTTCTGAAACACTTTTTATATGTCACTTTACTAACAACCCGTGAAGGTACCAGAGACATAACATAGAGTGGACTGCGCTTTCATAGTAAAGCAGCTTAGGGATGGAAAACCAAAACCGTTTTTCAAAAAACCGGTGGTCCCGGTTTTGACTGAAAACCGTTTTTTTTGTATGAGGCCCTTTGGAACCGAGAACCGGTTTTTTTAGGGAAAAACCGATGGAAAATGGAAAACCGGTTTTTTCTGGAAAACCGCCATCCCTTGAAGATTAGGATTATGTCCTAAACATCATAAATCGCCAAGAGGGGAAAGGTTGCTACATATGGCAACTTAACGCTACCGTTTCGTTACGAACTATTCGAAATTGTCGCCAGACCTGAATATCAGCTAGCAAACCGAAGTGGAGACTACCATCAATACCCAGTCACGTGGGTTTCTACCAATCACGGCAGCTTGAATTTTTTTAATGTTTTTGCAGACGATTTTTTGAGCATTGTTGGTATTTTTCTCTTTTGGCTTTTATAATAAATATTTAATTACATTCTTTTAATCTCTGAGCATGAGTCGTGAATGTTGTACTCTTAATTCAGTAACGTTTTGTGCAAGATGCCAAATGCTTGTGAATTCCTAATTGTAAAGAGGGGTATAAAAAAGGATTAGTCACACTTCACGGGTAAAATTTATTTAGTTCTGCACACTTTTAGTAATTGTGTGTTCTTCATAAACTATAATTTCTATCGAGGAAATTTATTCTAAAAGCTCATTTATACTGAAGAATCATATCCATGATTAAATCAACGTTCTTAGAACTCTAATTATAGTAAATATTTTGGGCCAAGTCAATTAAATTAATGGTCTGAACATTAGACAGCTTAGAAGTAGAATATTTTTTTACAATTTGGTCAAAACGAAACCTGTTTTTGCAATCGTGTTTGAGTTATTTATATTTAAAAAGTAGAGCATTTGCTGAATTTGGAATATATTGATGTGTTTTAGAAAGTTGATTTATTCCAGGTGAAATAAAGGAAGAAGCAATATTTAAAAAAAAAAAAGATTTTTTTTTTAAATTGGACCGGTTAGAACGAAAGTTATAGAGACGGCAGAAAATGTTCACCATGTCAATTACCAACTTATATTACAGCAACACTCTACATAAACCTACTAATGTTCTTTTAAATTAATTTTTAATAAAGAGTCCACATTCAATTGTTCAAGTAATCTTAAATAGACTCACAAAATCAAAGAAATAATCTGATATCTATTAAGAGGATCTTAAAATACTAGCGATTCATCCTTGCTCCTTTCCAAGGTTCTTTATCATAACATTAGATGGTCGGCCTCTGTGTTCAGGTCGTTGTGGAAAAACTCGCTAAATGGTAAACTCGCCATAGATGCGAGCCAAACGCGACACAGTCATGTGACTGTGTAAGTTAGATGTTTAGGACACTTTAGGTTTGCCAATGCGCAGTCCACTCTACACTGTAAAAAATATCGGTACAACCTTGCACTAGATTTGTAGTATATAATTACGCGTGGGAATAGGTTGCACCACGAAAGTAGGATTTCTAATTTGACAAAAATCTTCACACCAAGTTGCACGGTATATGTCGTACAACTAGCGCCGTTCCTGACCAATCAGAGGCCTTAACGAGTACGCTCACTTGCACGAATATTGTGGGATTTCTTCTTTCCTGGCTCCAAACCAGAAACAACAACAAGCTTCTAGTGCCGATTTGAACTTATTTGATCGTCTTTGGCTGAATTATGGAGGAAAAACTTCTCGGTAAGTTAATATTTTTTATAATACTACAATAAATGAACAAAAAAAATTGTATATAGTTTAAAAATTGTAATAGTTAATCTCACATCGCATCGAAATAAGGCCTAATTTTAGCCTAACACACGGCAGTCTCTAGATATTTTAAAATTTACAATTCTGATTTGATTTATAATTAATTCTAACGCTTTTGCGATGTGATTAATGTTTTTTTATGAGTTTTAATCCATACTTTAGTGTGTTGTGAAAGACACTTATGTTTCATGTTTTACTTTTTATATCGAAGAGTGATGTATACAGACATGATTTTAAAGCTTTGCCCGAATTCTTCTAAATTGATTTTGTTTGGTTATTGTTATTATGTTTAGTTATATGTGTATTTATTTATATTTTCCGGTACTGTGGCTTGTTGTTAAGTTATGAAAATTCTTCAATGTGAACTAAATGCTATTTGATTTACAAAAACAAGGGCTTAATCCAAGTTTACGGCCCGGAAACTTTTTGGGAAGATTGGCGACATTCAAAGGGGCGATAAATTACTCTAGCAACCATGTTCCACTTTATTCCAACGATTTTTATGCCTACAGCTTTATATTTATATGCCTTTATTACCATTTTTGTTAATTTTCTGCCTTTTTAATGGTTTACTGATGTATTTTTCATGCTTTTATTATCGGCTGATGGTCAATGCTTCCGTTTGTTATAATAAAGTTTCGGTTCGTATTTTCGTCGATTATGTTACCACTCTTCCTCGATGTCGCCAAATTTTGCGATCAACGCAAGAGTCGCCGGGCCAGGAACTAGGATTTTACCTAGATTTTTTATACCAAATTATTTTCAGATTCCTTGTCTTTAAAATGATACAAGTAATTTGTAAATGTCGACCTCCCAAAAAAAGCTAGTTTTGGTGTCTCGGCCTAATTTCTAAATTATCTGCCAAAAATAAAAAAAAGCTAACCTTAGACCAATAATTTTTTTATAATTAGAAAAATAAATACAGTGCGCATAACTTTGCGATAGTTGAAACGTTAACTTTTCGATGTTAGAAGTTCCATAGAATCAGCGGGAAAAACTGGGAAATACCTAAAAGCGTACAGATTTGCAAACAAATTTTAATTGTCTTAGTTCTTACTACAATTTCTTTTCACTTGTACTTTTTATTATTTAATTCAAATTCTATTGTTCAATTTAAATTCGATTAAGTTTTACTATTTCATTATACATATCATGACAGTTTTTTAAAAATAATTTATTCAGGTGGGACCCCCTCTGGCTGATTGTATCCGGCATCGCCGTCCTGCTCATTTTGATCGGTTCAATCCTGCACTGCTGCGGGGATGCCCAGGACAACTCCACCGACTGGACTCGCCACCGGGGGCCGGACGGTAAAGCTGGCTGCTGCGGTGGAAGGCCGGACCACATGAGCCGCAGACACCACCTGGTGTTCAATAACAGAAGCCTCACCAAGCAATTGCTGCCACTAAGTAATGCCAGGTGAGATTTACCCTTTTTGATAGTGATGCCATTTGAATTTTGTCAATGTCTCCGTTAAAGGAATACTGGTATTGGCCTTGGATGATCCACTAGTAAATTACTTGTGTTGAAGGGATACATTGAGAGATGTTTCTTATGTACATCTAGGCATTCTTTTTTTGGCATCCTTTTTGCACTCAATATAAGTTTTTGTAAATCAGTGATTTGTAATTCTATTTTTTCAATTGTATCATTTTCAAAAAGTTCTTTTTTTATTATAATTCTTGTTTAATCACTATCTTTTAAAGTAGTTTTGCTTGTTTTTTTGCATTTTTATTTTTATTGAATGGCTTCTGATGGTGGAAAATTAAAATTGATTTGCCAACTTAATTTTGTTAGAAAGGCCCCAAAGTTTTCATTTTATATTAAATTTGTTTTACAATTATAGGTTTCGTCTGATGCCGACATTCTTTAGGTGAGCGAGTCCTCATTCTCTAGCATTCTTGGACTAGAGGACTTGGAGGAGATATGGGCGACACAGAAAGTTTCGTGATCATCAGCGAGTTTAAGCCATCAGCTTGTTGTAAATTAACTTCATGGTTTTTTTTTTGTTTGTTTTTTTGAAAAGTTTTTAATGTAAAGCAAAAGTTAAAATCATGTTTGAATTTCTTTAATTTTTAAATCCGTAACTTTACATTTTTAATAGCTTTCTGCAAAAATTTTCTTCATGTCTACTGTGTTAAGTGTAGAAAAGATTTTTTTTTGTTTAATCTTTACTCTGATTTCATGTTAAACATGTTCATTGCCACAAACCGTTTTTTTGTATTTTGTGTGTGATTTTAAGGGATGTCCCGTTACATGCAAGACTTACATTTCATTCAGAACACACATCCTTAAACATGATGAACTGAGGCCCAATTCTCAAAACATGAAGATGACTTGTTATAGCTGTGGGTACAAATCGCACTTGAAAGCTAAATTCATCAGCCATTTCAGACACCACACAACTATCATATGCCCCATTAAAAATTGCCAAAATTCTTGTACTATATATTCCTCATTTAGCTCGTATTTAAGAAGAATACATTCTTGACATAAGCTTAATAATTTGTCTTCAAATATGATTGATAAAGCTGTAGTAGATTCGATTAATGAAAACCCCAAGGATGATTATCTTTTCCCCCATTTGAGTCACTAAATGAAGATACTAACTTGTATTCAATCTTCGATAGGAGAGTGTCTTAATTTATTTTAAAAAGGCAAGAAAATCTTCTTTTAAGCAGAAATGAAGAAAAAAAATTGTATGCCACATTTTCCTTTCCAATACCATTTTTCACATTGGAGGTTACCGATTTCTGAATGTATAGGTATGAAAGTAATAACCTTAAGCAGTTCCTTGATAAATACCCACTGTCAATATACAGGTACAAAAATAATAATGTAATTCCAAAGCATTTGATTTTTGATCCTACTGAAACCTATTAATTGTATGTAAAAGTAATTATTCAATGTATATAGGGCAAGTTTGAAAACATTTTTGGTTTATTGTGATTTACTGTAAAATATTTGTAACCATTGTTTTGTATCACTGCTAACAAAATTTTTCAGCTCAATAGTGTGTTATCTTAAGTGTTATTAGTTAAATATTTTCATGACTTATTTAGAAACCTCTTAGATGCCTGTATACCTTCAAGGGCGTAATTTTTTGCTAATTGATAAATTACATTTCTTATAGCTATTGTAAGGTCCTTTTTGGTTGCAAATTTGTATAGTGGTCAAAAGATTAAAAAAAACTCCGAAGGATTTTAGTCAGCATTTGGCCTAGAAACGGGATTTAGCCAGGATGGGATAACAGGAAAATTTATAGATATTTTAATTCTGTAAATTGGAAAATTGAAAGAAATATGTGAATTAGGGAATCACCCTCGCTCATATACATGTCATAAAATTTACTTGCTTTATTAGCAATTAAATTTAACTCGAAAAAGTAGCTATATTTCAATTTACAAAATCAAATGTTTACAAGATATGACTTCGGCCAAGTGTCAAACCACACATAAACATTCTGAGTACCTGTATGAACTAAAAAAAATGAAATCTGGTTAAATTTCGTGTTTTTAAGGTAAACAGTAACCTTAATTGTTTCAACTTTTATTTAAAAGATTGAGTTCTACCAAGTTTCAACATCCAGTTTATACAATTCCAATAATTTTAATAAGTGGTTTCCAAAGCTATTACAAAAACAAAACAATTTAGAATATTGCCCTGTAATACTGTATATTTACTCCCATGATTGTAATTCATTAGAAGAAAAATGTGTTTCCTTGTACTATGTGTCCATGTAAATAAAAATAGTTTTTACAAGCTGTGTTTGAATAAAAAAAGTTGAAGTAATTGTACATCAATTGAATTTTTCTCATCATTTATCAATGGTTGTAATTTATTATGTTATATGATTATACACAGCCAAAATTATATGATATATGAATAAAAAATAGAATCCTGTGATATGATGCAATTCAAAGGCTTTCACATCCTGAAATGTTTCCTAGTGAATTTTAAAATGAGCAATTTCAATAATACAAATATATAATCAGTAAATGTGAACGCATTCTATTTTTAAAAAATGAGACTTTTACTATATTCTACACATTTAAAAAGAAACAATTACACATGTTAAAGTACCATTAGGTAAGACTGCCAATGCAAATAGCTAAATAATAATTATAAAAAATCAATAAAATAAAAATACCAGTGCAGACAAAAACGTCATTTCTCGTGCAGTTGAATACCACAAACGCCGTGCTAACTAAATCTTAATTTCTCGTGTATCTAAATACCATAAACGCCGTAAAAACTAAATCGAAATTTCTCGTGCATCTAAATACCATAAACGCCGTGCAAACTAAATCGTCCTTCCTCGTGCAATTGAATACCAGAAACGCGGTGCCAACTAAATCCTCATTTCTGGTGCAAGGTTACACGAGAAACGGCGTGAAAAATTTCACCAGTCGCTCGTTGCAGCTGCAGGAAACCAGATTTCTGGTATAAGGTTGCCCGAAACTTTTAACAGTGTATGTTATGTCTCTGGAAGGTACCGCATACGCGTGAGGGATCAGTAGTCCATTCATCAAGTGTTACAATTTATAAGGTCCAATGATTTTGTAAAAGGTTCTGTAAAACTTGATTGATGAACGATGTCAGTGGAAAAGTGATATATATTATTTTTTTGATCTACACGTATAAGATATGGAATTTTCTATGCAGGTTCATTTTTCGAATTCTGGGAAAAACTTGTTTTTGGTGCAGATATCATTAATTAATTCCTACAAATTGACACATATATAAGTTAATAAAATGTGTATGGTAACTGCATTGATATAAAATAATATTTTATGTAGGGGAATTTAGCCTTAAGTTGGTGTTTTGGTAAAAGATCACATGGAAGAATTAAGAACCTTTATTTTTTTTTTATTTTGGTGCGAATTCTTCAATTTACCAACCGCAATTGTGCACTGGGTATTCATAATCATTTTTGACTTAAAAGAACCATCGAATGAAATTCAGCTAATATCCTTTTTTTTTTCTTCAATTACGTATTATTGCATAATCCAATGGTCTAAACCTATAAAATGGCTCCGTATTTGGTAGCCTAGCTTATAATCCGCTGTTTGTTAAAACCTGGTGCACACAAGTAACGTCACGCATCTTAGAAATCATACTTTTTATTAATGAAGAAGAGGTAAACATTTCAGTTTAACTTCAAAGCAACTAATAGATATAACAACCCTACTTCAATTTACTAGACCCCAAAATCCTCCAATGGAAAGTACAACTACCATCGGCCCACAGCTGTTTTATTTAGAATGCGAGTTTTGTAGTTAGAGCCCTCGGATATAACTGAAGAGTACTGGGGGCAAACTTCTTCATCGACAGGGAATCTGCCCGTATTGAGGTCTGCATGGCAACTGATGCCTATTGGAAACGGTTTCTCCCTTGGCTATTCTTCCGCGATTCAAGAGTCAGGCTACTACCATGCGTGAATCTCGATCATAAAGATAGTAAACCCGTGCCCTGCGTGATAAGAACCGAGGTAAGACTGGTTTCTTCACGCCACTTTAGGCGATGACTCACTATCTCCGCCAAGCAGACCTATTGCAGACTGATTCTTTTGGCGATAAAGGGGTTCTCACCCTGGTAGGGTAGACTAACCAGTGAATGAACGTTTAAGGCACTGCGTTCGCCAGTGAAAAAACACAAGGACATAATGACCAGGACAACCAACCATATGTCACATAGCTTCCTCCTAGATGGGAGGAAGTCAGTGTTGCAAATCCATCTAGTGGAATGATTTTCAATCCTTATTTTTTAATTATATTTACCAAATGTTCACTCACTGGTCAGTCATCCCTACTCTCCAGTTGTTGAAGCACTCTTACCGGTTCTCCCGTCTCCTCGTCGTACTGGAACTGCGCCATGGGCAGCATGAGGTGCGAGAGCCTCTCTCCCCCTAGACCCTTGAGGGTGAGGTTGGGCGGTGTGGGCTGGAGAGCCAGGACCGTGTAGTTGCCCTCCACGTCCCCGTTGTCGTCGATGTGCATCCACGCACCAGTCACGCCTGTAAAGAAGTCACAACAGAGTTCACTTACTGCACTCTCAAAAATGAATGCTCAGAAACGACGAAATTTTCCTTAATTTTGACGATCCGTTTACTGGCAAATGCTCCTAGTTTTCGTTTCCTCAAAGTGAGGAAATCTGAATCGTCATTTTTATGAATGTCGTCTAATCTAAAGAAATATTTCGTCATTTTTGAGCATGTGAGTACAACAATGAGATTCAGTTCCCTCAAAATCAAGATACAGAATCGTCAGTCACGATCGTAAAAGTGAGGATTCGCGTTTACTCCAAAGTCACGTGATAGTTTGACGAAACAATCCTCAAAGTTAACGAAATGGGGCTTGAGGATTCATGAATCGTCAAAAATGAAAGTGTTATTTCTGAGAGTGTGGCAAAAAGTAAAGGGGTATTGAGTAACACTAGCCCAACAATTTTGGCCAATGTCGCATGAGTATCAGCCAAACTTGGAGAATATTGGATGAAATCGATAATTTTCTATCCATTTTATCCAGATTTTCCCGTTCTTTGAGGTTTCATACGGGAAATTACGAAAAGGGCAATACTTAATTTTACTGCAATCTTATAGTATTTTGCAAGGGTAAAAGGAAAATATTATGTTTTGCAATATTTTTTTCAATCAAGAATAATTTTTTTCCAAATATTATTCAAACTAATATTGCACCCTGATATTGCCCAGGGTAGGTAAAACGTCGTCCATTATGCATTGGGCGATGGGTATGAGCCGAAATTGGCCAATAGTGCTGTGCTACTCGGGACCGACTATATAAAGACAAAAGAGGGTCGAGTAGCACTGAATGTAATAAATGGCATAAGAGACAACGAAAATAGTCATAAGGAATTTAAATTAAACAGCTCTGCCTGTAAAATACATAAGAGCTCGTTTAGAAACACCACCTGTAACAAAACTTAAGAGCGGTGAAAAAAAATAACCGAATAAAGGCATAAGAAAGTTGATTATACCCTTCCGAAAAACAGTAAGGGAAAAAAAAGTATAAAAGTGTTGAAAACCAAGCCTATAAAATTTTGATGATTAAAAGAAAATTATGGCCAAAAATGTATTTTTTTCCATCATATAACGAAAAGCTAAGTTTTTGTGGTGAAAAAAGAAGTATGCTATCCAATTGTTACGAAGATACGGCTATCTGAATCATGGTTTAACCATTAAGTTAACTAGCAAGATTAGTTTTGACAAAAATGACAAATCTACAATAAATGCGCATTCTAGAAGGCATTGGCTTTATAGCCCGTTACCCTACTCACCAGAAGTGACACAGCCACGAAAAACACAAAGAAATGACGACACAAACACCTAGACAAATAACATTTATTGACATACACAAACATCCATGCCTTATCGGGATTCGAACCAGAATCTAGAAGCTCCAAAGGCTAGTTCCCCAACCGTTATGCTGCCGGGTCGGCAACAAGATTAGTTTTAATCAGCAGTGAAAAAGGAAAATAGAAGATATTCATTGAATTGGGATAAGGAAAAAAAGCAGCTGGATTTCTGGCTGCGAGTTTTCATGAGTACACTCTTAAAACGAAAGAGCGATTTTAACTCGGTCTGAGTTAAATTCACTCCTCCAGTCTGGAAAATGCACTGACCCGGAAGGAGTGGATTCTTTGTGTGTTAAGCCTCCGACATGATCACTCCAAACGAGTGATTTTAACTAAGTCTGAGTTAATATTCAATCCTTTCCAGTGTCGAAAATGCACTTCTCCATCTGGAGTGGATTTCACTCTTTTGTTTTAAGAGCGTAGACATCCTGAAGTGTCGTAAAGGAAAACAACAGCCACCAACCATATCTTGTGCTACCAATCAACATACTGACTTCACTTTCTCATATGATAAATATAACCGAATTTTTTAATACATCTTTATGTTATACTCTTAAATATATCACTATACATAGGGATACTTAACCAAATTTTAAGTTAAGAATATTATTATATTTTCAACTTTTCTGTTACTACTTTTTGATAACAATAAGAACAAAAATTTTGTAAAACTTAATTAAGTATAAATTAACTACATTTAAACATCCATTAGTAAGGTTTTAAAAAAATTAAAAAGCCATGTCCCCAGTTCTCTCTATTTTTAAAATTCTTAAGCAAGATAATAGTTTGTAACTGCCTGTTGTTTGTTCACTAACACAAGTTGAAAGGATTTTGTTCTTATATGTTAATAATTTTGTATATTAAAGATAAAAATATTTCTCGAATATTACATTTTTCAAGACCCCCAGTAATATAAATCTGAATATTAACTTAAGTTCACTATACATAGACCTCATATGACTTGACACATTGTTACACAAAAATCCCCTCTAAAACTAAAAGAAACTATTTGGAAACATTTCTTCTAAATAATAGTGAACTGGGAAACTAGGAAAGGAAACAGCACTAAAAGACAAAGGCTGTTACTAACTTTAACCATTAACTTCTACTCTAATGGGAGGATGTGAAGAAATAAGACTCTTCACACAAGGTTTTTTGGGAAATAAAGACACATGAACCCTCTTGTTTTCCTTCTTTTTCTAGTTTCTATTCTAGTATAGACAGCTTGGTTTTCAGTTTTATTTAATCTTATGTATTAGTGCCAACCTTTTTTAACGAACATAGAAATGAATTGGTGCAGAAAAAAGGTTATTTAGAATACATTATGTGAAGGTTGTAGTTTCAAAATTCCCATTTCTCAATGTATAACTAAGGTAAAGTTGTCTGGTCCATTTATTGGTGACATTTGAAGATGGTAAATTTAATTGGACGAAATCGCCTATGAATGGACCGGAAACTATATCTTAGTTATGCTTTGGAAGAACACTTTAAGAGAACCTTTTAAATTACGAGGCATGATTCGTTCGGTATAAGCACGCCTCGAGCGAAGTAATTAACCCTCTTTAAGTTAAACCCAATCAATCAGCTTTACACTCGAAAATTCCGACTGAGTGACTGAATGGTTTAGAGATCTGGCTATGCAATCAGGAGGTCCAGGTCTGAATCCCGGCAAATGGGCAAGGGGGGGTAGCCTGGACAAAAACGCAGCGCTTCCATCTTTGTGCTGCGTGTTTGTGCGTACTTATTCTGAGTATTTGAGACATACGTGCTCGTTAATTCTGTTGAGTCGAAAGTCCCTAAAAACACACGAATGCGTTGAAAAAACAAATTATAAAAGCAGAATTTATCTTGACTTTGGAGAAATTTTTATTAAACCACGGCCTACTCAACTAAGACCGAAGAAGATCTCTCAATCACGCTCAGGGACGGAAATTTCGACATCATAGTTCCGAGTGATGTTGTTCCGAGGATGAAGACAACCTCCTTTGAAAACTGTTCGGAACCACTCGTTCACGGCCGACCACATTTTTAGGGTTCCGAATACGTCCGAACTAGTTTCTCGATTTTAAGCACACGGAACAGTGACGTCAAAATTTCCGTCTACGCTCATGTTTGGGAAAGCTTCTCTGGTCTTGTTATTGAAGTTGGCCGAGATTAAACTTGACATTGGAAGTTCGCTTACTTTGGTACATGCCCCTGCTAATGATCTTTTGAATGATGTTCGTTCCGTTCCTTGGGTCTCCATCTTCGTCCAGTGTTTTGGCCAAGGCCTCTGCGTACAGGATCACAGAATCGTACAGGTATGCTGCGAATTCGGTGATGTGCTGCAACATACAAAATGGTTTCATGAATTTTGAAAACTGCTTATGTCTGAAAGACAGTTTCTAAATCTTTAACCGTTAAAAATTTTGGCACAAGATTGCACCGGAATCCTTGAACTTCCCAGTTGCTACCACTATTGGGAGCGTGAATTTGCCTATTTTGTGGTAAAGCAGTAATTTTGATGTACCGCAAAAGTGGTGAAGCAATGCTAAACAAAAACCCCAAATAGTGGTGCAATCTTGCTCCGAACTTTTGAATAGCGTAGCCTTAAAATTTCTCACCACTCATAAAAGTTCCTAGATATGATTTCTTTTTGAAAATAACAATTCCTTTCAGTACCGTAATTTAAAACAGTTACAGTTAGTCAACGACACAACGAAGGGAACAATTAGTTTGAAATTCGCATCGATTGGATATCTAGCTTCTTTTTTATGGTCTCAAAGGATTCAAACTACGGGAAAGGGAGGAATAGTTAATTTAAAAAGAAAAAAAAACAGTCAATCTCTAGAGAAATGATTCGATAACTATTGATGTGCTAAATGAGCGGATGATATTTTCGAATGCATGGATTTTGTAAAACTGCTGCATAGATAAGTCCTCCTTTAAAATTCATGATTCATTTGCAAAAATCACTCACAATAATTTGAATAACATCGAACCCAAGAGCTATCATCAGACAAAAAGTAGATACACAAAAGATGGACACCGTTGCTACAGATTAAAAAAATGTTTTTATTTAGGAGTTTTAAGCACATTATCAACCTTTTTTGAGTATAATTAACACCTACCTTAGTGAATAAAATAGTTAACTAAGTTTTTAAATGCGTTTTTCGTGTAGGTGAACTTGATCTCGTTCGATTTCTCATTACTATGTTCTTAGTCTTTTATTAAGTTTATTTAGATAAGCTTAGCCAGAAATCCTATTTTCTCATGTCAAATTTTCTTTCCAATCGTCGGAAATGAATAAAGAAGTAAAGCTTGGACCAAAGTTAAATATTAAATGTAGCCGTAAAGTCTAAAAGATCAATATAATTTGTGACCCACATTTGAATAGATCATTTAACGACGCAATTTTAAATGATGTGCAATAAAGTTTAAATATTAAAAAGTAACCAAACAAACAGAATTTAAACATAATAAATTTTTACTGCTGAATTTGAGCTATGTTTTTTTTTCAAATATTAAGCTCGAAGGTAATGAACGTTGTGTTTGAACTAATGTTACGGTTATTAAAGATGTTCGCGTAACCAATGTCGTGGAAAAGCCCTGGGACAATGCCAAGCCTGAAGTTACAGACCAAGATGCGGTTGCGTTCACTAAGTGATTACATTTGTGGTTTTTCGTCGGCAGTGTATTGTAGCTTTTGGATAAATAGGATTGCTAACTCTGCTTGGAATTGGAATAGCGCCAACCAATAAAAAAATCTTATGAACGCGGTAGCATTTCAAAAATTAAAAAATCTTCTGAATACCTATGATACATTACTGTAATACATTGCTATATTATAATATATTAGACAAGTCATGTTTTCCATGTCTAATTTGGCACCCCCATTACTATTACAAATTAAACTAGTTTTTGTTTTATTAAACAAAATATCCATAATCCATAACATTTCACATTATTTCAATTTAAGCTAAATTAATAATTTAATTTGCAAAAAAAGCGTGCGATGTTATATCGGTCCACGCTGAAATAAAACATATTTTATATTTGGCTTGAAGTACAATTAAACCCTATCAAATAGTTTACGCTATGTCGAAGTAAAGGAAAGGTTTTGGAAGAGAAACTCAAACAAACAAAAAATTCCACATTCATTACCATCTTATAATAATCCGAACCTAAACTTTAAAATACACTGCCCACAATGCAATATAAAGAATAGTCATTGCAAAGCCGATAGTGACTCTTTATTTTATCTATATATAGTGCTCGGCGATTATGGATTATGTAAATTCGACTCCAACTTATTAAAACAGGTTATTAAAATGAAAGACAATAATCTTTCCTATTTTTAGCTACTTTTCACATTAAAACATTTTATTTTGTTGTAAACCGGCTAAAAATAAATCCATTATCTTTTCCCGCTATACCATTTAATAACATTATTCAAAATAAAAGGAAGTATTTAACATGCCAACAAAGAAAGTAATTTTATCTTCTTACCAATTCTTTTGTTTAACACAAAATACTGTTTACCTTATAGCCCACGTTAATATGCCATTTAAAGCCGGTTTTATATTTAGCAATCATATTGTTTAAAGGCTAAAAATAACGCACTTTAGTAGGATGATAATTAAGGTACGACACATTGTATCTAAACTTCCAACTAAAAATGGGGGCTGGGGAGCCCAGTCGGTTAGGCACTCTCCTAGCATGCGAAAGGTCCCAGGTCCGGGTCCGAGCATCGGCAAAATAACTGCCGACCTATAAACGGCCCGTGCAGCCAAAAATGCCCGACGAATAATACCCTGTGTAAGGGAGTGCACGTTAAATACCCTTCAAAGTCCTAACGCTGCGTACGATGTCGCCCTTAACGGTTGCGTTGGGTGCCTATTAGGTGTTGGCTCGTCACTGGACTATGGTTCTAAAATACGACGCCCTTCGTCAATAGCTCACGTGTATCTCTGGTGCGACGATAATTCAAACCTAATCTAACTAACAATCTTTTCACAGAATGTAAAAACTTAAGTTTGGTTAAAATTTAAAAGGCATTTTTCCTTCAAAGACAATATTCTAAATATACTATACAGATTTCCTTAGGTAAAGAAATTATTTACAGAAAAAAAAATTTAAATGGGAAATTCATATCAGTATGTGAATACCATGTGAATACCATATACATGGTAATTCTATACCATATCCATGTGAAATCCAATATCCATGGTTATACTGCCATGATTATACTGTACCGTATCCATGTGAATACCATATCCATGTGAATACCATATCCATTTACCATAACCATGTGAATACAACATTGGAATACCATATCAAAGTATTTTTAGGTATATATCATCTCATAACCAAGCATATATTAAAAAATTATTTTTTTAATAAGCGTAAATAACAAAACTAAAAAATTGAAGCCTTTTCCACTCTTTACACCTCACATCGAATCATCTCTGTCGCATTTTAACATCTCAAGACTTTAATGCCACCATTGACTTTACCAATTTCAACATCTGCCACCATTCTCTAAATCCGCACTCGAAAAAAGCCGCCAGTGCTTGTTTTTCAATCCGAAAAAAGAACTTGGAGTGAACAGCTCAAGAAGAAACTTCATCTTTTGTCAACTCTTCGCAAACCATACACTCTGACACAGAGTGCTCACTTCTTGAGATTTTAAAACGTTTTCCTTCTAATCGAATTTATCAGAATCGTCTTAGTATTATTCCACACATAAATCTTCATTTCTACTTTTATGACGTTGGGGTCGGCGCATTTATTGCGCCACAACTCAGAATAGTACGTTTTTATTGAATCAGTTGAAGGGGTAACATGAGGTGGTAGTGGATCTTTTGACCGAAAACGGCTGTATGAATTATTTTATGACTATTATTATTAGTAAACAAAGTTGTAATAAGTAAATAGAGAAAAAGGATTCGAAAGTAGCAAAGGGCAACCATAAAGTTTATTTTTTCTCTAATGGGGCTGCAACTTTGGCGGTCAAGCTTTTTCCAGATTCTCATACTCCCCAGAACGAGTCATTTATTTGTGGCCCCATCTAGGCGACTCTTGTTACCAATTTTGACGCGCAGATTACAATGAATCTGAGCAATCTGTGGATTTTAATTTTGCCGATAGAACCCAAGCCAAATGGGCCCCTCCAGGTTTCCTTTACATGCCACATAATCATACGACATGCGTGTCCAAGATTTTCCCATCCAGAAAATAAGACGACTCAGCCGGGTCTCGGTCCCGCTGAGTTAATTTTAGATAAAAAATCTAGATGTGACTTGGTCAGTTTTTAACTAATACTAATTCAAAAAGTATTTTAACTGGAACTTCAGTGCCGGTTTTTTTCAGGAGTCTTTAAATTGATTTAAAATTTATAAATCAATCCTTTTTTTTTATTTAAACTCATAGCAGGGGTGTTTTCAGTAAAGTCATAAATACAGCAGTAGAACAAACAATTATTCGATTGCTTTATTTATCACTCTTTATCAAATAAATATTATCTTTCTCCACGAAAACCTAAACATTTCATTTCTTATGATAAGTATTTTTATATTTATTTCAATTTTTAATTAACATTTTAAGTGCTATTAATTAAAAAATAATACGAGTACGATTTGAAATTCTTTTAGATAATCCTTTGTTTGTATGTCTTACAAAATTTCTAACAATAAATAGGATTTATTTGAAAGTCTATTGTATACTTTTTATTTCATGTTTTTTAATCGAATTTTATGTTTGTATATTCCATGCGTAATGCGCTATTAGAAAAAAACAGCTTTACATTAGTACTCCATACGTTTTTAGAATACAAATCGTTAATCTTTTTTAACTTAATTCAGTATTTATCCTTAATTAAGGTAATTTTCTATGTGATTCTTTTTTTAAGCCACTTGATGCTAGTTTTAAATTGTTGTTGGTATTCTGCTAAAGTATTTCTTGTTTCTACCCAGAATTCTGATTTCTTTAGTTGTGTATCTCGAAGGCATTTCACCTTCTTGAACGAAGTGTCACTTCTAGGGATAATCAGTGACATATTGACCTTCACAGAACACCACTAGTGGTATAATAGCACTAGATAAGTAATATTGAGATATTAAATGTTGATAAAAATTCATTTAACATATGTAGCAAAGGAATAAAAATGCCTTTGAATCAGCACTCTTAAAACAAACGCGTGTTTTTAACTCAGTCTGAGTTAATATTCACTCTTTTCAGTGTCGAAAATGCACTTCTCCTACAGGAGTCGATTTCACTCATTGTTTTAAGAGTGTAATTAACAGAGAACTTTAGTTAAACAAAGAACGGTCAATACCTTTAAAAAATAATTACATAGTCTTTTTTGCGAAAAAAACCCCAAGAAATAAGTTAACCTAGTGCCGTATACAGATGGATGTGTAAAATCTTTCACCTTTTTGAACGTATAGTGTTTGAAATACTTTTGGGAACTATAGTTCCTACCTAGAATATGGATTTGTGTAGTATTGAATATGGAAGGCCCTTTTTTCACCTTTTAGAACGTAGTGTCTCTTCTATTCAAACGAATGACATTATAACCTTCACAGGAGACCGCTTGTACTATAATAGCACTATATAAATAATAGTTATCTAATAAAAAGTTAATTAAAAAAACAAATGCTTATAAAAAGGTGTATATGCCACGCCGTGAGCGGAAAAATGACCTATCGGCCAAATATGTCTTTTCGAGTTGTTAATGCTATAATAATCAAAATTTAAATATCTAGCGATTTAAGCAAATATTAAATCTATTTGTATAACAGTGGGAATACGGTTAATGAATCCCGATTTTTTCTATAATGCATTACAATGGAAAAAATTAATTTCAGACGATTTTTCTGAAAAACTATCAATTTGCCGACAGGTCTTTTTCCGTGTACGGTGCGATGTGTAAAAGAAGCCTCCTCAATATATTTCCTCAAATATATTTAACGGTCCAACGAAATATATTTATTGTCGTCAAATATATTTAACGCAGTGACCTTAAGTTAAACAGAGAACGATCAATGCCTTTAATATACAACCGAACAGTCTCTTTTCGAAAAAAACTAACAAATATACCTAGTGCCGCATACAGATTCGCTGATAACTGATACGGCTATAGGGCCTTAGAGGAGAGGAAATTGAGAGGAGAAAATATCCTTGAATATATTTAACACAATAACCTTAAGTCAAACAGAGAACGATCAATGCCTTTAATATACAGCTGTACAGTCCCTTTTCGAAAAAAACTAACAAATAAACTTAGTGCCGCACATTAATTCGCCTATAACTGATACAGTTATAGGGCCTTAGAGGCGAGGAAATTGAGGGGAGAAAATATCCTTGAATATATTTAACACAGTGACCTTAAGGTAAACAAAGAACGATCAAACCTTTACCAATAACTATACAGTCCCTTTTCGAAAACAAAGAAAAAAAGGAACAAATAAAAGGTGCCGCAGATAGATTCGCCGATAACTGGTACTGCTATAGGGCCTTATAGGAGAGAAAATTGAAAGTAGAAAAAAATTTCCTTGCATATATTTAACACAGTGTATGACCTTAAGTTAAACAGAGAACAATCGATGCCTCTAATATACTATGGTACAGTCTCTTTTAAAAAAAAAAAAAAAAACTAACAAATAAACCTAGTGCCGCATATACGAGTAGATTCGCCGATAACTGATACGGCCATGAGGTCTTAGAGGCGAGGAAATTGAGAGAGAAAAATATCCTTGAATATATTTAACACAATAACCTTAAGTCAAACAGAGAACGACCAATACCTTTAATATATAATGAAACAGTCCCTTTTCGAAAACAAAGAAAAAAAGGAACAAATAAAAGGTGCCGCAGATAGATTCGCCGATAACTGGTACTGCTATAGGGAGTTATAGGAGAGAAAATTGAAAGTAGAAAAAAATTTCCTTGAATATATTTAACACAGTGACCTTAAGTTAAACAGAGAACGATCAATACCTTTAATATATGTACTATGATACAGTCTCTTTTCGAAAAAAACTAACAAATAAACCTAGTGCCGCATATAGATTTGCCGATAACTGATACGGCCATGAGGTCTTAGAGGCGAGGAAATTGAGCGTATGTTTCAAGACTTAGGTGAATCGGTGAGTAGTTTGAGGAGGCACAAGAGGTGACAGCTGCTGAGACAATAGCGAGAGGCGATAGAGCACTAACATTCCATGGATCGGGAAGACATTAATGCAGTGATATTCTACCTGGTATCTTCAGCGTTTTCATTGTGTTAAATACGGGCCATTATAGGTGGACCCATACACTATTGAAATTGTGGCGCAACATTGAACCGAAATCATGTTTGGAGCGTGAGTTCACCAATTTTGAGGTAAAAACCACTTTTGTGATGCATCAAAGTTGAAGAGTACAGATGAAAAACCGCTTAATTTCGTAAAGGACTTTCCTTAGCAGGCAACTTTGGCGATTATAGCGAGTAATCGCCTAAATTGGTGTAAAAAAACCAGTTTCTACCTATCGATATTCAAGCTATGCACGATTTGGACGCTTGGACAAGCAAAGAAGAAAGAGAGAAACCAGTTTTCTGTCACCAATGTCCGCCAAGCAGATACAATTACGGGATGACTCTTAATAAATCAAGCGGTTCTTCCCCTGTGCTCTTCAGTTATGGTCTTTAGTTAGTTATGGTAAAATTGGTAAATTTCTGCTTCAAATAGTGTTGACAGCTAGAAAGTTGGTGATATCCGGTGTATTCGCCGTTGTTGTTGTGTTTCTATGGCGACTCACTAAACGTTTCATGGTTGCTATGGAGCCACTATCAGTTTCTATGGGAACTGGCCGCCATTAATTGGCTTTCTGTTTTTGTGTTTATAGAATTCTAAAGTGTGTTTCTTGCTGCTGTGATATATAATTTCATCTTACAAAATAAAATGTGTTTCTCATCTGGATGCTGAATAACTATTTACTGGCCTCGACATCCGGCACTAAACTTGTTAACAGTGTATCGCGTAACTTCACCGTTGAGACCCACACCGATGAGAAATAACACAGTGTCGCAGACTATAGCATCGCGGACCATATTGTTACCAATCATAACATCGAGGAAACATGATATCTACCCGATAACTGATACGGCCAGGCGAGGGAATTGAGTGAATGTTTCCAGACTGTGGTGAATCGGTGAGTGAGGGGCACACGACGAGACAGCTGTTGAGACAACAGTGAGAGGCGATGGGGCAGTAACACTCACGGGATGGGCAAGCCAGGAATATATCGATATTGTCCCTGTTAACTTGGTGGCTGGGGGGCCCAGTCGGTTAAGCACTCGCCAAGCATGCGAATGGTCCCAGGTTCGGGTCCGGGCATCGCCAAAAATAACTGCCCACCTATACACGGCCCGTGCAGCCAAAAATGTCTGTCGACCCCGTGTAAGGGAATGCACGTTAAATATCTTTCAACGTCCTAATGCTGCGTACTATGTCGCTCTTAACGGTTGCGTTGGGCGCATATTCTGGTGTCGGCTCGTCACTCTACTGTGGTTCTAAAACACGCCGTTGCCAATAGCCCTCATGTAGCTCTAGTGTGACGATAATTCAAACCTAATCTTACCCTCTTAACGTTATTGTATTTTATTGTATACGTGTCATTGTATGTAACCATAGGAAATCCAGGAACTTTCTAGCTGCCACCACAATTTGGAACATGAGTTAACCAATTTTGTGGTAAAAGCTAAGTTTTTCGATGTATCAAAGTTATTCTTTTACCTCCAAATTGGTAAACTAGCGCTCTAAATAGTGTTGTCAGCTGGAAATTTGTAGATTTCTGGTGATATTCCGCACTAAACAGTTTTTAGCAGTATAGTGTCGCGTAACTTCAGTACCATCTACTCTCAACGATAAGAAATATCACGATGTCTCAGACCATAGCATCGAGTACCATATTGCTACGGAACATAATATCGCAGAAACATAATATCTACTCGGGCATAAATTATTGCTTCCCCCATTATGTCGCGGATTAACTCTTTTATGGATACACACGTATAAACCTGCCAGCTGACTGTGAGGATTCGAGCAAGACACAAACGAAATTCATAAAAAAAATTATAGATTTTACAGTTTTAATAAATTTTAAAGCGTGAACCAGTCATTTACAAGTATCCTCCATAGAAATATAATTTTTAAAATGTAAAGAAGACAAATTTTCTGATAAAATTTAAATATTAAATTCATGCAGTCACTTCAGTCAATTTGCATATCCGTCAAGGGGATAATAGAGTCATATAGGCATGAAGAGAAGCAGACAAATAATTTCTTGGACAAATAATTCCGAGTTTCCAAACATGTTCGGAACAAAATATCTCTGGACAATATAAAGATGATGCATTATCTCGCATACATAAAAAAAATAATAGGTTCATGTACGTTACTTAAGGTATATGCTGGGGGAAAAAATTCTTCTATGATGTACTCGACAATGATTACTTATAATATTAAGATGGATTAGGAATTAAGGTAGGGAAAGTGCCATGTGCTTTGTGCTATTTCATAGTTTATGTTCCTTTTTGGTATTCAGGGTTTCCCTTATTATGGTACTTACATTTTGAAACATAAATAAATAATTTATTAGTTTGCTGATAATTAGTATATTTTTTTTTCTCCTCTACCTTCTTGAAATCATACAAATTAAAGTTTGAAAACATTTTTATTATACAGGATATATTTCCAAATAACATTAAACACTGTACACCTAAATATTTTTTAACTAATAAAATCGAAACAAATTATTATAAGCTTGTTTATAACAATTATTATAATTATGCTATTAAACTACTAAGTTTTATTTAAAAAATATGAAATTTAGAATTGCTTAAGTTTTTTCTTTAAACTCAAATAATTGATTTTTTTGTCCATTATATTTTAGACTTTTTCTTCTTTTTTTACGTTTATAACATGGTAGATTAGTCTTTTGTTTAGAAATGAACCAATCTCTTAAAAGATATTGAGTTCTTTAAAATAGATTAGATTTTTTTTTTAAATAAATAGTCATGCTATTCTACTTGTACAGATGCGTGTCTTTGAAAACAATAAGATCACCGAAAACTTACTTGTGCATTAGTTTTATTCAAACTGTACAAAGCATCAATATTTTACATGTATTCTAAAATATATAGGTAGTTTAACTTCACTTCAATGACTTAGTGCCTGTTAGCTTACGTGGCCACGTCATAAGCCCAAGAGCCCAAGATTGCGGGTTCGATCCTCGTCTGCGACGACAGATTTTCAGGATAGGAAATTGGTCGGCACGCATGTCATATAATTATGTGGCATGTAGAAGATCCCTTAAGTATGTATCTGGATTGGGTTCTATTGCAAAATTGAATATTGGCATAAATATCTAGCACCCACTTTAAGCTTTTATTCATTCTAATCTAAATGACAAAATGGATAGTGAGTGCCGCCTATATAATACCACAAAAAATAGTGGCTTTTAGTTATGGGAAATATTCCGAGTCTTCAAAGGTTTTTTTCGCCAATAAATCAGTCCCGTTGAAAAAATAACTTCACTTCGAAAAAAGAATTAAAAACGAAATTTTACTTAAAAAATCACCACAGAAACAGTTTTCAATAAATAAATAATGTTCAAGTATATATTCTGGTATATATTGTTCTAGTTAATAAATAAAGTTCTTAGTACATAACAGCAATGACGCAGATTCACCTATCCGTAAAAAGAAACAGAATACCAGATCTCCCTTTAAAGCTTTAGGATGAAGATGGATATGTAGACTGCATTTTCAAATAGGTGGATCCAGCTTCTATGATAATAGCTGGATACGCAGCTTTGATATGGATTCTTTTTTTCCGTTCGGATTTATTTGACAATTTCCGCCCTGATGGTTACGTCGATAGCGATTCTGGGATTACTTCCGAAGAAGGATACAGTTATGGGGATAAAGATTTGATACTTTTTGTCGCAACTTGAGTATTTTTTGTCGAGAAATTCGATGGAGTTTTGAATTGATGGCGTTCTGGGTCGGAAGTCTTGTGGAAAAATATTTAGGATAGATTTGTTTTGTTTTAGAATGATATTATAATATCTGTTTGGATTTCGACAAACTTTTTTCTCGAATTATTTATTTTGTCTATGTACTTATAGATTCAATATAACTGTCGTTACTATATTTAATGTATATTGTCACAGTTTCTCTTTTCTTTTTTTCTGTTCTTTTCTATTTTCAAGTAAACATTACACTGTCTTCTGAGAGGTGAGTTGAACCAAACACTAGCAAGTATCATTTTTTAAGTCATCAAGGTATTCATATAAGTTACCTGATGACTTAAAAAAATTCATATACACATAAATATAGTTATTATATGATATAATTACTATATTATATACACTTAAAATATCATTATTGCATGTATTAGGTATCCCCGTATTGCAAGTTAGGGTATTAATTTAAAATTATTCTGTCCCTGTGCTTCATATTAATTTGTCGTCATTTCAGATGACTCTTTTTATAGTAACTAGTACAGTTTACGTAACTTTTGCTATATTGAGTTAATTTCTAGATTAAATCAACTCATTGCACTTATTTTAACATAATAGATGCATGCTATTTCATACCTTTGGATAAGGTAGCTTGTTGGGAAAACTGAATGGCTCCTCGAAGTTGTACTTCCGAACATTTTCCTCAAATTCAGCGTACCCAGCTGCCTGGGGCGGTGTAGGGACTATGACGAGCAGTGACCCGGCGGCTTTGAGGGTAGTATCCACCAGATGCTGGCGCATGTCCATTCCTGTACAAAGAAATATTGTGATCGTGTTGTATAAGGATAGGTGATGCTGCTCCTTTTGAGTTTGGCAGAAGCCAAATAGTTCTACACTCTTAAAACAAAAGAGTGAAATCCACTCCAGTTGGAGAAGTGCATTTTCGACACCGTAAAGGCATGCATATTTACTCAAATTGAGTTAAAATCACTCGTTTGGAGTGATCCTGTCGGAGGTTTAACACACAAAGGATCCACTCCAAAAGGAGAAGCGCATTTTCCAGTCTGGAGGAGTGAAATCCACTCAGACTGAGGTAAATTAGGAGTGTTTGTTTTAAGAGTGTATAGTAGGGTAGAAGAACGACTCGTACTGAGCTGCCATCGGCAGCCCTGGCTCACTACGGAGCCCGAATAGAGTGGCAAAAGGGCAAGTTAATTTATAATTTTGATACTGAGAAAGGAAGTACACCCAGAGCAAAGGCAAGAATCGAACCCGCACCCGTTACAGCGCAGCGTTGCGGCCTGCGATCCAAACCCCTCTCCCATCGAGCCCCACTTACTACACTATATTGTATCCGTGTTGGTTCATGGTGCGGTTGGTAGGTTCAGTCTCTACCCTACTATCCCCATAGAAACGATCCCCCTTTATTCTTGTTCAAAGCACCTAGGATATTCCTAAAAAGTCCATTTTTAATTATATCTTACAAACATTTAAGCGTTTTGTAACAGAATGATATCCATTTAACAATGCAGCTAAAAGTAACCCTCTAATGCATACTGTTACCGTTTGGTAACAAGTAACATAATACACTTTATTCTATTAAATTAGAGCTCCTCCTAGACAAATATGTGTTTTTTTCATCTATTACATTTCATTTTAAAGTCTTAGTTACTAATAATCCTCATAGATGACAGTAGTAAAAGTGTATTCAAAATTAAAGAGTGAGGTTATTAACTTTTGTGAAATTACGTTTTTGGCAGTATTCAAAGAATAATAATATTAGTACTAAATACTAATAAATTGCTTTGAAAAATTAATCATAGTTAAAAAGGGTTATTTCGAAATATTTTTAGGAGTTTTCTAGTCATTATTATCAAAATTGGAATTTTGCAGTTGGTTGTTGTCATATGGAAAAAAATTAAAAATTGAAATTATTTAAATTCTATTGCAGTTAATTTTTTTAGTATTGTTCCCATAATGTGTGAGTATTAAAGATACATATATATTTTTTGGGGATGAAAATAAGAATTCATGCATTAGAGGGTTAACATTAACATTATGACTTTATTCAATACTTCACTTCATTATACTTTAGTCAAATAAGAATTGATACCTTGTCCTAGATCCTTTCCTACCCCTGTGTCCTACAGCTTCCGATAACGTGGGTTGTGTATAGACAGATCATAATAATATTTTGGGTTAGCTCACACTTCTCTTGTTGATCTACTTAATTTATTTGATTGGAGAAAAACGTAAATGGTCTTGGGTTTGTTGATGGGTGAACTATAATGCTTATTATGAGTTGCCCATATCAGGCAAGTGATATTCAAAGGTGTCATATAAGAAACAGTGTTAATTATTATTTGGAAAGAAACATTTTGATGCAAAATAATTGTTAATTTAAAAACACTGTACTAAATAAACAATTATTCTTTTCTTATTTTGAATGCATTTTAAGAGATAACTGTTAAATGGTACAAAATGTAAACGTTCCTACGTAGGGTAGCAAAGGTGGGCCCATGTTGTTTGACCCAATATAAATTGGGCCGTTTCTTTCTGGGTAGTCCCATATAAGTAGTGTCCATATCACCCAAATGGGCTTACACGGATTCCACGTTATTGTGGTACCTAAGGGTGTAGTTAAAAAGTTAAAATGTCTGTTCAGTGTAAATATTTGGTGTAAGTTTACTCCAATATAGGAGTAAAGGTGTGCAGAAGTTATTACTCAACAATAAACCTAGATATTTTGAAACCAACGAACAAAAATCCCTCTAACTATTTGGCCATCGATGCCCTTTTATATATATTCAGTCTGTAATTAATTCTCAACTAAATCGTACCGGATCGATTAAAATCATTGATGCAGAAATATTATGGAGGTAACTAATACAGCCATCAATAGGAATAATATGATTCCCGACCCGTTGTGTGTTGATTGCCAAGTTAATCCATAGATTGATTTAGAAGACCCAGACAAATACTTGACTAGTATTTGTGGGTCTTCGTTCATTCTTTAGTTAAAAATTGGCGAGTAGTAAATATATTGTATTAAAAATTAAAATGTGCTAATAAAAAAATGGTATATGGTAATATTATGTTGAACTAATTCAAATATCTTAATAAAGTCTAGAGAAACGCGTCATTTTGAGTAAGGATGAGTTATTGCCGTCCCGGCAGCACAACAATTAGGGAGCTAGCCTTTGGAGCTTCTGGGTTCGGGTTAAAATCCCGGTAAGGCATGGATGGTTGCGTTTGTTAATAAATGCTGTTATTTGCCTATGTGTTTGTGTCGTCTTTTCTTTGTGTGTCTCCTGGGAATGTGTCACTTCTGGTGAATAGGGTAACGGGCTATAAAGCCTATGTTCCTCCCTTCTAGAGGGCGCATTCATTGTCGTTGTCTGTCAAGGTTGAGTTCTTGTCGAGAGTGTAAATTGTTTTGGACAAATACATTATAGTTTAAAGACAAAAACCACTTTTTTAACCACAAAAAAGTCCCAATCTTTAAAAAAAAATCTGCCTTCGCCATCAAATCGATTCTAGAGCATTAATACGAATTTACTCACGCCAAAAGTACCTGTATGCTGTACTCTCCGAATAAGCTTCCAGGTCGATGTAGATAATGACGTACTCTCCGTTGTCGAGCAGTTTGCGCATCTGGAGTTTGGTCATCAGCTCAATGAGATCGGCCAAGCGACCAAAGAACACGTATACTGAAAAGCGAAACTCAAAATTATCAATAATATATGTCATATACACGCTTGTCATCCCAACCCGTAGAAGTGTATCTCTGAAACTGTTGCCGACCGCCATTTTCTCACCACATAGAGACACAGCATTCGGAAGTACAGGGTGAGGCAAACAAAAGTGGCCCCGGTCTAGAGATAGGAATACGTTGAAATGCTTGGCGAGAAAAACTCTTGAAGCCGCCTGAAACCTGTTTTTGCAATGGTTGGATCGGATTAGCTTAACACTAGTGGCGAGTCGAGATCTTAGTTCGTATTGTATCAAGACGTCCCATAATGCAAATTTTGTGTCTTGTAATCAATTTAGAATGCTTTGTATTAACAAAAACGAAAGGGTCCTATTCTTTAGGAACTTTTCTTAATCAGCTCTACAAACCTTGTTTATATATTTCATTTCAACTAGCTTCTCAAACCATAGCATAGTTGCCGGCAAATAATTCGCCAAGCGTTTGTTTGGGCTTAATATTAAAGCGATCAATAGCTTCAGTTAGCAAACCACTTTTTGTATTGGTTTTTGACTTGGCAGCATTTCTGCCGTATTCTTATCTCCACTTTGGGGCCGCTTTGTTTGCCTCACCCTGTACATGCTTGTCATCCCAACCTATAGCAGTGTATCTCCGACTATTGCCGACCGCCACTTTCTCATCACTTAGAGAGAGACATTTGGAAGTATGTTTTTACTCAATGTAGCTTAACTTTTTTAATTTTCTTAATATATATAGTTCTTAAAGAAATCTTACTGACCCTTTTCCCTTCTTAACATATATTTACCAAACATTTTTAATCTTGTTTGCTTCAGGTGACGTAATTTCTTCAAGCTTTCATTCCTGCATTTCCTTCAATCGGAGTTCCAGTTGGTGTTCTGCAACGTGATATTGATTCCCCAATTGAAGCACGAAAAATAATTTATTTTAATTTTAAGGGAACCAGGAAGTGAGCGATAGCTGTAAACGACGGATTCGTTTTAATTTCGACGGATCGGCCCGAGAATAAAAGCTGCACGAAATATATTTATTTTAGGCATAGGAGTTTAATTTTTGTTGTTGTTGCTTATCACATTTTCGTCTGATAGAAATTATGAAAGATATTAATTTTAATGTTAATAATTATATGTAAGAACTTTTTACAGTGACACTTTTCTGAAATTTCCCGACATAGAGACTGTGGTAGGCTTTCGGTTCGTATTTAGAAATGTTTAATTACAGTCTCAGAAAAATCCGTCTTTATACACTAAACTTTCCGTCTTTTTTCACAGTAATTTTTCCGTTTTATAAAAAAACAGAAAAATTCCGTTTTCTTTGAACCACGCATGCGCATCGCGATATTATTATTGGTGGGTAGAAGAGGCCTCTATTAATTTCTAACGATATCACGACTTTTTGCAGCAGTAACTCCTATAATAATATTTTGAAGTGATGTGTCACAATGGCCGAGTGGTTAAAGCATCCGCCTCAGGATTCAGCCTTCTCAGGAGTGCGGGGGTTCGAATCCCACCTACTGCCAATCATCCTATAAATCGGATATGTGTACTGGGAAGTTTAGGGCCCGAGGACACTGGGACAGACGTGCCCGTTAAATCTGTGGAGTCCAAAGTCCCGACGGCGTCAGTGTACGTTGTCGTTCGATATTTCTTCAAAATACATAAAAGTTTCTTTTTAAAGGAAAAAATAAACACAACGGATCTATCTTTAAAAAAAACGGAATAATTCCTTCTTTTAGCGGACCAAAGTATTCCTTCAATTCACGGAAACATTCCGGTAGCATTGCTGCACAGACATTTTCTGTGAATTGAAGGAAATTTTTTTGAGAGTGTATACATTTGAAGCAAAAATATGATTTGAATAAGATTTAAAGTGGCTATATTGTCTGTTTGGTGTAAAATTGAATCAATATCGTTATTAATCTGTTCAGTTTTCCAGATATCGTTTTTTTTTAAATTTATCATATAAAAAATTATAACTTATCAATAAAAATGCCAAATTAGGCCACTTTAAATTAGCATAATCACGTATTTGTGTCTAAACTTTTGGATCATACAAAATTTTATTTTACGAACAAATTTTTTTTATAAAAAATCAAGCAATTATGTTTCAATTATAGCGATTCAAAATATTTATTTAATCTATTTAGGGGTGTTTTGTAATTCTACTATCACAATTCTAAATTTTACAGCTAAAAAACGCAATTGTCTAAACTTAAGAATCGCAGTGTAAAGATAATTATTATGTTCACAACAAGCTATCTATCTATAGAGTTTAATCACACATGGTGTCAGCTACCTTCAGGTCCAAAATAGCACTAAATAACTAATTTGTTACATAATTTGGCCCTTCGAACTGTGAAAGAGAGCTTCCCGTATTATTATAATTAAGGACCGTACATAACCCTGAATCACACTTTGTCATGCAGTTTACGCTCCTGGTGTAATTATAGGCATTTAGAAAATGAATGGAAACAAAGTATATATTTTGCATTTATTATTTGACATTAGCTGTATCCATTAATTGAACTACAATTAAAGATTGTAAATAAATAAGGTTAAAGTTTTGATATTTAGATATCTATGCACTAAAAATAATTGAATAGCTTAGTGGAAGAAAGTGCTAACTGACAAAAAGGTGAAAACGAAAAAATGAGCTTTAAAGCTTTTCGTTTGTACTTAAATTAATTAAAAACGGTACATGCGAACGGTAAAAAATACACTTAGTTTTAAGTTTAAGAAATAGAGGTAGCTTGTAATCTTTAGAGGATGGAAAAATATGTCCATTGATCCAAAAATCTCAAATTTTTCAAAAATTTCACTTACCACGTTCTTCCACTAATATCCTCAATTTATTAACAATAAAATGTTTTTATTCTGAGTTTTGCTGATAATATACAGAAATTAGTAGTTTAGTTTTTATAATATATCAAAACGATAAGAAAATCAATTTAATTACAAACATATTAAATTTGAAATTAAAATATTAAACAAAGTTTGAAACACAGATGAATTTTGCCAGCAATAAAAATTTCTTACATATTAGGATTCGGCATTATTATATTATTAACATATTCGGTAAATCAATTTGACCTTTAAATCGCCAACCAAATATTTAAACAGCAGTTAAAATTTCATGTTCACTATAATAAAATTGGCAAAGCCTTTGGTTTTTTAATTGAAAATTTTGAAAAGATATTATTCATATAACTGTTGCCGTTAATCATTGTCGATATTAAGAAAAGATAAGAAATTTCAAATAATTAATTTCTTTTCTTCATTATTGTACTATTTCTTCATTTCACATTGACAAATTGGATATTCGAAATATCTAAGCTGGATTTCAAGAGGGCCTCTTTAATTAGAAACCTTTGTTTACAGTTTTGAAATATTAGCATAAAACTTGGAATAAAATTAGTTAAATAAATAATAAGACTAAAACGACTTATTTTAAAGTAATTTTAATCTGAAATAAGAGTTTTTAAAAGTACCCCGGAAAATAAGCGTTCGTTGCAATTTTTGCATCTACTGTTAATAACAAATAATATTCCGTTGTGAAGCTGTTTCCTAAACTTTCTCATTAAAAACGCATTATTTCTCTTAAAAATGCTAAAGTTAGCACTTTGAAAACTTTCCGGAAAAAAGTTAATAGAATTTTAATGAAGTCTGAGACTTTAAATTTTTGTTTAATGTTTAACAAATTAAATAACAACACATTATTATTTGGTTTGAAAATTACGAAATTTTCAAAATTTAGCAATAGCGGATATCTCATTTAACCAGATTTATATAAAACTCATAAGCTGTAATCTAAATCGATTAAGCTAGAGTGATTTGTGTTATAGGGAAGTTAAAATAATTCTATAGTTTGGCGGTATAAGTTTATCTATTAATTTAACTTATTAATTTAATAATTTGGTGTTATTGATTTATTTGAACTCTGTGCATTGAAATTGTACGAGTGGTGTTAAGTAGAAAATGGATGTAATCTAACAATGAAGAATTTATTGCATATACTAGCAGTGAACACTAAACTCACCATATTTTCTACTGTTATTACTTTCATCTACTTTTGTTTATTGTTTTGTTATAAAGATATATTTTTTATAGTTAAAATTAGGTTTAATTAAAACCCCATGATAGTGATTGCAATTTTCAAGAAAAATTACTTTATTTAAATGTTATAAGTACTCAATTGATAGAAATATGACAATACCATAACTTTGAACATCATACTAATTTACCTATCACCAAACAAATTTACTAATTATATTTCTAAAATTTCATTGGGATACCATACGCATTACTTTACATACCCATTTCATTATCCAACAAGGGCTTTGTAGTAATACAATAATATATGTTGCCCATAAGGCTCTGAAATTCAATAACTTTCATTGTGGCAAGAGCTCATTACTGGTCTAGTAGTTTGAGGAAAATTAATCTTTGTAAACAAACAAATGCAAATTTCATATTTCTTGAACAAAAGACAATTGTTGTTATTGAACTTTTCCCTAATGAGGCGCCCATGAAAAGAATGTCATGATACTTCTTAACAGAAACGAGTATAATGATGTTAAATAATTCTTTTGCCTTTATTTCAGTTTATTTATATCTGGGTTAGTTAGCAACAACTCCCTAGATGTTATAATGACTCCTTTGATTTTGATTTTAGAAAAAAAAAGCAGTGTTTAACTATGTTTAGGAACAACATGTTTTTATGCATACATAATACATAACAAATAAATTACATCTGTATTTGTTCACAAATATATTTCTTCAGGATAAAAATATTTTTTAGGTAATGGAAATTGATTCATGCAAGTCTTTTTTTAAAGCAAAAACTCCAAATTTTAGCTGTAACTCTAAAGGGGGGATGTGATTTTAGTTTATTTTTTCAGCTTTAGAAAACCAAAACAATTCCAAGAATATCATTGTCTGTAAAGGGAAAATTTATGAGCTTATCACTCCAATTTTTGGCATTTGCATTCCAATACATTTATATTATCATATGAACTGCAAAATATTAAAGTAAATTTAACTTTGACAAAACTTTACTTAGCAACTTTTAGTGGGTACGTATAAACAATATAGTTTTCTGTGTAGAAGTGCTATTACAATTCCTAAAACAGCTATAAATAATACCTTAAGATACCAGGCACCCATTGAACAGAAATATCGTTTTATTGGTTAATTTTTCTAAACTAACTTGATAATTACCCCCTTTGGACTTCTTCTGTGTTATCTTTAAAAGGATACCTATTAGTGTTATGATAAAACAATTAGAATGAATGTTTACAATTTTAAAGTGCCTATAAAAATAAAAAAATGTATTTTGCAATATCCAATTATTCTAAAATAGGCAGTTTATTCCAAATATGCAGCAATAATACTTTGCTACACTGACATATGCCTCGTCTTACATCAACTGAAAAAAGGCGGCATCAAATAATCATCAAATTTTATAGTCTTATGATCTTACATCTTGTTAACTTGTACATTTCGTCCATGACGTTCAAAAAGATGCTCCGGCAGCACTTATACTTTACTACACTGTGGGCATAGGTCTCATCTTACAACAACTTAAAAAAGAAGTTCTTAAAGAACTAAAATAGCCTACTTTCCTGTTACTTTAATACTTACTAAAATTCTTATCTTGAAAAAACTAGGTTCGTAACGGTAAGTGACATCAACAAACGTTTTTCCACATTAAATTTAAAATAAATTTCACTAAACACAGCATCTAACTAAACACAGCATCTTTCACTGAACACAGCATCTTTCACTGAACACAGCTTTATTTGCAGTTATAAATAAATATTTAAATTTTCGTAGAACAAAAACCAAAAAACTACTCCTCAATAAACATTTACTTTTTAAATTCGGCTAGTTTCATTTATTTTATTTCGAAAATTAAATAATTATTACTTAAATCGTTTGCAAAAATTTATATTTCAAAGAATAAATATGTAATACTAGCAGTATGGTCCCGCCTCACTGAGAACCCGTTAACTTCGCATTGCTTCCTTTAAGAGGCATGCTTACTTGTGAAAATACACTCAAAACAAAATTAAATTCGTGTTGGCCCATGCGAACTTAAAAAAAAAGCAAACACTAATAGAGGATGAAGCAGCCTTAAAGCGAGCGCATATCTCAACCAAACTCAATCAATCAAACTAATAGAGGATGGCGTCAAGCCCCCGTTTCGGCCCGGTCCATGTATTTTCAAGTCCTGTTATGGTCCCGGAATCCCACGTGGAAGACGTTTTTTTTTAACTAATTATATTAATTAAAAATAACAATCAAATATGAAAAAACTAAGCCTCAGGTGCACACGTAGGTATTAAAAGGAATCTATATTAAAAATTTCGAATTTTTTAGAGCAGTATAAGTAGGTCTTTTGTTATCCACAGACATACACACAGACAGACAGACAGACTCTTTCTTTTATTATTATAGATTCCTCGCTTAAAATGGAATGTAAACAATTTATATCAACAACAAAGCTCTTGTAGTGAAATATATATTTGACGTCATCTTAAATTGATCGATGTGTCAAAAATAAATTTATTTTAATTTATTGTCTAAAAGAATTAAAGTTTCTCAAGCAATTGTTGCTATGGCAATGGTGATTTAATTCTAATAAAAATGGCTTCCTATGCTTTTTAAATGAGCATTAAATTTTGAAGTTTTTTAAATAATTGAATTACTTAGAATTCGAATTCTTTAGTGAAATTTTCAATGTATTCTAATTTCGATGCGCTGAATTTTTTGACGTATCTCACTTGTCCGTAGCATTTGTAGTTAATTTCAGCGATTTAAATGACTCGAAATTGAAATTCAATGCTAATTCAATGAGAAATTCGTCGTCAAATAGTAGATTTATGTCCGTCCTATCATACAGACAGACGGACAAAAAGTATGAAAGTTGGGTGTCTGAGGTTATACCTTTCTTATAAAAAAAGAATTTTTAAGATCGGATTGATAGAACTGATTTTGGAAGGGGGTACGGACGAGCAGACGGACGGACGGACATCGACCGCATGTCAATACCTACTTTTTCATTTTTTTTAAATTCTTCGAATTAAAAAAAAAGAAAAGTAGGCTAAAAATGAAACAACTAATAAGTATCAACATTTCGTTCATACTCATACTTTTTGGGGTCCCATATCCTACAACCTATGCGTCTCGTCATCGACGTCCGAAAATATGTCCCTGCAGCACTACTACGCTAACTTATGTCTAATGGTACAACTTTAAAAAACCACATCAAATACTGATTAAAGTTTCGCCCCGTACTCTTCCTCTTGTTCATGTGTAAGTCTCGCCCCCGACGTCCGAAAAGATGGTATATATGCATATTAGCAGCGCTACTACTTTACTACACTCACATATACCCATCTTACAACAACGTTAGAAAAGATACGAAAAAAATTACAAGAAAAAAAGATACTTCCTCTTGCTCATTAATAGGTCTCGTTCACGACGTCCGAAATGATGTCACTGAAGCGTTACTTTTTGTCTGCACCCACATGTGTCTTTCTAACAACATCTTTAAAAAGATACGACAACAAAAAGATACTTCTTCTTGTTCATTTTTATGTCTCGTTCAAGACGTCCGAAAAGATGTCACTGCAGCACTACTTTTTGTCTGCATCCACATGTGTCTCTCTTACAACATCTTTAAAAAAGATACTACCACAAATAAGAATCAAAGTGACTTTACCTCGTGTGGACTTGTAAGTCTCGTCCACGACGTCCGAAAAGATGGTATATAAGCATATTTGCAGCACTGCTACTTTACTACACTCACATATACTAATCTTACAACAACTTAAAAAAAGATACGAAAAAAAGATAAGAAAAATAGATACTTCCTCTTGTTTATTTAATGAGTCTCGTTCACAACGTCCGAAAAGATGTCACTGCAGCGCTACTTTTTGTCTACACCACTCACCCACTCACATATGAAGAGTACACGGGAAAAACCGATTGATTTTGTAGAGAAGTTTCCTTAGCAGGCTACTTTGGCGATGATAGTGAGTGATCGCCTAAACTTGTGTAAGGAAACCAGTTAACACCACAGAGATCATAGTTAAAGTAAAAGAGTGGCAGATCACGTGACCTCCAATGCAAACGACGGAACGCGCAAGGAGCTCCCAGAAGAGCCCCAATGAAGTCAGTGTTGTAGGTCACGTGATATGCCACGCTATTACTTTAACTACTATCTCTGTGGCTCCTAGCTACCAAGATTCAGGCGATTGACGATCCCGGCGCTTGGACCAAGCGAAGAAGAAAGAGAGAAACCGGTTTTCTGCAGCCAATGTCCGCCAAGTAGAAAATTGCGGGCGTCCGCCTCATAAATCAATCGGTTCTTCCCGTGTATACTCTTCATATGTCTCTCTAACAACATCTTTAAAAAAAGATACGACAACGAATAAGAATCAAAGTGACCTTACCTCGTGTGGACTTGTACGTCTCGTCCACGACGTCCGAGAAGATGTCCCTGCAGCACTTCTGCTTGTCCTCGCAGCAGATGTACTGGTTCGGGAAGTACTTGATGCCGTTGTGGTTGATGGTGAAGTTGGTGTTGTTGGACACCTGCTTCTCCAGGTTCTGCGCGATGGACATGTACGGGTTGTTGCCCTCGGAGATGATCGAGAACTTGCTCCAGCGGTAGTACTTGAGCAGCACCAGCAGAGAGCGAACCACCTGGATAAGACAAAAATTTCTCATTGAAATTGAGCTGAGAATTTAGGTATAAGTCTTTGTCTGTACATATTTGTACAATATAAAGTCATTTTCTTGGTCATTTTTTCAATTTTGACCTCAAAATTTGCCGCGCAAGCCTAATCCCAATGTGTTCAAATAGCTTTATGTTTAATATCATTTGTTTTAGTTTTGGCTAGAGTTTCATAAATTATAAAATTGGTTTTATATTAAATAAATCCCTTATAGAATTACATATAAAAAATACTTATATATTGATCAGTTAAAAAAATTACATGAAAGATCAAACTATGCTTTGTAGTACCTTCTTTGCACATTTTTAAGACTCCTATGACCCCTTAAGCCTCTTTGGCAACGATAGCTAGCCATCGCATAAACTAAACTGGTGTAAGGACACTGGTTTCTTGGTTCTTCTCTCGCGCAACCCTGATTCGCTCTTGACCACAGCCAACTTAAGAGGGACTGTCAGTCCTATACACGTAATGCTTTATTTTTCAAATCACAGTTTCTTGTAAAATATTTTTTAAACGTATGATCTGTTTGCACCAGATACGCAAATAGGGATGAAAGACAATTTAAAAAAGATTTGAAGGAACAATATCAATCAGTTTTTTAATTATTAATTTTTTTAAAAGCTTCATTTTGAGAATCGTGGCGACATCTGTAGGACAACTTGGCTTAATTGATTAAAAAGATTTATTATTAATTTAAATAATTCCCTCATGTATTAGCTGTGTATATTAATACAGAATTTAAAGGATGCTTTTACATTTCAAGTACTTTTTATGACAAAAACGTTCATAACAAACGAGAATTTATGATTTTAAAATTTGATGACACACAAAAATAAATGTCGCCAAATCGTAGAAGGAAAAAAACGCCAATATCTAAATCGTTCAAACTGTAAACCTAAACCACATGGAAAAGTGGGCGGAGCTCATTATAAATCCAGTCAAAGAATTTCGGGCGACTTTTAAACTTGATTACTTTAGTTGTAGTATAGGTTGGATACTTTTAGATTAGATTTGGTTTAAATTATCGTCGCACTAGAGCTACACGAGGGCTATTGGCGATTGGATACTTTTAGCGATTTTGATATGTACAGCTGTGGAAAAAGTTCCCACTAGTGATTATTTCGAACGTTAGTCATCCTATAGAACCTTTTTGACTTTGTGTTTATATAACATCATGAGTTAATTGCAGGACAAAAAAATTGCATAAGGAGCCGTGTTCATATTAAAAATGCTATTAACTTTAAAATTTCCAATGGCAGCACCCAATTTTATAATTTAGAAATATTAAGAATCCTCATAAACCCTAAATCTTAGTTTTTGTTACATTTGGCTGAATATTTGACGAGTTATTCAATCGAATCACTTGGTGACCTTTGGTTTACCATTTCTGAAATAACGGTCGTAGTCTGTGGGTTTATTGAAGGGAGAAATATAAACGTTTATTTAAAAAATGTTTAGGGAGGGGTCCTGGGATGTATAGTCAATGAGGATGAAGCCCTGACGTTATTTTTAGAATATTTTATAATCTTTTTAAAATTCGAAACATTTTTTTAATAGAAAAAAAGGTATTGACATGGTAGTCTTCCCAAAGTGTCCCGTCTGTCTGTCCTTACTTCGGTGACGAAATCTGTTCTATCCATCAGATCTTAAGAATCATTTTTGTCATCGAAAGATAGGACAGCAGGGACCTAACTTCATACTTTTTGTTCTTCTGTTTGTCCATACGGACATCTGTCATCTTGTCATGTCGACGAACGACCCATTAAAGTAGCATTGGAATTTAATATTTAGTCATTTAAATTATTGTTGCCACATCAGCAATATCACGAAAATCCTTATTTGAAATGTTAAGGATTATTAATTTTTTCTTTGTAAATCGATTTGGAATGGCATTATAAAAAATATACCACAATGTGATTTTTTTTAATGTTTATTATATTTGTTTACTAAGAAAGTGGTTCACAGTGTTACTTTTTTTTGCTTAAAGAGCTAATTGGTATTATTTTACAATTAAATTCCTTTAATTATCAGTGCAATTTGGAGTTTTTTCATGTTTATCATTGCCAAATGTTCTGGATATATATCAGGTTTTTTCAAATATTATAGTTATTGATAGTTATTTAATTACAAGAATCTCGTGTAATTTAAGGTGAGATTTTCAAAGCATTGCCAAAGATCACGGAAAGGATGCTACAGGATGTGACTCGTTCAATTTTACATAATTATTCTTCACTCTGCAAATAAATTTAGCAAATTATAAAGATTATTTATTTAATTTGCGGAAGAAAAAATGTAATTATAGTGGCCAATTTTTAGAGTTGAAGATTCAAATTGTAACTGAATGCTGGGTTAGGCTATATTTGTTCTGAAGTTATAAATCTTGTGCGGAAGTGGTTATAGGTGGCAGTTAATGTTATTATAATACCCTTGCGTTTCGACGAGAATCAAGAACATGTGTCGTTTGATGGCAGAGTACTGAAAGTTTAATGTGCCAATCACGCAGTCCGACGCTATTTTAGAGGCCTTGAAAAGTTGCAAAAAACACGTCAAGATTTCCCGGCTCCAAAGGTGTGCAATGTAGAAAGCTTCTTTCAGAACGAATGTACAGATTAGTGGCGGGAGTAAGGCTTGTAATAAAGAGACTCAGTGTCTAATTTACAAGAGCAACCGAATGAAAAAATTGACAAACTGTCACTAGCAATACAAAAGGTTCCTGCAGATGTTTTTGGAGACCATAAACCCACGTTTGTTTGTATCTTGCTGACCTTATAATTGCCTTTAAAACTGCTAATACGACAGATTCATTATACATTGGGGTTTCTACTTTTGCATTAGTATGCCATTAGTTTTAACAAACATAAAGATTGCTACGCCAACAATTAAAGTACGAAACTAGATTTAAGGGGTCATAGGAGTCTTAAAAATGTGGAAGGAAGGTACTACAAAGCATAGTTTGATCTTTCATGTAATTTTTTAACTACTCAATATAAAAGTATAATTTTTTTATATGTAATTCTATAAGATTTACTTATTATAAAACAAATTTTAAAATTAATGGAACTTCAGCCAGAACTAAAATAAATGATAACAAACATAAAATTATTGGAACACATTGGGATTAGGCTTGCGCGCGAAATGTTGAGGTCAAATTTGAAGAAATGACCAAGAAAATGACTTTATATTGTACAAATTTGTACAAACAAAGACTTACACCAAATTTTAAACTCAATTTTAATTAGAAATTATTTTAAGAGCTTTTTTCTAAAACGTATATAATTTTTTTTAGAAAAAAAGCTCTTAAAATAATTTCTTATTAAAAGTGAGCTCAGAATTTAGGTATAAGTCTTCGATTGTACATATTTCTACAATATAAAGTCATTTTCTTGGTCATTTCTTCAATTTTGAACTCAAAATTAGGCGCGCAAGCCAAATCCCAATGTGTTCAAATAGTTTTATGTTTGTTATCATTTATTTTAGTTTTGGCTAAAGTTTCATAAATTTTAAAATTTGTTTTATAATAAGTAAATTTTATAGAATTTCATATAAAAATTTACTTATATGTGGAGTAGATAAAAAGTTACATAAAAGATTAAACTATGCTTTGTAGTACCCTCTTTGCACATTTTTAATCGTAGCGGTATCACATCTTGATAATTTTAAATAGAAAAATAATATATTAGTAAGTGCAAACCAGAAAAGAAATTGCTTCCTGAAAGATCGTAAGATTTACAAAATAAATATAACTTATTAAACAAATAAAAAAAATTAAATGAAAGAGAAATAACCAAGCAACACAAATAATAAATTTCCAGAAATCGTCCCGGCTATCAAAAGTGTACGTGTACCGGAACCAGTATTCGTTAGTCAACCCTTGATTACAATCAAATCCTCTTTATCTTGCGATGAAATCTCGCCGTGCACCACTCACCGGAACGAGAAACGTATCCCCTTTTTTAAATCGCCAGACGTATCATTTGGCGAAAGTTTGTAACGCCACCTGGCGAGTCAGAATCCAAATAAAGTTGGCTGATAAATCCTCTTAATTAACAAGGCCAGAAAAGCTCACCTAAACATGCACGTAGATGGAATTTTGGACGTCACTGTAAGAGTGCCGAAGATGGAGAAACTAGTTCGGACGCATTCGGAACCCTACAAATGTTGTTAGCCGTTAACGAGTGGTTCCGAACACGTTGTCTTCCTCTTCGGAACAACGTCACTCGGTACTATGACATCAAACATTCCGTTCCTGAGCGTGTTTGGGAGAGCTTCTTCGGCCTTAGTAGTTGAGTAGGCCGTGGCTAGACACAAGTCCCACGTTTGTACTGCGAGAGGAGAACCAAAGGAGAAACCGGTGTCCTATCACCAATGCCTGCCAAGCAGACCTGAACACTGAAAGATTCCTTGTCAATAAAGGGGTTCTTCCCCCCCCCCGTTTTTTCATATTGTTTTTCAGTATCAAGCATTAAAAGTCATTAGTCTTAAAAACATAAATCCTAATTAAGATCAAACACCTGCCAGTCGTTAATTTTCGCAAGTCATTCTTCATTGTCAACATCAAGTATTATGACGCAGACACAGTATAATTACATCACAAAGAAACATCCTACATTTATATTGATACTGATTTTTAGTTTATATAGTTAATTACATAGGTTCAGACATATCTTGAGCTATAAATCATACACTCAATGGAATAAAAACGAAAACTAATAACCATATAAACTCCTCGGTGCAATAGCCCATTACTGGGCCTAGGCCTGCCGTGCCCATTTCAGCTTTCGTGACCTAGGGCTCTAGGATGGAATGGAATGGAATGCAAATGCGCCCTCTAGAAGGGAAGGGCGTAGGCTAGGGGGCTCTAGGATACTAGGCATATGTCTCGGTAAGGTGGTCAGTCTCACGCGGAACCCCAAGTATTTAGTACCCGAAGCTTGCTTGGTACCCAGTTTATCGACCCACTCAAGGGATGAAACGATGGGTTAACCTCGCCCAATCCGGGATTCGATCCCCGTACCTGTGACGTGGCAATGCGAAGCACTACCACTAAGCCACTGGGACTTAATAATAGCCATTTAGCTTAGCATAAAAGGCATTTAAAGAATTTGTCAACCAAATATAATATATGCATTTTTTTTTTCTAATTGAATTTTTGTTTCAGTTAATCTTTAGAAATACATGCAGTGGTCAGTCTGAAAAATAAATAGAAATTTTTATTAAAGAAAGTCAAATTTTAATCATACATTAATAAAATACTAGTGTTTCCACTTTAGTTTATTTTTCAACGACAAAGTGTTACAAAATTCAAAGTAAACAACTGTTTAAACACTTTTCCAATAAATGGCGACTTTTACTTTTTCAAAAAACGACGATTGTACTTTCTCCGAACAGCTTAGATTTTCAATCGAAAGGGAATTTTGTGTACTTCACAAATAAAATACTCTAAAGTCAAGTCATCTAAACTTACAAAAAATACAAACTCATTTTTCGTGGTTGGTTTGAAAAAATTCTAAATTGTATAGTATCTTCAAAAAATATTTTCTTCCATTTAAAGCCGTTCCAAACATAACTAGTACACACAAGAAAATAGAACTATAAAATGAATTTTAAGATTATTTTTCAAATTATCAATGTGTACTGTCAGAAATAGATTTTTAATACAGGATCAGTTTCTTAGATTAAGACAGGCATTCAAAATTGACTTTCTTTTTTAATCCTAATTACACAATTTACGGCATTTGGCGCTTTTAGGCTATAGTTGGCCTATTACGTGCATTAATAAGCTCCGGACATGGTGTATCAACTATGGTACACGACGTGTTTTTCATGGAAATATATGTGCATCATAGGCGGTTAAACATGCTAGAATTTTGAGAACGGTTATTGTAACTTTCTGTAAATTTTAAGCAAAATTTGAATGTTTTCAAAAATATATTTAACTAACTTTAACCCTTTTGATGCGTTATGCCTTTCGGTGCACATATCCATAGGGATTAAGTAATTCTATTTCTATGACTTATTACGCGACAACCAAGCTCGTGAACGCGAAAAACGCCTTCGTTGCGTAAGATTTTTATGCTGCGTGACTCGTCATAGGGATAGCATTATCACATACTAACTTCAAGGTGTTTGTTTAAGTTAAGAAGGAACGGACAGTTCCTGTTCAACAAAGTACAACTCGTTTATAAGAACAATTCTGCCAACTTTTTATATCAATGTCGTATGGAATCGAATTAATCGGACCGTTCTCGCATGGAACACGTTTTTCTTCTATATGCCCTTCTTCCATATATGTTTCCCGAAATGAACCCCCATTCAGCAAAAAATAATAATTGCTCAAATAATTATAAACCCAAACACATATACCTAACATTTAACACTCTTACATAAACTTAACGTTTTGTATCATTTCCCTTAGCCTCTGTCGTGTAGCTCTAGAATGTGTGTGTCCGTGCAACGATAATTCAAACTAACTAACCGAAGCCTCTGAAACCAAAAGGGTCACTTTTACGATGGTCATAGCCCTTATGGCCATCGTAAAGCTTATTGTCTCCGAATTACACACTATGTAATTTGAACCTTGTCATTCGAGCACGGTAATTCCCACTGTATGATGGATATATAAGCTTCTGTGACATAATATAGATATGTAAGCTTTTAAAACATGCTTGAATTTGGCGAACAGTCATTGTATCTGTGTATAAATTTGGGTAATTCTGTAAGAATAGCTGTTTCACATTTTCCATTGTTATACTGCCGTTGTTGGCTTTTCTAACACGTTCATTTGTAAAATCTGTATTTTATATTCTTTCATTTCTTGTTTAACTTAATAAATTTTACCATTTCATGTTTCTGTTGTCTTTTTCTATAGTTAGTATTAAAAAAACTTTTGAAATATAGTATCCACTTCTTACTTATTAATCATGATTAAATTTTAAGTTAAAAAATTACCATCAACGCTTTTTTTCGTCACTTGTCCTAAATTTCCCAATTAGTTAAGCCTTAAATTCAATCCTAGCTACGTATAGAAGCCTTAGTTTAAATATTTTGGCCGAGACTGTCACTCTATAAATGGATTTCAGAACCATAAAAGTGCCAACACTTCATCATCGTCACTTCACGTGCGTGACTAACTAAACATGTTTTCAAAAGCGTTGAATATGTGTCCTGGGCGATTCCATAACAAGGTCAACTTCTTGAACTGTCAATTTTTTTTTTGAAATATTTACTAATTAGATTTAAAAATATATTCCTAGCTTTCAAATTATGGTTTAAGAAGGCAGGGCGATAAAGGACATGTATTCACATTTCCCGAAAGAGAAGATAGATGCCGTGTTTACAAAAAAGATTTGTTTTCTCTGCAAGTTCAGCCGCATTTCAACTAGTTGGAACTCAGCCTCGATAAGTGTTTGAAAAAACTTTCACTAGTGAATAAATCTATATAATGTAATATTTAATATCTTATTAGTATTCTTGATAATAAAAATATTAAATTTATTACTTTATCCACCTCTAATATTATATTTATGTGTATGAAACGTTTAGTTATTCCGTAAGGATCATTTTGTAACGTCAAATTACAGTTAATAACTTAAACAGTGTTACAGCTAGGTTGCTCTAAATTCTAGATTACGTAATTTGTACATAATATTCAATATATGCATAATTTTAAAATTCAATGTATTGTTGATTCAAAGAAATTTCCATTTTTAAGTACCAGGAAATGTGCAAAAATTTCATTCCGTAACACAAAAATAAGTTAGTTAAAAATAAACTAATAAATACTTTTGAAAAATTTGAACTTTTTTTATAATCTTTTAATCATCAACAGTAATATATAAACTGATAAAGAAAAAATTCCTTTGAAAATAGCTTTGAGTTAACTGTTTTACTTCATTTCTACAGTTCAAAATTTCACGCATAGAATTGCCATCCTCTTGAGGTTTGCATGCATTTCCCCCACTTTTTGACTTACTACGTTGCTGCTGGCTTCAAATTCACAATGTTAAGTCAATTAAAACTTTCGCAAGCTACAGGGTAAGAGTATCGTATTTACGGATATTCGCACAAATTAGTAAGTGAATCTAAATTTTGACAACGAAAGTAATTTTTTTCAACTTCCATTACAACTAAATATATCGTTAACATTATGACCACTTTAGTGTGTGGAGGTCAGCACAAACACACTTGGTCTTGCGGCAGAGTATAATTACTTTGTCGCAGATATTTAAGTATTGGGCTCGCACGCAAAAGGTTCCGAGTTCAAAACCAGATCAACCCTATTCATTGGTGGCACAGGAGGGGGCCTAAGGGGGCCTTATCTGACAACCTTCTCGCAACCAAAACAAAGTTTTGGGATTCAAAAAGCAAACAGCAAATTCCCAAGATTCATATCAGGCAGCAGCATCAACGCCCCATTGTCCCTTCACTCTAAAAAATGAATGCTCAAAAACGACGAAATTTTCCCCAATTTTGACTATCCGTTTACTGGCAAATGAGTTTTCGTTTATTAAAGTGAGGAAATTTGAATCGTCATTTTTATGAGGATTTGAATGTCGTCTAATCTAAAGAAATATTTCGTCATTTTTGAGCATGTGAGTACAACAATGAGATTCAGTTTCCTTAAAATCAAGATACAGAATCGTTAAACCACGATCGTAAAAATGAGGATTCCTGCTTACTCGAAAGTCACGTGATAGTTTGACGAAGCAATCCTCAAAATTAACGAAATGAGACTGGGGGATTCATGAATCGTCCAAAAATGAAAGTGTTATTTCTGAGAATGTTATCCGACTCACTGGATGGAGGAGGACAGTACTGTTGCAAAACGAACAAATGCTCAATACTCGCTACAGAGTTATTACTTTTCAGCAGACGGTTCAGTACTAAGTTGAAGAGGTTCCGGGATCAAAAACGGACCGACCAGTTCTTGTTCAAGTTTGTATCGTTGTTAAACAGTATTTAATTTACCTGGTGCGTGTGAGAGCTCAAATTTATTTATCTTTGCCCCTTTGAATCTTACTTCAACTGAAGAACGACAAAATTACATAACTTTATTCAATTATTTATTAAAACAGGACTATCAGTTACAGGTTTGTCAAAATATCGCATCTTGTTTCCGTCAGCTAGTAGGTTTTTCGAGCATTCCATTAAACTGTTCCCAAAGGCTTCAAAATAACGACCTCTCTAGGATTTCAATTGCCTCCATGCAAGCCTAATGAAAAGGAAATCGTTTCTAGGAAGCATCAAGCAAGAAATTTGACGCACCCTACGCTTTAAGTTTTTTTTTTTTAAAGTTGTATTTTTAAACATCGGCGCGTGGAAATTTGAAAACAGTCTTGATAACTAATTTATTAGCATTAAGAGGGATTTCTTAATTTAGATGTTCCAGGAAGTAAGCAAGAAAGGAATTTGCAAAAAAAAATATGTTTAGAATTGGGATTTACAAAAACAAATTAGTCTGTTGGAATTGATGACACATGTTGAGGAAGATAAAATGTCATTGGTTTAAATAAATTCTTTGAATTTTATTTTTGTTTCCGATTAATGTAATACAGTTAAAATAAAAAACACTAGAATTTAAAATGGGTTTATTTTTATTCGAAAAAGCTGTAATTTGCTTGGCATATTTCGAATGAAAAGTAAAAATGAGTGTTGTTTTCTCTCTTCTACAATTTGTTTCAGATAAAATAGTGTTCTGGTTCTTTTTTCCATTAGAAGATTGAATTGGTTTTATGCATTGCAAATTATTTTAACTAAGCTGTTATTTGTAAACTGACGAAAATAATTTCTTAATGTTTTCTTTTTATTGCAAATATCTTCGTTTGGTAGCATTTAATTCAACACATAACGGCTGCATTAAAATGTCAAAAAACTAATTGTTGTTAAAAAAATCTAGCATCCTAGCCTTGCTTAGTAATTTTTATTTTAGAAGCATATGTAAGACACTTCAAACGCATATGTTGGGTCTTCTGTTGATCTGACATACCAAATATAATTAAGGAAAAATTACCAACGCTTAAAACCTAAAAAAATTCCCTCGTACAAATCCCATGCACACTTGTAGCTATAGTGGAGCCCTTGGAGATTTAGAACACATTTGTAAGCAAATCCTATCGCCCTCTTTAGTAATCAGGGGGTATCAAGATATCACTACCGTCAGTAGATAAAACTTGTTTACGAAGCCTGAATTTCAAATTTCCAACTCATTTATTTAAAAATATTTTATAAATTACATTTCAATAGTGAATGGTTTAAAATCCCCCCTCAATGCATAAACAAACGATAAAGTATATTATTAATTAAATTTGTGAAAGTAAAATAAAGAAAATGGTTAAATTTGGCGCATAAAAGTTGAAATTGCCAATAACAAACTAACCCCCATGGGTAGTTAAGGTAACGTCAACGACAGGCCCAGATAAAGTCAATTCCTGAAGCTGTTCTTTTAGCTTGATCCATAAGATACGTAAGACCTTTGAATCCGGACATTATCAGTTGCTAATGCGGCTTACATTGGACACGGGGAATAATGGCAGAGTTTCGGGAACAAACATTTCCGACATGTCTCTGACTTGATGGAATGGATGAATGGATTTGGAAACAGAAAGTGCCCTTAAGGAAGAAAATAGCTACATATTTTGTTTTGCTTATTTTCAAATATGGATTGGAGAATAAGAGTATTTTTAGATTACGTTTACCTCAAGTAAACATAGATTAAAAGATAAAAAAAAATTAAACACGGTGTATTTCTTTAATTTAAACAAGTTGGTTTGTTACAGAATCTGTAACTTACACCGCTTCCACACAACATTTACGCACAACAGGAAAGACGCTACCAACACCTCAGAAACAAATTCGCCAAGCACGGCCTTAAGCTAGTTCTAATTCAAACTTTTATAAGTCAAAATTAATAATTTTCTTTAATCTTCTTCTGCAGATTTGATAATTAATCTTTATCGTTTGCTATTTTTTTTTAAGTTCGAAGGATAATGATATCTTTTATAAATAACTACTTTTTTGCAGCCACAAGTTTACATTTCGAAAAATGAATTTGTGAAATTGTTGCTTTAAAATAAAAGCGAAACTTTGCATATTTTTATGCATATTTAGAATTTTTATGCATCTTTCTTCATTCATATATAATGAAACTTGAAAATAACTTTATTGTGCAATTAAAACAATCCAAATTGAATTGTATCACAAAATTAAATATTTTTTCAAGAATTTTATTCTTATTTTTAATAAAGTTTCTCGGACGTTTGATGTCATAGCAACAGTGAAAATATTGAATGAAATGGAATTCGCATGCTATTTCAATGCAGATTAAATTTTTAGTTATTTAAATTTTAAATAAACTTCTAATTTACATTTTTTAATGAAATTTGGAATGCAGCCTAAACTGATTTTTTGCTTCAAAAGGACGTATCCCACTTGTATGTGAGACTTGCGGTTCATTCTGTGAAAGTGGGTGACAGACGGACAGACGGACTGAACGATTATAAAACCTTCCACTTTTTACGTTATAAACGTAGTGTGGAAACTAAAATTGGCTTATTTTCAAAACCTAAATTTTAGGTAATTATGTAAGGATTTTTTTTAAAGCATGGTCTTGCAACAGGGTCTTGCCTAAGGTAGTATAAAATGAAAAAAAAAAAAAAACAAGTTGGTTTGTTACAGACTGCATCCACACTGCATCCACACAACCACGACTACAGACACACTGCATCCACACAACATTTTACGCTCAACAGAAAACACACTAATATCTCAAAAAGAAATTCGCCAAACATAGTCTTTGGCTAGTTCTAATTCAAACTTTTATAACCAAATATTAATAATTGTCTTTAATCTTATTTTACAGATTTGATAATTAATCTTAATCGTCTGCTATTTTTTTTTAACTTAGAAGAATAGTGATTCTTAATAAGTATCTTTTTGCAGTCACAAGTTTACATTTCGAAAAATAAATTAGTAAAATTGTTGCTTTAAAAATAAAAGCGAAAATTTGCATGTTTTTTATGCAAATTTAGAATTTTTTATGCATCTTTCTTCATTCATATATAATGAACCTTCAAAATAACTTTATTGTGCTTGTACAACAATCCAAATTGAATTATTACACAAAAATAAATATCTTTTCAAGAATTTTATTTTTATTTTAAATAAAGTTTTTCGTATGTTTGATGTCACGGCAACAGTGAAAATATTGAATAAAAATGGAATTTGCATGTAATTTCAATGTAGATTAAATTTTTAGTTATTTAAATTTTAAATAAACTTCTAATCAAAATTTTTTAATGAAATTTGGAATGTAGCCTAAACTGATTTTTTGCTTCAAAATGACGTATCCCACTTGTTTGTAAGACTTTTGGTTCTTTCTGTGAGAGTGGGTGACAGACAGACGGACGGACAGACGGACTGCACGATTATATAACCTTCCACTTTTTACGTTATAAACGTAGTGTGGAAGCTAAAAAGTGTAAAAATATTGTTTTCGTGTAAAAGGTTAATGGTTGAGATTTTAATTCTTATTTTTTTTTAAACAAACATAAACTACCTTAGTACATTCACAATTTAGATCTCTAGCTTACATTATCGAAATTTATCGAATGTCTCCTAAAACTGGGAAAATTGAAGCTGATAAAATGGAAGATAAAGTGTTTATACTAAAAAACAAAAGTTAGAAGATAACCACAAAATTACCTCAATATTTTTTAATTAAGATATAATTAGACAATTTTGCGATTGCAAACAGATACGTTAAAACGCTTTAAAAAGGTTAAAACGCGATAAGGATAAAAATTTTTGATATTAATTTTGCAATCGGTCTCCTTAATGGAGTCTAATTTTTATTTTTCTACAATATATCGCACAGTACGAGAACAAAAAACCTTGTTTACGCTTGTAACTCGGGGCACACAGCCGAAACACATTCAGAGTACCTGAATTAAAATTGTGTTTTGATAGTGTCCCAGATGCATTCTGTTGTACAGAAAGCATTTAAAAAGTTAATCAGAACCCTTAATAAAACGTTCTGCCTAGAAATGTGTTGATTTTCACTTTTGGAGCACATTATAAAACACTTTTACCAGCACAGTTTGTAATTCTGTATTAATTAAGTAATTTTCGTAGCGTCGTGCGTTATTTATAGAAGTAATATTTCGCATGTTAAAATTAAATCATATAAAACTTAATACAATTACTTGGTAGTCGAATTAAAGAGTGTCAAATGGTGTTCTGAAAAGCATTCCGAAATTTTTTTCCGAAAAGTATCACCAAATGCGTATAAAAAGTTCTAAAGAAAATAGTGTCCCAAAATGAGTTTCGAAATGCCAACGTAAATATTTTTTAAAGTTTATCGCAAAAAATTTCGTGTAACTAATTTTAAACTTGATATAACACGTATAAATTAATATTTATACTGTAAAAAATGGTAAGAAATAAGGAAGTATTAAACCTACTTTTTACGCTATCGTTTATCGAAACTTTATTCCCTTAACGTTTTAATTTACAAAAAGTACGTTACGTACAGTTGATATTCAGAAAAACTTTTTTTTCATTTTTATCAAAGTATTTTGTCTTTCATATTTCCTTTAAGAAGACCTTATGGCAGAAGAACAGATAACTTATAATGTGGCAAAATATCAAACGAAATATAACACGAAATATATTAATAGTGTACAGTGAAAAGTATTAAAACAACTTTCTAAGCTATCGTTTATTGAAACTTTATTCCCTTAACGTTTTAATTTACAAAAAAGTATGTTTGGTGCAGCACATATTCAGAATATTTTTTCATTTTTATCAAAGTATTTTGTATTTCATATTTCCTTTACGAAGTCCTTCTGCTAGAATATCAGATTAATTATAATGTTGCAAAAAATAACAAACCATGAAACCCGTATTTTTCAGTAATACTTCGGAAACGCAATTTTACCTTAAAATTATTTCTCAGCAAACTCAATGTATGTTGGAAAATCGCTGGGAGCTAAATAAGGAACCAATTTCACTGAAAAAATAAACAAAGTATAATGGAGAAAAAATACTATCAATTTTTCGGAGGTTTGCAAAACACTTTTTTCCTGCCGTAAAGTATTTTGAACTGCAGGAGTGCATATGAAAGTTCGATAACGTGATGTAAAATGCGTAAAACTTTCTAGAAATTAAAATATGTTCGAAAAGTAGGGAATCTCTCTTACCAGTTTATCTGATGGATTCGTCCTGGCAAAGGTTTTGTAGAAAGTTTTGTCGGATACTCTGGAATCGGAACATTTCTGGAAATAAAAATATTTGTATGAATTAAACATCAGAATAGCTCTATAAATGGGAAATAGCAAAATTATATTGCATATTTTAACAGACATGATATGCTTATTATTTTGTAATTACTTTGTTAAAACGAAAAAATACAATTATCTAGATTTCAAAAGGATACACTCTTTAAAAAAACGAGCGAATTTAACTCAGTCTGAGTTAATTTTCACTCCTTCAGTATCAAAAATGCACTTCCCCTATAGGAGTGGATATTTTGTTTGTTAAACCTCCGACACGATCGCTGCAAACGATTGATTTTAACTCAGTCTTAGTTAATATTCACTATTTTCCAGTGTCGAAAATGCACTTCTCCTGCAGGAGTGGATTTCACTCATTTGTTTTAAGAGTGTAGGTTACAATAGCACTGTCCCTAACAGAAACTCTGATGTCTATTATATTACCGATAGTGTAATAAATTAAAATGTACTTCAACTTCGAAAATTTGATTGATATAATTTTAAATATATTTGTCACATAAAATTCGATCTTTCTATGTTACTTTATCATATTTTAAATATTATTGAAAAATCATTCGGTGTAGTTTGAAGGAGATATATTGTTTAATGTTTCTGTTATTGTTGATCCCGTGTTAATATTAAATGTTTTTCTCAGATTTAAGAAAGATGAATACTATGTATATTTAATTTTCAAGATATTAATAAATTCTGCAAACGATAATAAATAATTATTGAATTTTCGAAAGAAAATAAATAAAAGTTGCAAAATTTATCGTGTAAACGTTTAATAAGGATTTTTTTTTATCTATTTTAATCTGTGTTTCGCCCCTTTTTCGTTGTTGAGCACAGTTGTTTAGTCGTAGCGGTCAAAGTGACTGTTTCTGTTACAAATTTGCGTATTATTTTGGTATATAATTTATATGAAAAACTACTCAATTTATGGCGCAATGCATTATAAAGACAATACACTACACGAATTTAACAGAAATGCATTAAAATAGATAAAATAAATAGTACTTGAAATTTAAATCTGATCGAGTAAATTAGAATTTTATAGCATATATTTTGTTTAAATAAGTATTCTAGCTCAGTTACTTTATTGATTACATCAATTCAAAAGCGAAACACAATAATCTTAACAAATATATATTAGAATCTTTCAAACTAATAAAATAAAGCTTTAAAATACACCTTAAAAATTTACAAAATTCCCATTTATCATTCTTACATTTAATAGATATGTGGGTGATTTTCCGAAGATGTTAAATTATAGTTCATTTTGTAATTCCTTCATATTGACAGACGGACAAAAAATTAAGACGATAGGTTTCTGAGGTCATTTCTTTTAGCTTCCACACTACGTTTATAACGTAAAAAGTGGAAGGTTTTACAATCGTTCAGTCCGTCTGTCACCCACTTTCACAGAACGAACCGCAAGTCACACAAACAAGTGGGATACGTCATTTTGAAGCAAAAAATCAGTTTAGGCTACATTCCAAACTTCATTAAAAAATTTAAATTAGAAGTTTATTTAAAATTTAAATAACTAAAAATTTAATCTACATTGAAGTAACATGCAAATTCCATTTCTATTCAATATTTTCACTGTTGCCATAACAACAAACGAACAAGAAACTTTATTTAAAATAAAAATAAAATACTTGAAAAAATATTTATTTTTATGATATAATTCAATTTGGTTGTTGTAATAGCTCAATAGGAGTTACTTTTATGGTTCATTATATATGTATGAAGAAAGATACATAAAAAATTCTAAATGTGTATATTATGTAAAATTTCGCTTGCATTTTTAAAGCAAGAATTTTACTAATTTATTTTTTGAAATGTAAACTTGTGGCTGCAAAAAGATATTTATTAAAAACATACATCATTGTTCTTCAAACTTTAGAACAATTTGCAAACGATAAAGATTAATTTTCAAATCTGCAGAATCCTGTTCAGCGAAAATGTTGTGTGGAAGCGGTGTAAGTGACAGATTCTGTAACAAATCAACTTGTTTAACAAACATAAGTATTTATAATCGGACAGATGGAACCGAATTTTTCTGGAAGGGGATAGTATACAGACCGACAACCAGAAAAAAATATCCTCGAAGTTAATACATACATTCCATTTTATTCAATTCTTTCGCATTAAAAAAAGGAAATTTGGCTTAAAAATCATTGAATAATCAAAAACATTCACGAAAAAAAATCTCACGATCTTGGACATAAAATGTTAAGTATTTTCTTAAATGTTAAGAAAATCACGCATCTATTTTATCCTTCATCAAGAAGATTTATTCAGACAAAAGCCCTTTGGATCCATAAAAAAATAATGTGTCATCCAATAATAATGTGTCTCAAAAATAATGTGCCATCCTCAAGGGACGTGACTAAAATGCTGGAGGACAGCTTGCACTCGACACTTTATAATTTTTTTGTTTCGTTTATATAGCCTACTAAACACATTCTTTAGTGATATTCTGACATTTCATACAAAGCAGTAAAGATTTCATTGGCTGTTAGCGATATTTTTTTTTCGGAAAATCTTAAAACAAAGCAAAAAAAAAAAAAAACATAAAGGATTGAATAAGTACAAGAGTGCCGCCTCGGTGGCTGAATGGTTAGTGTACTAGCCTTTGGAGCTGTTGAGGTCGAGCTCGAATCCCGGTCAGGCATGGATGTTTGTGACAGTCAATAAATGCTGTTATTTGTCTATGTGTTATTCATTTCTTTGTGACTGTAAAAATTTCTTTCTGTGTCTGCCCCACTTGACAAAAGCTTATAAGCGGTTCTCTGAACAAGCACACAAGCTGGAATATATATGTATCATACCATACCATACCATAAGTACAAGAAAATTAATATTTTTTTATAAATAAAATTGTTTAAAAAGGAGTATCAGTAAGATATGAGTATAGTTCAACACCAAATTCAAAGTAGCAAGTTTTCTTTAAAAAATTAAAGTTTAAATAGATAATTTGTATTATAAAATTTTTTTTAGGATAAAGCTTATTAAATAATTTTATTTTAGACTCTGAATGAACAAAATCACATAACAATATCTGAACATATAGTATATTGAAAACAAACTATGCTTAAGTAAGAATTTAATATGGTTTCTAAGATTTTAATTAAGAGAATTTAATATTTTATTTATAGGCGCTTTTTTTAAATCGACATAACGAATAAGATTGTTCAATGAGATATTTATTAAACAAAATATGAGGAATATTTAATCAAAGAATATGTAGAGCCTAATAAATGTCTTACATCTTAATAATATTCGATTTTCAAGCATCTTAGGGTAATTATTCCTAGATTAAATTAAATATACATGCTTTACTTTTTGCAGAAACGAATAAAAATATGATATTCGATATTCAATATTAAAACATGTTTATGTAGTGGTCTTCCGTTCAAATGAACGTTTTTATTAAAATGTTCATTATGTATGGAAGATACGTAACATTGACATTAAGGGGTCATGGGAGTCTTAAAAATGTGCAAAGAAGGTACTACAAAGCATAGTTTGATCTTTCATGTAATTTTTAACTACTCAATCTACAATTATAATTTTTGTTACATGTAATTCTATAATATCTTTATATTATAAAACAAATTTTAAAATTTATGAAAGTTTAGCCAAAACTAAAATAAATAACAAACATAAAACTATGTGAAAACATTGCGATTAGGCTTGCGCGCCAAATTTTTGGTTCAAAATTGAAGAAATGATAATGAAAATGACTTTATATTGTACAAATATGTACAAACAAAGACTTATATCTAATTTCTAAGCTCAATTTTAATTAGAAATTATTTTTAAAACAAATTTCGAATCAAAATTTAAATTTTATTATTATTTTTTTAAAAAAAGTTCATAAAATAATTTCTAATTAAAATTGAGCTTGAAAATTAGGTATAAGTCTTTGTTTGTACATATTTGTACAATATAAAATCATTTTCTTGGTCATTTTTTCAATTTGGCGCGCAAGCCTAATCCCAATGTTTTCACATAGTTTTATGTTTGTTATCATTTATTTTAGTTTTAGCTAAACTTTCATAAATTTTAAAATTTGTTTTATAATAAATAAATCTTATAGAATTACAAATAAAAAAATATACTAATATAATGAGTAGTTGAAAAGTTACATGAAAGATCAAACTATGCTTTGTAGTACCTTTTTGCACATTTTTAAGACTCCCATGACCCCCTAATTAAAATTTTTTAATCAATAAAAATATTAATTATAATCCATTACGTACAGCAGTACATTAACCCTTATTCTCATGATCATCGATTTTTAATTTTTTTTTAATTTTCAATTTTTTTTCTGTTTTTTTACAGCTAAAATAAAGATTATTTAGTGCCATAACCTTTCTAAAATAATTAGTGCAGCAATTAATTAGAGTTTTATAAAAGGTAGCATATATGCTACTTCATGAGATTGGGGTAACTGGTTCATATAGCTTGTAGTTGTATTTGTGTTACCTGATTTGTAGTTGTATTTGTGTTAACTGATAAAGGCAGTACAAGTAAAAAAAAGAATTATACTACTTACAAATATTACTTTAATGATTTTTTTATAAAATATAAATATCAATGAAACAAAGAAAAAAAACTATTTACATCTACATAAAATTATGTACAATACATCTATACACAATATTTTTATATTTAATCATGTGCTTGCTCAAAGCAATTCCGCTTTTTTGTCAAACAAAATCTTAAATTACACTTTTTACAAAAGGCATTGGTGAAAGAAATTCGCCTAACAAGGCTTTTAGCTAGTTCTAAATTTATTCTACATTGAAATAACATGCAAATTCTATTTTTATTCAATATTTTCACTGTTGCCATTACATCAAACGTACGAGAAACTATTTAAAATAAAAATAACTCTTTAAAAAATATTTATTTTTTGATATAATTCAATTTGAATTTCTTAATACATAGAACAATAAAGTTATTTGGATGTTTTTTTTTAATATATTTATGAAGAAATATGCATAAAAAAAACAAAAAAAAATCCAAACTTCCCCAAATTTATAATTTTCTTTAATCTTCTTTTGCAGATTTGATAATTAATCTTTATCGTTTGCTAATTTTTTGAAGATCGAAGAATAATTATGTTTTTTTTAATTAATATCTTTTTTCAGCCACAAGTTAACATTTCGAAAAAAAATTAGTAACATTTTTGCTTTAAAATTAAAAGCAAAACTTAACATATTTTTATGCAAATTTAGAATTTTTTATGCATCTTTCTTCCAACATATATAATGAACCATCAAAATAACTTTATTGTGCTATTACAAAAATCAAAATTGAATTATATCATAGAAATAAATATTTTTTCAAGAGTTTTATTTTTATTTAAATAAAGTTTCTCGTACGTTTGGTGTAATGGCAACAGTGAAAATATTGAATAAAAATGGAATTTGCATGTTATTTCAATGTAAATTAAATTTTTAGTTATTTAAATTTTAAATAAACTTCTAAGTAAAATTTTTAAATTAAATTTGGAAATTAAGGCTAAACTGAGTTTTTGCTTCAAAATGACATATTTTACTTATTTGTGAGACTTTTGGTTCGTTCTGTGAAAGTGGGTGACAGACAGACAGAACAAAAGATCTAACGATTATAAAACCTTCCACTTTTTATGTTATAAACGTAGTGTGGAAGCTAAAAATATTCAAGTGTAAGTAACAACTGATCATGTCAATGACTACCCTAATTTCATGAAGTAGCATATATGCAACCTTCAGTTTTTAGCTTGCATTTTTCCAAAAACAGTGGTAATCGAACAACTTAAACAATGTTTTAAAACTAGAGAACATAAGAAATGTGAAACATATTTTTCAAAGTAAAAAACAAACAAAATTAATATAAAAATAATTCAATGAACTTGCCTTGTAGAGACAACGAGACAATGATGCACAAACACAAAAACCCAACAAGTTACCTTTCTCTAAAACAAAAATAATTTTAACTTTGCACAGTTTTTTCACTCTGAACGAAGCTTCTGTTGTTCTTCTAACAAATAACAATGCAACATACTCGCTGACGTCAATTAACATGCCGAAATTAGAGGAAAACCAAAGGTTGCATATATGCTACTTCATGAGAATAAGGGTTAAAGCAATCTCCGACCAAAGCCTGTGCTAACTTAAACACAATATCATCGATTTTAACTAAATAGATGAATATCAGATCAGTGAAAGAGGAAGTTACAAGGTAATATAAGAAGTTATAGAATGACATAATATTAAATAAATTTACAAGAAAAATAAGGGTATTAATATTTGAATGGTATCTCTTTACCGAATCAGATGCCTTATTTCCATCGGAAATTCCCATAAGGTTATTTCTAACCGTAGAAAAGACATCTACTAATGAGAGCTAAATATTTTTGTCCGCCTGAGGATAAGGTCCCCGGAGACAGTAATACGAGTCGAAGGTAAAATTAATCAGTACGATATCATGGTTAGCGTTTATTTGGTTTTCTTAGAGTAATGTAACAAGGAAGTATTTAACGTGCCTCTATTTAACGTTTGTACGGTAGTGTTACTTAGTTAAAGCGTATTTCTAGAAATAAAACGAGGAGAATATTGTAGAGGTATACCAGTTTCAAATTAACTCTCAGTTAGTTATTCTTCATTAGATATTTTGAGGACATTAAAAAAATACTCTGTCCCATTAGTGCGTGCCTTAACCACAATTTTTCCACCTAGATTTTTCATTTGTCTAACTTTGCAAAAGTTCCCTCAAAATTGTAGGGACTCTTTAAAGTTGTTATTTACAAAAACAACTTTGCACGAAATTAAATCGTTATATTTTATTTCTTTCTGTCATTCGTAGAATTTAAAACATAGTCAAACGTATGAAGTACAACACTGCGATTTTTCGTTACGAACTTGAATGTACGTAATATCAAAACAAAATTCTTATAAAAGTACGTATTATTTCTCTATTAAAAATTATGTGCTGCTTATTATAGCTAGCAGCATTACAAAATAAATGTAAGGAAATATATGTATTTTTTCAATTATATTGTACAAACAAAAAGAAATATTGATCCTTTAAACTAAATGAAAGAACTTATAAATGTTGTCTTTCAAAAAAAATTGCTCGACAGTTTGAACCCCTATTATAATAAAAAGTTGAGCAATCCATCTATATCCGTTTAAGTACATAGTAGCCTATATGAGTTTTGGAAAAGTAGGCTCTAAAAATATTATCTATTATCTCTTATAGCATTAGATAATAAAATTTTCAATTATTATTTTTTATAAACATTAAAATATTGATTGTAGACATGCAGTATCCATTTTGATTGATCGACACTAGTATGAAAAAAAAAATCAATGAATTACATACTATAATAGCCAATATTTGAAACATAATTTAGAAGTCTTTGTTGTTTCTCATCCCCTTGTTGAGGAAAGCCTACACCAGGTCCAAAAAGCCCGGTCTAAGAAAAAATATTGACATTGGTCTCATCAGAAGTTTGTAAATACGCTCCTGCTCATCAATCAGATGCTTCCATGAGACACCTAAACATCTAAGAAGGTGGGCAGGACTAGCAGACACAGCGCAGGGACACGGTGGCAAACATTTTTCTCTGTTTACATATTTTAGGCAGCTGAAGTTTAGAAGTATAAGAGTTTTAAATATTATGAAGTTTAAAACTGACATGTTAGAATTCAAAAGAATGTATGGTATGGTATGGTAGGTACCTATATATTACAGCTTGTGTGCTTGTTCAGAGAACCGCTCATAAGCTTTCGTCAAGTGGGACAGACACAGAAAGAATTTTTACAGTCACAAAGAAAGGTGTAACACAAAGACAAATAACAACATTTATTGAAGGTTACAAACATCCATGCCTGGCCGGAATTCGAACCCACTCCCAGCAGCTCCAAAGGCCAGCATCCTAACGATTGAGACACCTAGGCGGCGATGCAAAAGAAAGTTCAAGATTCTTAGTTTGATAAGCGTTAAAAGAAAACGATTTGACATGCATATGATATTTTGTGTGATGTCAGCAATGGGCATACAAGATAGAAAAACGCTTAAAAAACGCTCTTTTATCAGAAGTTTAATGTGTCCCTTTGGTTTAGCCTGCCACATATGTTTCATTTACTGCATAGCAGCCATTTCGGAGAGAGGCACAAATTTCGGCAAGTTAAGCATAACCGGCGTAATGTGCGTCGCATTCGCCCTTATTACATGGTACAATCTGGTTTCACACAAGAAGAATTATTTGGATATTACGGCAATGTTACAGAAAATGAATTGTTTCACAAACTTGGATGACTACAATCAGAAATTTGCTTTTGACGTCATAACTATCACATCCGCACTCTTACCGCTACTTGTTACTACAACTTTTTTTGCAACAAGCAGAATTCAAGAGAACTATACCATGGATAGTTTTTTTTCAATTGGTCACATAGATTTCTTTCCCATTTTTCGGCATATTCTCGTTTTCGTCAGTATGTTATTGTTCTTTTCAATGAGATTCTTCATTCCCTCAATATATGTATGTTTCCATTCTATGTTAAGTCACAAACTGACCAAGGCGATTCGTTATCAAGCGAACCTAATCGAAGTAAGAATAGCCTCTCCAACGCTTAATGAAGAAGTTCGAATTTACCGTTCTGTTATCCAACTATGTAAGACATTCGAGGAATTTTCAAAGGTGGCATTGTTTTGGACATTATGTCTGTACTTCACACTTATGTACATTGGGTTAGGGCTAATTTTTGACAATAATATAAAACACAATTTCAACTTCTCATTTCAACTAGAGTCTTTAGTGACTATTTTTATTTCTGGAGTATCTATAGTTGTTCTTTTTGTGTTTTCGTCAGGAATCCCAACAGAACTTCGTGACAACACAATACGATTCAAGGAACTGTACCAGAATATCATTTTAGATGAAAGATCAAACTTTTGTCCGAATTCCAAAGTTTTGAACGTGCTTAAATCGTTGGGTAATATGGATATAACTTATCTTACAGTTTATGGAATGTTGAACGTGGATAAAAGTTTAATTCTAAGTATGTTTGGATGTATAATAACATACTGTATTTTATTTATGCAGTTCAGTTTATACAAATAATTATATAGTTATTTTCTTTAAAGTGAAGATTAAGTTAATGTTATTATATTACTGCACCTCCGTGCTGTAAAATAGTTGTGTCGTAAATTTTCAACGTGCTGACATGCGTATTAGCTTTATTCTGTATTTTAATTTTGTATGGTGTTTCTATTGGTTACAGTAAATTAAAATAGTGGTAGATTTGTTCAAGTGTTTTATACTAGTTATATGATTTTTTCATTGATTTTATTGTAATACTTATTTTCATGCTGCATTTTTACCTCATATTTTCCAAATTCATGTATTGTAAAGTAATCGATTCCGGCTGCCTATTTCTAGCCTCCTTTAGGAGCTCTCACAGAGCCAATTACGCTTGGTAGTTTAGAACCCTGGTCAAGTGACGAAGGCGATACCTGAGCGGGAACCCAACGGATCGTTGTGCGATATCGTACGCTAACGCCGACGAGACTTTCGACTCCACAGATTTACGAGCACGTCTGTCCCAGTGAACCCGGGTGAATTTTAGAGAATTTTTTCCACCAGCACGAATACGTCTATAGTATGGCTAGGACAAGGGCAGAACCAAGAACAAGGATTTACACCTCTCGGCCACAAGCCAAATTCATTCTAGTATAAACATGTAACATAAAATATATTTCTTCAAAAGCAATATGAAAGTATATAGTGCTTAATACTGCACACTTGAGCAAAAACTACAGCTGAACTGCTTTACAAAACACTGAAAAGCATTTAAGTAACAATGGAATGATAAAATGTGGGAACTATGTACAAAATCGGCAAATAAACATAAGAAAACTAAAATTTGTGCAATGAATTCTATAAACGTACTTTTCTAGACTTGCAGATAATTTTTGGACAAAAATTTTTGAACATGAAAAATTATATTATGAAAAAACTCATAGGAATCATTTTTATCAGAAACTCCATGAGTCAAGTTCTTATAAGATGCAATGGCTGTTAAGGAAATTTTTTTTTTTTTTTGGGGGGGGGGGAGGGGATGAACCATTTTTCAGATTTAGGACCAATACATGTAAAATGGCTCAAACGAATTCCTTCTCATTGTCTTCTTATTATAACTACCAGAATTGTAAAATAAATTTGTGGAAATATAAGTATTTTTTCAATTATATTGTACAAACAAAAAGAAATAATTATCCTTTAAACTAAATTAAAGAACTTATAAATATTGCCTTTCCACAAACATTGCTCCAAAGTTGTCAAAACAACTCAATATAATAAAAAGTTGAGCAATCCATCTTATTTCCTTTCAAGTAAACATTATCATATAAAAGTTTTGGAAAGGTAGGCTTTAAAAATATTATCTGTTATAACATTAGATAATGAAATTTTCAATTCTAATTTTCATATAAATATTAAAATTTAGTAATATAGTGAATGCAGACATGCAATATAAATGTTGATTGATCGACACGAGTATGAAAAAAATAATATAATCAATAAATAACATTTTATTATAGCCAAGACCTGAAACAGAATTTAGAAGTCTTTGTTGTTTCTCATCCCCATGGTGAGGATAGCCTACAATAGGTCCAGAGGGTCCGGTCTACGAAAAAATATTGACATTGGTCTCTTCAGAAGTTTGTAAATACTCTCCTGCTCATCAATCAGATGCTTCTATGAGACACCTAAACATCTAAGAAGGTGAGCAGGACTAGCAGACACAGCGCAGGGACACAGTGGAAACTATTTTTCTCCATTTACATATTTTAGGCAGCTGAAGTTTAGAAGTATAAAAATTTTAAATATTATGAAGTTTAAAACTGACATGGTAGAATTAAAAGGGAAGTTCAAGATTCTTAATTTGATAAGCCTTAAAAGAAAACGATTTGACATGCATATGATCCTTTGTGTGATGTCAGCAATGGGCATACAAAAAAGAAAAACGTTCCGAAAAAGCTCTTTTTTCAGGAATTTAATGTGTCCCTTTGGTTTAGCCTGGCACTTCTGTTTCATTTACTGCATGGCAGTCATTGCGAAACCGTACTCAAACTTTGACAAAATAAGCATAACTGGCGTAATGTGCGACGCATTTGCCCTTATTACCTGGTACAATCTGGTCTCACACAAGAAGGATTATTTGAATATCACGACAATATTACAAAAAATGAATTGTTTCACAAACTTGGAGGACTACAATCAGGAATTTGCTTTTGACGTCATAACTATCACATCCGCACTCTTACAGCTGCTTGTTACTACAACTCTTTTTGCAACAAGCAGAATTCAAGAGAACTATACCATGGATAGCTTTTTTTTAATTGGTCACATAGATTTCTTTCCCATTTTTCGGCATATTCTCGTTTTCGTCAGTATGTTATTGTTCTTTTCCATGAGATTCTTCATTCCCTCAATGTATGTCTGTTTCCATTCTATGTTAAGTCACAAACTGACCAAAGCGATTCGTTATCAAGCGAACCTAATCGAAGTAAGAATAGCCTCTCCAACGCTTAATGAAGAAGTTCGAATTTACCGTTCTGTAATCCAACTATGTAAGACATTCGAGGAATTTTCAAAGGCGGCATTGTTTTGGACATTATGTCTGTACTTCACACTTATGTACATTGGTTTAGGGCTAATTTTCGACAATAATATAAAACACAATTTCAACTTCTCATTTCGACTAGAGTCTTTAGTGACTATTTTTATTTCTGGAGTATCTATAGTTGTTCTTTTTGTGTTTTCGTCAGGAATCCCAACAGAACTTCGTGACAACACAATACGATTCAAGGAACTGTACCAGAATATTATTTTAGATGAAAGATCAAACTTTTGTCCGAATTCCAAAGTTTTGAACGTGCTTAAATCGTTGGGTAATATGGATATAACTTATCTTACAGTTTATGGAATGTTGAACGTGGATAAAAGTTTAATTCTAAGTATGTTTGGATGTATAATAACATACTGTATTTTATTTATGCAGTTCAGCTTATACAAGTAATTTGATAATTATTTTAAGTGAAGATTAAGTTAATGTTATTATATTAATGCACCTCCGTGGTAGTAAATGTAAAGCCTAAAGTTTTGCCGAATTATGGTACTTTTACAATTAGCTGTAAAAAAATTTTGCTGTATAATTTACTTTACTTTACTTTAGCTGTAAAAAAATTGATCTAAATTTTCAGTACTTGTGCTCGATTGTTACAGTTAGCTGTGAAATAGTTGTATCGTAATTTTCAACGTGCTGACATGTGTATTAACTTTTTCTGTATTTTAATTTTGTGTGATGGTTTTATTGGTTACAGTAAAATAAAAGAGCAGCAGTGTTGTTCAAGTGTTTAGTACTAGTTATATGAATTTTTCATTGATTTTATTGTCATACTTATTTTCATGCAGCATTTTTACAGTATATTTCCAAATTCATTTTTAGTATAAACATGTAACATATAAAAATATTTCTTCAAAAGCAATATGAAGGTATATAATGCTTAATACTGCACACTTGAGCAAAACTACAGCTAAACTGCTTTGCAGAACACTGAAAAGTATTTAAAGAACAATGGAATGATAAAATGTGGGAAATATGTACAAAACCGGCAAATAAACATAAGAAAACTAAAATTTGTGCAATGAATTCAATAAACGTTCTTTTCTATGCATGCAGATAATTTTTGGTCAAAACTTTTTTAACATGTAATATTATGTAATGAACAAACTCATATGAATCATTTTTATCAGAAACTCCATAAGTCAAGTTCTTAAAAGCTGAAATGGCTGTTTAGGATAACGTTTTTATTTTTTTTATTTTAGGATAGGCCATTTTTCAGATTTAGGACCAATACATGTAAAATGGTTCAATCGAATTCCTTCGTATTGTCTTCTTATTATAACTATCATAATTGTAAAATGAATTTATGGAAACATATGTATTATTTCAATTATATTGTACAAACAAAAAGAAATGATTATAATTTAAACTAAATGAAAGAACTTATAAATATTGTCCTTCCACAAACATTGCTCCAAAGTTTGAACCCCAATATAATAAAAGGTTGAACAATCCATCTTATATCCGTTCAGGTAAACATTATCATATAAAAGTTTTAGAAAGATAGGCTCTAAAAATATTATCTATTACCTCTTATAGCATTAGATAATGAAATTTTCAATTCTTATTTTTATATAAATATTAAAATTTAGTAATATATTGAATGCAGACATGCAATATCTTTGTTGATTGATCGACACGAGTATGAAAAAAAAATCAATAAATAACATGCTATTATAACCAAGATCTGAAACAGAATTTAGAATTCTTTGTTGTGTCTCATCCCCATGGTGAGAAAAGCTTACAATAGGTCCAAAAGGTCTGGTCTACGAAACAATATTGGCATTGGTCTCATCAGAACTTTGTGAATAAGCTCCTGCTCATCAATCAGATGCTTCCATGAGACACCTAAACAATTGAGATGGTGAGCAGGACTAGCAGACACAGTGCAGAGACACGGTGGCAAACATTTTTCTCCATTTACATATTTTAGGCAGCTGACATTTGGAAGTATAAGAGTTTTAAATATTATGAAGTCTGAAACTGACATGGTTGAATCAAAAGGGAAATTCAAGATTCTTAGTTTGATAAGCGTTAAAAGAAAACGATTTGACATGCACATGATCCTTTGTGTGATGTCAGCAATGGGCATACAAAAAAGAAAAATGTTTCGAAAAAGCTCTTTTATCAGGAATTTAATATGTCCCTTTGGTTTAGCCTGCCACTTATGTTTCATTTACTGCATGGCAGTAATTGCGAAACCGTATTCAAACTTTGACAAAATAAGCATAACTGGCGTAATGTGCGACGCATTTGCTCTTATTACATGGTACAATCTGGTTTCACACAACAAAAGTTATTCGGAAGTAACGACAAGGGTAACAAAATTAAGCTGTTTCACAAATTCGGAACACTGCAATCAGAAATTTACTTTTGACGTCATAACTATCTCATCTGCACTCTTACCGCTGCTTCTAACCATATTCCTTTTTACAATAAGCAGATTTCAAGAGAGCAATACCATGGATAGCTTTTTTTAAATTGGTCGCGTCGATTTCTTCCCTAATTTTCGGCATATTCTCGTTTTCTTCAGTATGTTATTGTTCTTTTCCATGCGGTTCTTCATTCCCTCAATATATGTATGTTTCCATTCTATGCTAAGTCACAAACTGACCAAAGCGATTCGTTACCAATCGCACATAATAGAAAAAACAATATTCTCGACATCTTTTAATCAAGAAGTTCGAATTTACCGTTCTGTTATCCAGCTATGTAAAACATTCGAGGGATTTTCAAAGGCGGCACTGTTTTGGACATTGTGCCTTTACTTCACGCTTATGTACATTGGGTTGGGTCTTAACTTCGACAACAATATAAAACTAAATGACAACTTCTCATTTCGCATTGAATCTTTAGTGACTATTCTTATTTCCGGAGTATCAATAGTTGTTCTTTTTGTATTTTCTTCTGGAATCCCGACAGCAATTCGTGACAACTCAATGCAATTCAAGGAACTGTACCAGAATATTCTTTTAGAAAATAGAACAAGCTTTCGTTCGAATCCCGAAGTTTTGAAAGTGCTCAAGTCGTTGAGTAATGCGGATATAACCTATCTTACAGTTTATGGAATGTTGAACGTGGACAAAAGTTTAATTCTCAGCACGTTTGGATGTATAATAACATACTGTATTTTATTCATGCAGTTCACTTTATATAAGTAATTAGATAGTCATTTTCTTTAGGTTGTAGGTTAGGTAAATTTTATTAGATTACTGCACTTCTGCAGTGGTAAATGTAAAACCCATAGTTTTGCCTAGTTATGTACTTTTGCAATCAGCTTTAAAACTGCTGTATTTTCCAAGCAACTTGCTGTTTTAAAAACTTTAGCTGCAAAATAATTTTGCTCAAACTTTCCAATACTTTTCACAGATAGTTGTGAAATAGTTGTGTTGGTAATTTTCAATGTACAGTGGTTTTTTTTACTCCTTTTCCGTATTTTTATTTTGTACAGTGTTTTTATTGGTTACTATAAATAAAAATAACAGTATCGCTGTTCAAGAGTTTAGTACAAGTTATATTAATTTCACGTTGATTTTATTGTAATACTTTTTTTTTTCAAGCAGTACTTTTACCTCATAGCTTCCAAATTATGTTTAATATAAACATGTGACATTAAAAATATTTCTTAACAAACAATATGGAAGCACATAAGGCTTAGTACTGCATACTTGAACAAAAACTACAGCAAAGCTGCTTTACGGAACACCGAAAAGTATTTGAAGAGCATTAGAATGATAACATTTGGGAAATATGTACAAACCAGAAAACAAACATAAGAAAAGTAAAAATTGTTCAATGAATTCAATAATAATTTTAATTTTCTATGCGTAAATGCATGTAATCGTTGGAAAATATTTTGGCTCATTTTTGAAGATAAAAAATTATTCGCAAACTTATATGAATCAATTTTTTTAGAAACCACATAAATCAAGTTCTTAGAAGCTACAATGGCTGTTTTGGGGCGAAGTTTTAATTTTTTTTCTTTTTCTTTTTTTTTCTTTCAGGTTGAAACATTTTTCAGATTTAGGACCAATACCTGAAAAATGGTTCAATCGAATTCTAAAAATCTGTTGAAAAATTTCAATCAACGTCTGTTACAGACTAGGAACCCATTTTTTTGTGAAACCTTGCGTTTCATTGTTAACATCAACGTTTATCCTTTAGTACTGAAAATAGTTAAGATTTATATAACTCTTTTTCATATATATTTTTTTATTCTTTATCTAGATTTGCAGGAGAAAACTTGTCTATATTTTCCACACCAGTGACTATTTGCGGTATTTATTTCAAAATTCATTTCCTACCTAACTTAAACAGCCAATAGCCAATATTGTTAAACGAAGTTATGGGGACTTACGAAAGACACAACAAAATCCTTAACGAATATTGAAAGTCGCAATAACAAGCAGCAAGCCATAAGGATTACTTATCATATTTTTTATTGGATTATCTTATATTTTAATTAATAATACTATGCTATAACGTAGATTCATACTTGGTATCAAGACATTTCATATTGGGCTTATGAAATTTTACCAGTAACAGGGGGCACTGAACTATACACTCAGTTACTTTTGATGCAAAACAAAGTTAATGGAGTACACGAGGATATATATTGAACTTGATATTTCTTCTAAGGTACAAGGCCGTCAAGGAGAAGAAAAAAATTAAGTATATGGAAAAACCAAATTCTTTTTTTTTTTTTGTTCAGTTGGGTTGGTTCATATATATATTCCGGATTGTGTGCTTAGTCAGAAACCTGCTTATAAACCTTTGTCAAGTAAGAGAGACACATAATTATTTTTTTACTGAAACAGAGAGAGAAATTGCACCCAGGAAGGAGGGAATCGAACCCGCCCCCAGTTCAGTGCGCAGACTGTAGGGTACACTCTTAAAACGAACGAGCGATTTTAACTCAGTCTGAGTAATTTTCACTCCTCCAGTCTGGAAAATGCACTTCTCCTCTTGGAGTGGATCCTTTGTGTATTAAACCTCCGACAGGATCACTTCAAACGAGTGATTTTAACTCAGTCTGATTTAATATTCACTCCTTTCCAGTGTCGAAAATGCACTTCTCCAACTGGAGTGGATTTCACTCGTTTGTTTTAAGAGTGTAGGTAGGGTAGGGTAGACACATATGTATATTCCGGCTTGTGTGCTTGATCAGTGACCCGCTTATAAGCCTTCGTCAATCGCAGACTGTTAGCGTAGGCAGCAATCGTAACTACTAGGCCACCTGGGGCCCATTTTTTTGTATGCCTAGCTTTATTCAATCGAACAGGAAAGCGATGTATGCTCATAAATTGAGAATGCCCCAAAATTCTAAATGACTGTACGATAGAGAATTCTCCCACCTCCGCACAATGTGTCAATTCTACAATCTAGGTTAAAAAAAACTAATTTTCCAACTTACTTCTAAGTATTTATTTGCTTTTTATTCTGGTATAGGAATTTTCCCAAGTTTATTATGTGATATTTTGGAAATATTAAGAAGAAGAATAGTTTCCCTCGCACCTGCAAATTAAAAAAAATCATTGAAAAGGCCAACATCCAACTAATTTTCTTCGGGTTATATTTTTTTCATTTAAATTTCTATTTCTAAGTGAAATGTAAGCTATGTTTACTAAAAAGTGTACCATAGATAGCGAAATGCAAGTTATGTTTACTAAAAAATATCCCATAGAATAGGGACTTAGATTTTAGGACTTCGGTTTCGGTTTATGGACTTACACCCACTATACCGACGCATGATATTACGGAAATATTAAAAAAAAAATTACTCATACCTACCATTAAAAAAGTCAAATTAAATTAAAATTTCCACTGGTTATATTTATTTCAATTTTCTATTTCTAATCTGAGAAGTTATTTTTACTAAAAAGTAGCCCATAGAAGTATGAGCCTAAATTTACAACCTATACACCAACGATATTCATGGTAAGAATTGTTTCCTCTCTTCCTTCTTCCGGGTTTCTCATTGTTTCTTTTCTTTGGGTATTTTACAAACTCTACAAGTTCTCTGAAACTAAAAGCTATTGACGCCAATTTTGACTCTCAGGTTAGATTTTATCATATATAAACTTATCAAGATCAACATTGCAAGTACTAAGTAATATCGGATTTTGAACTTAATGATCGATATATATTGATATGCAATGCCAAATGTAGTATTAGAAATATTGTTTAGAAGAGACTTGGAGATTTGAAAGCCAACGCGTTGCTAACTGGGGATCTCACGCATCGCCTGTGTTTACAGTAAAAAAAAGTAAATTACTATAGTAGAACGTTATGAATATGAATATGCATAATTATTTTTTTTTTTGCTTATTTTTTATTATGCCATTTTAACACATACTTTTTCAGATAGCTTGTTAAATAATGTTTTTATAACGTTCAAAAAATCACACAAAAAACTAAGAATTTGAACAGATGTGCTTTTATTTAAACACTTCTTTGGTCAGAAGTTACATTGGTTTTGTTAGTATTTTTTGTTTATGACAACTTTATTTTGAGAGAATAAAGTCGTACTTAAACATATTAACCATATTTTAAATTTGATTAATCATATAATTATTTAATAATAACACAATAAAAATTTCATGAATAAATTTACAAGATATTATATAACTATAAAGCAAGCACGCATGAAAACATACATTTTATTTGCAGTTTTTTTTAGTTACATTGAAGTTACAATGAGATCCTTACATAAGACATGAGCTTCTCTGATACTCACATTTACATTCTAAGACTACATTTAAATCGTGCAAATTGCAATTGAAAAATATAACTTTTAAGGGCCACGTAAATCTGTTATACTAAAGCTTTTATTTAGGCAGTGTATACAACAACCTTTAGATATTATATCAATAAATACTGTGTTTTTAATACAATGGTAAGCTGAAATTTTTCACAAATTTTAGCAAATGTGGCATTTTATAGTTTAACGTGATTTTTCATCAAATACCCAAAATTGATCCATTAATATAAATCTTTTCAACAAAGCATTTTACGTGATAAGAATTTGCGCAAACCTCAATACCATTGAAAATTCTTCAGTAGGCGCCTTTACATGAGTCATCGAATACATGGATTCGAGAGCAAACTCAGCTATTTTTCCCTCTTGGGGATTTTCTCCCAGACAGATCCGTAATTGCTGGGTTCATTGGGGGGTTTCGCAAACCCTCAAGTGAAGGAGGGTTTCATGTTTCATACCATGGTTTCGGCCACAGACTATCATTTGCGTCAAAAATCCTGCTAGACCTCTTTTTCACATAATGTGTATTTTGGCATTCCATGGATTCTATGGCTCATGTAAACGCGCCTAATGACTCTATTGAGAAATGCTGTTCAACTGCATGATTAAAATACAGAAACTTAAGGCGCATCCGAAACAGCTAAGAATATAGCTTCTATTCAAATGCAGCATCCCACATGCCGTTAGATAAACTGGCCTGGTCTCACTAAGCATCTTCAAGAGCAGCACCTTCTTCATAGAACCATGATCTAAATGCTCTATTTCTAGCAAAGAATTCTGGTGAAGTTCCTGAAAAAGGTTCGAAATCATCGACATTTCTTCTGGAACCTTAGAAGCGCATGCCACCAGACTTACGATAGACACCATGCAAAGGCAAAGCGTCATTACAGATTCAGCCATATTTACAGCTGCAGACTCTATTGAGAAATGCTGTTCAACTGCATGATTGAAATACAGAAACTTAAGGCGCATCCGAAACAACTAAGGATATAGCTTCTATTCAGGTGCAGCCATGGCCAAATGTTCTATTTCTAACAAAGAATTCTGGTGAAGTTCCTGAAAAGGTTCGAAATCATCGACATTTCTTCTGGAACTTTAGAAGCGCATGCCACCAGACTTACGATACACACCATGCAAAGGAAAAGCGTCATTACAGATTCAGCCATATTTACAGCTGCAGACTCTATTGAGAAATGCTGTTCAACTGCATGATTAAAATACAGAAACTTAAGGCACATCCGAAACAGCTAAGGATATAGCTTCTATTCAAATGCAGCATCCCACAAGCCGTTAGGTAAACTGGCCTGGTCTCACTAAGCATCTTCAAGAGCAGCACCTTCTTCATGGAACCATGATCCAAATGCTCTATTTCTAGCAAAGAATTCTGGTGAAGTTCCTGAAAAAGGTTCGAAATCATCGACATTTCTTCTGGAACTTTAGATGCGCATGCCACCAGACCTACGATACACACCATGCAAAGGCAAAGCGTCATTACAGATTCAGCCATATTTACAGCTGCTGGAATATCAGTGGCCATTCCAAGAGCCATTCCCAGACCGTTGTAGACCGCGGTGAATGTGATGGCTAGCAACAAGAGCAGGACTGCTCGGAATGCGATGTCGAAATGCTTGCAACACGATACGATGCTTTGGTACGTCTTAATTTCTTCCGTAAATCTCGCTGAAGAACTGCTTTGCACGAGGACGGCTTTTTGAATTCGAAGTGCATTTGCTAAGGTACAGCTTAGAAACCCGTGCAGTGTCATCAAAATTGGGGCAAGTAGAAACTTGGATGAAAAATACAGGTTCATACCGAAGAATATCAGAATTCGTCTCAGCCATTTCGGATTTGGGGAATATCCAACGAACCAAAACGAGGAATAAAGATATTTTTTGTCAAAACTTAGTGCTACTAAAAGAACAGAAGAAAGCAGAATTGGAAATGTAAAGGAGGCAAACACAAAAAAGTTAATTATGCTGAATTTCTCAGTCAAGCACAAATTTAAACCATTGGGCAGATTTCCAATGATCTTAAAGAACTTGATAAATTTCTTGGCATTCAATTTTATGTAGTACCACATTACTATTGACATTGAATGCCATAGCACTTCATTAACCATATGTTTTTTCCTTATGTGCAATGTATTAAATGATAATACAATTACGCTGTAGATATACGATATATGAACTAATATACTTGGTAAAGTGAGCATTGTTTTCAGGTATTTTGCCATCGTAAAATGGGATGTTCTCTTTTCGTCTTTTCTTATATTATATAGATTTATTCCAAAATATCTCAAAATACAAAGAATGCCAGTGCAATACATTGTCAGATATTTATAAAATTATTTCATTCAATATATTATTCAATCACTTTTAATTAAACTAATTTCTTACCAAAACTTTACAGTCCTAAATTGTTACCATTTTTAATATAATACGTGATCAAATTGTTCAAAACCGTTCTTTGCTTACTCGAAAATATCATTCACATTAATGAAACATTTTCCGAAAGATCAATTCATAAATTGATCTAATATCCATCAATAGATTAAATTCTGTTTATTTCGTAACACTCTGTGCAATAAAAGGACACATGGAATTGTTAATATTCTTTTGTCCTGAAATGATTGATAGTTTTCTAGTAATATGTAGCGCTTATTAAATTTAGTAATCGACTGTGTATAAATTATAAAGTTGTCTTTTTATTGAATTACTTTCATGTTCTTATCATTTAACAAAAGGTATTGTCGTTTATTTTAAGCGAAACTTGATTTTATGTTAGACATAATTTCGACAAAAATCTTGCCATTTTTAAATTAAAAAATAGTTCATTTCATTTAAAATTATTAAGTCAAATCGTCCGATCCGTAAATTATACCAAACTAAATGTTCCAACTTTACACTTAAAATTATTAAATCAAAAAATCCCCGCAAATGTAAAAATTTTATACAATTTTTGTAACAAATTATTGTAAACAGTATCTAATTGGCATTTAATTACAATAGTTGGGAAATAATCATTAGCTTCCGTTGTAAATGGAAAGTACAATAGAATAAAAAATCGTCTCTTTGAATAGCATAATAAAAATAATTAAATTATGAATTTTACATTAATAATATATTTAATTTATAATAAACGTCCAGAATTGTTTTATTACTTTAAAAAATCATATAAGAATATTTATTTTATCATTCTGCTAAATTTTTTTTAATCGAATTTAAAATTAGAGGCCAGATATATTTATACTCTTCCTGTTACATTATGCAGCTTATTCAATTTCATGTAAGTATATACTTTAAACTATGTACACTACTGATAAAGCATAATATTATAAGGTAATTAAAATATTCTTAAATAATACAAACACTTCAAATGTATAAAAATAATATTATAAGTCATTACTAAGAACTTGCATGCGGGATTTTTTAAAAAATATTTACAATAATACAAAAGAAAACATTGAAGACATTAAAAAAATAAAAGAGATAGTATTTCATAAAAGTTTTAAGGCGATTAGCATTTATCTTTAAGAAATTAATTAGACACGTCATAGAGGCACATTACTCCATATAATTTCTTTATAAAAAAAAAACGATGGTTGTTAAAAATAGTGATGAGAATAATTTAAGCTTTCTCAAAACAGTTGTAAATCAAAATATAAATAAACAAAACAGCAACCTTTAGATTTAAAAAAGAAAAGTATTTGGAAAAAGCAAAATAGATTAACCGAAATGTACATAAGTTATTGTGTTTTTTTTCTTGTGTGCCTGCGTGTGTTTGTAACATATTTTGTCCTTGTTTCTAATTACTTTTGTAAGTACACAGAAAAGACATTGCTGTTGATGGGTAATCCAACCACAGAAAAAAAACGTTTCCAATGAAAATAATTTCTTGCATGCAAAGTTAATTAAGTTCTGTTTTTATCTGTTCCGACATAATAAGCATGTAGAAGTTACATTTACATATATTATTTAATTTTTATTTTTAAACTATGACAAATGTTTACACATGTTGTTACAAATGTTTAGTTTTCAAAAAAAAAAAAATTACACAGATATACCCCTTAATAGTTTAACCCTTTCAGTCCCAGTGATGCCATTTGGCATCATCACTTTCAATATTTTTTTCAAAATGTTTATGTCGTGTATGAAATCCAAACACACATCATTCGATTCTTCACAATTTGTTCTACTCGACAATATTTTACATTAATCTCAATAGAAGTAGAAGTACTATTTTTTTTATTTAAAAAATAGCCAACAAGGCGCGTTTCACCTGATTTTTGATAAGTTCACTTCAGTTCCACATATTTAAAACACAATTTAAACTATTTCGGTTAAAACAATTACTAATTTTTTTTAATAATATGGTCAGATACCTTAAAATATGTAACTCGAAGTGTTTTTAGGTAATAAATATTTTTTTATTTTGCTGTTTTCCACAGTTAAAAAATTTTGGCATTCTTTCAAAAACCATATAAAAAATAATGAATTTTTTCTTCTTATGGGATTCGTATATTTGACCTAAAATAAGCTTATTTTGTGAATATCAGATGTTTCTGTAGCGTAGTAAATTTTTGGGACTGAAAGGGTTAAAAAAGAAACATATTTTTTCAAGTTGAACAATTCTACCAACCTTCTGGTACACATAACAAAGCCTTCTTTTGAATTGTCGATTTCATAGCCATCACTTTCTTGACATTCTTACACCCACCACAAGATTACAAACAGAAACTGCATTACCATAGATATTACATGACCTTTACTATGTATTCGGGATTGCCTTTTGGTTTTGGAATATCGGGTAAAAATGATACCAGCTAAAGCGGCTCTGTAGTGAAGCCGTCTTTTTCACAGAAGTTTTTCGTACTTTAAGCTGTTTAAAGCCGCTTACTTTTATGGTCTTTAATAATATTCTTAAACTCCTTTACAATTTACAACTGTTTTCTCGAAAAATTGTTCTCAATGACATCACTTTGGAGACACTTTAACATTGTTCCCGTTGGCTTTGATCCGTCGAGAGACTCGCAAGTTGGTATGACACTTAACTAGTATTAACCCTCTAATGCATACTGTTACCGTTTGGTAACAAGTAACATAATCCACTTTATTCTATTAAGTTAGAGCTCCTCCAAGACAAATCTGTGGGGTTTTTTTCATCTTTTACATTTAATTTTTAAAGTTTTAGTTACTAATAATCCTCACAGATGACAGTAGTAAAAGTGTATTTAAAATTAAAGAGTAAGGTTATTAACTTTTGTGAAATTACGTTTTTGGCAGTATTCAAAGAATAATAATATTAGTACTAAATACTAATAAATTGTTTTGAAAAATTAATCATAGTTAAAAAGGGTTATTTTGAAATATTTTAAGCAGTTTTCTAGTCATTATTATCAAAATTGGAATTTTGCAGTTGGCTTTTGTCATATAGATTTTTTTTTAAATTGAAATTATTTAAATTCTAATGCAGGTAAATTTTTTCAGTAATTTTCCCATAATGTGTGAGTATTAAAGATCCATCTATATTTTTTTTATGATGAAAATTAAAATTCATACATTAGAGGGTTAACTTAAAGGTTGCTTGTTCGAAATGCTCCTTATGCAAACAGTTTATCCATATTCAAAAGTTTGTATGCATTTTACGAGACAAAACAGTATTTTAACTGAAATTGTTTATATTTAAAACAAATATTTCGTGTATTATATGGTTTATTTCGGTAAACTCAGTTGTGACGGTTTGAAAGTGTATATTTAGCGGATTTTTTTTAGTTTTGCAGTTTATTACATTGCCTTGAGGGTATATAAACTTGTCTTTAAGTCTTTACCAAATCAAGACAAATACTTATTGATCATATCAAGTATCTTTGCAACGAAATAATAGTTGCATCTTTTAGTTGCATTGCCAATATAGAATACAGAAGCATACATAATTTCACTCGGAGATTACAACAAATGAAACTTAGTAACACTCGAAACAAAGTTTTTATAATTGGATAATTTACACCTTTCATGTTATGTCATTTTCTCTTAAATCCGTAATCGCAAAATGTTGGATGGTTACATTAATGTTATTTTATATTGCCATCTAAAATAGTTTGGTGCAATGTTGCACCAAAATCCGGGAACTTTCTTGATGCCACAACTATTTGGAGCGTGGATTCACCAGTTTTGGCAAAACTACAACTTTGATGCACTACAATAGTTGTAAATCAACGCTCCAAAGTAGTTTCAGCCAGTATATTCCAGGATTCCGGTTGAATCTTGTACCACCATTATTAACATTGCATTTCGAACATAATTGATGCTAAATGTTACCCTTTTAGTTGAATTATCAAAATACAGAAGCTTAAAGCACAACCGCAACAGCTTAGAAGCAGACCTCTATTGAGGCGTACCATGCCAGAAGCGGTGAGATAAACAGGCTTTATTTCAGACACCAACTTCATGAGCACCAACTTCTTGACAGTCTCACTCCTACAAAGATCACTCTTAGTAATAGCATTACAGTACAATTTGAAAAACTTGTTCGACGTATTCTGCATAGCCTCGGGTATTTTAGAAGCGAAAAACAACAACTGAAACAACGACAACACGCAGAACGAAACTGTCATAAGTGGCTCGATGACATTTTCGAAGCCTGGTTTCTTGGTTTCCCCTAAAGCCAAGCCCAAACCAGTATAAACTATGGAAAAGTTTATTGATATTATCAAGAATATTGGAGATCTGAAGAAAGTCTCAAGCAACTCACAGCATGAGACAATATATTGATAGACCTGGAATTCTTGTGCGAAGTCCTCTCTTGTAAAGCTTCTCTGTAAAATATCCGCTTGAGTTTGAATCGCCCTCGTGAGTCTGTAACTAAAGTAACCGTGGATCACTATGAAGAGAGATGTAATCAAAAACTTGGACGAATAGTAAGCAATCATTACAAAAGCAACTGCAATTTCTCGATAAACTCCCTGAGATTCACAAGAGTACCAGAGCCAGAAATCTGTGTACTCGTGTTTGTTTGGAGATAAAGTCAGTTCAACCACCATGAAAAGCGCAAACACTGTCGGATAAGTAAAAGCAATCGCAACATTTGCATTAATAGCATACATTTCCTTTACTGTGAAAAGCTGCAACCGATGAGGTAGGCTTTTCAACTTTTGCTGAAGCACCAGAAATCGCTTTGAATACAGACAGATAATATACCAAAGGACCATTGGCAATGCTACATTAAACACGTCGTTGAGGGTATGTTTGCTTCCGAAAATCGGTCTAATACGTGTTAGTATTAGGCAACTGTAAAGTCCTGATAAGTGCAGAAAAATACTCTGTGGAGAAATAAGCTTTCGTACATAGGATTTAAGAGTGATCTCTTTTGAACTTTTATGTACCTGTATCATTAGAAACTTTTGTACCACAACAATCCATGAGTTTTCCAAGGATCTGTAAGCATCCATATTTAAATATACTAAAGTATAAAATATTTATAAAGCTTTTAATTCGAAAGTATTTTAGATAAAATTTCTTAAAACATATATATTCTTGTTTTTTAATTTATTAAAAAACAATCTCTTTTAAAATCGACACTAAAAATGGTAAGCATTTATTGTTAAAAAATCCATTCTCAACATGAGTAGAAATTTTCGCATCAGTAAGAAGTCGCTGCTTCTGTGAAATAATAAAACAGAACTTTTTTGTTAACCTTTACAAAAAATATATAATTTAGTTTTCATTTATTGAAAGTAGTTATTATGATTATGGAATCCCCCACAAAATAAACACATAACTTTATTATACATTGTTCATGTTTTTGACACAAAAATCAATGATGGTATTATAGTGAAATATTTTTATAAAATGATTTTTTCCGATACTTATTCGATCATATTGTTTTCCAGAAACTTGAAGTTGACAGCTATTGAATGACTTTGAAAAGAAATTTTGAATGAATTTAATTATTATGTGTTTGAGGAGTTTATTGATAATTTTTTTAAGAGTTATATATTAAAATTATTTTACAGAATATTGCCTTAAATTTAGTTGAAAAGCATTCAGAAAATGTCAAAAGATATGCCTGTGAAATGCTAAGAACAGCTGTGTAAGACAAAACGGTATCGTAACACATTTTATTAAGTTTAGCTTCAATGTAGCAGTATCTCTCTGACTTTCTCTAAAATTTAGTTTACCCCTATTTTAAATATAAAAGTAAAAACAAATCAACAGTAACATAAATGGTATTAATGATCTTGCATCAGAATGCAAAAATATCGACATTGAAAAATCTTACTGAACATATATTAAATCCCTCAATCCTTCAATTGAAAATTCTATTACTTTCTATTCTCATAAAATCTCATATTTCCCACCAAAACATCCAAGAAGTTATTTTAGCAAAGGTTTTTCTTGAATAAATGGAAATGGTTTCTTTTTGAATTGGATTGATGGTTGGATTGGAGGTTAGAATCTGCTGGAGATGTTACCGAGTCATAACAAAACTGGTTTCCTACCTAGGCAAAGCCATTGATTGCTTCCAACCTTCTAACTACTGCTGGTACAACATACATACCAGCAACGGACATTCCTTTGACTACGGGCCTGGTACAACATACGTACCTCTCGCTGCTACCCCCGTTTCCGCCAAGCGAGATGTCAATTATGATGAATTGTAGTAACGCCTTCGTGAATTCATGGCAATATGGGCATTGGGAAAGGTGAGTGTGTTCTTTTCTGGCCGATCCTTGGCGATGAGTTCTATAATGATTCGACGAACTGTTGCCAACCTGTCGGCACAATATATGTACCACTCGGTGCTACCCCCCTTTCTCAACAAGCGATAATTGTCAATTTTGATGAATATTGGTAACGCCTTCGTGAGTTCATGACAAATATGGTCAGTGTGAGCCTTTTCTGGACGAGCCTTGGCGTTAAGTTCTATAACATTTCGAAGAACTGTTGATAACCGTCGCCAATGCTAAGTTGTTCGTTAATTGCAAGTGGTTAATGACTGGTTTGAGCGTATTTAAAAATTTATTTAAACTGATAATTTAAAAAAAAGTTCTATATATCATTACATAATTAACTAATAAAACCTTTCACAATTTGAAAAAGTTTCCTTTTAGATTTAGCAGCAGATACGATGGTCTTGAATTTTAAAACAAGTTACCCAATAGTTATAAACCTTGTGGGTATGTAAACTTGTCTTTAAGTCTTAAACAAATCAAGACAAGTAAAAATACTTATCGATAATATCAAGTATCTTAGGAACGAAATAATCGGAGTTTTTTTTTGGTTGCATTGGAAAAATATAGAAACTTGAAGCATTCATAAATTTCACTCGCAAATGACAACGACTGAGACATAATTAACAAAGCACAACAAAGTTGTTTATAAGTGGAAAATTTACACCTTTCGCGCTTGTTATGTTAATTTCTGTTATAGCTGTAATCTCAAAATGGTGGGTTTACATTAAAGTGATTTTATATTTGCTTAGTAAAATAGTATCATGCAATTTCGCACTGAAATCCTGAAACTTTCTTGCCTGCCACAACTATTTCAAAAGTTGTAAATAAACGCTCCAAAGTGGCGACAGCTAATAGGTTTCAGGATTCCGGTTTAATGTTGTAACAACATTATTAACATTGCATTTCGGAATTAATTGATGCTAAATATTATCCTTTTAGTTGAATTATCAAAATACAGAAGCTTAAAGCACATCCGCAACAGCTCAGAAGCAGACCTTTATTGAGGCGTACCATGCCAGAAGCGGTGAGATAAACAGGCTTCATTTCAGACACCAACTTCATGAGCACCAACCTCTTGACAGTCTCACTCCTACAAAGATCACTCTTAGTAATATCATTACAATACAATTTGAAAAACTTGTTCGACGTAATCTGCATAGCCTCGGGTATTTTAGACGCAAAAAACACCAACTGTAACAACGATAACGCGCAGAACAAAATTGTCATAAGTGGCTCGATGACATTTTCGTAGCCAGATTTAATAGTTCCCCCTAAAGCCAAATCCAAACCAGTATAAACTATGGAAAAGTTTATTGATATTATCAAGAATATTGTAGATCTGAAAAAAGTTTCAAGCAACTCACAGCATGAGACAATACCTTGATAGACCTGAAATTCTTTTGCGAAGTCCGCTCTTGTAAAGCTTTTCTGTAAAATATCCGATTGAATTTGAATCGCCTTCGCGAGTCTGCAACTAAAGTAACCGTGGATCACTATGAAGAGAGATGTAATCAAAAGCTTTGACCAATAGTAAGCAATAATTGCAAAAACAACTGCAATTTTTCGATAAATTCCCTGAGATTCAAGACAACCCCAGAGCCAGAAATCAGTGTACTTGTCTGTGTTTGGAGACAAAGTCAGTTCAACCACCATGCAAAGCGCAAACACTGTCGGGTAAGTAAAAGCAATCGCAACATTCGCATTAAAAGCATACATTTCCTTTACTGTGAAAAGCTGCAACCGGTGGGGCAGGCTTCTCAACTTTTGCTGAAACACGTAAAATTGCCTTGAATACAGGCAGATAATATGCCAAAGTATCATTGGCAATGCTACATTAAACACGTCGTTGAGGGCATGTTTGCTTCCGAAAATCGGTCTGCTACGTGTTAGTATTAGGCAACTATAAATTCCTGATAAGTGCAGAAAAATACTCTGTGGAGAAATTAGTTTTCGTACATAGGATTTAAGAGTGCACACTTTTGCACTTTTATGTACCTGTATCATTAGGAACTTTCGTACAACAACAATCCATGAGTTTTCCAAGGATTTGAAAGCATCCATATTAAAATAGATTAATATATAAATCTTTATAAAGTTTTTAATTCGAAAGAATTTTAGATAAAACTTCTTCAAACATATATAATATTGTTTTTTTAAAAAAACAATCTCTTTAATGGTCGACACTAAAAAAAATGGTAAGCATTTATTGTTCAAAAATCCATTCTTAACTTTAGTACAAATTTTTGCTTCAGTAAGAAGTCGCTGCTTCTGTGAAATAATAAAACACAACTTTTTTGTTAACGTTTTCAAAAATATATAATTGAGTTTTTATTTATTTTAAGAACGTATTATGATTATCAAATCCCACACAAAATAAACACAGAAATTTATTATACCTTTTTTCATGTTTTTGACACAAAAATCAATCATTATATTATCGTGAAAAGTTTTTATAAAATGATTTTTTCCGATATTTATTCGATTATAAAGTTTTCCAGAAACTTGAAGTTGACAGCTATTGAATAACCGTAAAAAGAAATTTTGAATGAATATAATTATTCTGTATTTGAGTTTATTGATAAATTTTTTAAAGAGTTATGTTTTAAAATAATGTTACAGAATATTGCCTTAACTGTGTGTAGTTGAAAAAGTATTGAGAAAAATTTCGAAAGATATGCTTCTGACATGCTAAAAACAGCTGTGTAAGAAAACATGGAATCGTACCACACTATATTAAGTATTGCTTAAATGTAGCCGTATATCTCTATCTTAAAATTCAGTTTACCCCTATTTTAAGTATAAAATTAAAATTAAAATCAGCAGTAACATAAAATAGTATTAATGATCAAGCATCAGAATGCAAAAATATCGACATCAAAAAATCTTACTGAAGAGTTATTAAATCCCGCAATCCTTCAATTGAAAATTCCAAGATTTTCTATTCTCATAAAATCTCATATTTCCCTCCAAAACATCCAAGAAGTTATTTTAGCAAAGGTCTCCTTGAATGAATGGAAATGGTTTCTTTTTTAATTGGATTGATGGTTGGATTGGAGGTTGGAATCTGCTGGAGATGTTACCGAGTCATAACAAAACTGGTTTCCTAGGTAAAGCCATTGATTGCTGCTGGTACAACATACGTACCAGCAACGGACTTTCCTTTGACTACGGGCCTGGTACAACATGTGTACCACTCGCTGCTATTTCCCTTTTTTGCCAAGTGAGTTGTCAATTTTGATGAATTTTAGTAACGCCTTCGGGAAATTATGACAATATGAAAAAATAAAATTTCGAAGAACTGTTGCCAACCTGTCGCCAATGCTAAGTTGTTCGTAAATTGCAAGTGGTTTTTGTCTGGTTTGAGCATGTTTAAAAATTTATTTAAACTGATGATTTCAGAATATTTTTTTATCTATCATAACATAACAAAATAATAGAACCTTTTGCATTTTTAAAATATTTATTTTTAGTTTTAGCAGCATGTATGATGAATTTTAAAACAAGTTTCACAATAGATTTATTCCCACAAATCATCTATTGGATGAAGTTTTAGTCTAATGGAAACTAAGCAATATTCCAACCCTTAGTTTTAAGGATCGGTGGTGCGGAATTTAAAAAAAGAAAATGAATATTTTTAGATAAATCACTATTACACACAATCACTTGATTATTAATAGTTTAAATTATTAATTGACTGATATTTTATGTATAAAATGCAAATTATGTGTTTCGATTACTATGTAATGGTCTACCGAATGTACACGCGATTTCTCGTGTACCTTGGAACATTCGGTAGACCATTTCCATAATTTAAACCTAATTCATCCGAATAGAGTTTAAATTACGGAAGCTGTCCTGAGGATTTTTTTTAATATAGTCAAATTAAATTTTGGCAGCAATAAATAGTACCCTCTTTCTTCACGAAATGTGTAATAACAGTTGCAGTATTGCAGCCTTACAAAGCTGGAGCATTACTAGATAGTAAACCAAACTATCGCATGTGAAGGGAACATGGTTTGGCAGTTGAAAGGGGTCTCTTGCATGGCTTGTCGGTGAGAGGTTTGCTTGTATGGCGAGAAAAATATATAGGGGTATGAAATCCTGAAAATTCTCCGCAGACAAGGAAATTTTTTTTTAAATATTTGGCGCAACGTTGAGTACAGTACAGCTAATGAATAAAAAAATATTTTTTCACGTGAAGATATTGTTGAACTCGTGTATTACTTCAAATTATTCAGAAACACAATTTCTACAATACTACTTTAATAATATATAGTGGTTCTTAAAGCAGTTTGCACACACATTCATTTCCCTAAAAATTCTTGATTTGAATACCGTCAAAGCGGGTAACTTTGGCCGCGGAGGGTAACTTTGGCCACGCGTCGGAAAAAGATTCGTTTCTTAATTTCTCTTCATAAAATGATCTCATCTTAAATTGTTTGACATTTTTGGAAAGGTGGAAACATCTCCTTTCATTTCATGTAAAAAAAAATTCTCATTCTAATTCTGTCAATACTACAAATGCTGTTTTCATTCTTACAAGCATAAAATGACAAAAATCTATCACTTCCAACTTTTGTCTGGAAAACTTAAAAAAATATAGAAAATATTTAAATAAAACACTCTATTCGATTCTTTTATTTATGGGGAAGAATATTACACCATTTGTTTTATTCTAAATTGAATAATTTTTATGCTGTATTTAAATATTGGTAATTGGAAAGCTTTTGCCGATGAATGCGGGTAACTTTGGCCACAGATGTAAATATTCATTTATGGAACTTTGCACTTTAAAAAAATATACGTAAAAGTGTATTCTGTTTAACTATTTTTGAAAAATTCTGACTTTTATGATTACTCATTTCTTAGATATTTTTTTTTAAATAAAACGATTTTAAACATTAAAAATATAAAGATAGAATGCAAGAAACGTATACCACTCAAAATCGTAAATGTCGAAAGGTAAACATTTTCAGATTCCTAATTATGAATACATTATTTTTTCCCTTTTTATAATAAAATCGTTTGCTTTTATGAATATATTTGTTATAACATCTTGCTTCAAAAGAGTTCTTTTTCCCTTATTAAAATAGAATTTTATTTTTCTTTTAAGCGACAAACAATACTAGTATTCATTTTGTAATGTCATTCCACGATGTACTGCAATGTAAATGCTAAGTTATATGCCATTTTTAATAACCATCTGTCTTATAACTTTGTTATTTAAAGTTAAAAGTTTTAATATTGCTATTTAATTCGTTAATACAGCCGTTAAGGATGTTAAAAAGTGTGCTTTTTATGTATTTCATGGGTGGCCAAAGTTACCCGCCCGGCTCCTAACAGTGTCCTAATTTTTGAAATTAATACCAATTTTTTATTAATTTATAAAATTTAACAAAAATGCTTGAAAATTATTCCTAAAAGTACAATACTTAGAATGCATAATGATTTTAAAGTGTTTAAATCGTTTTTGTAGTTGAATTCTTCTTCTTTTATAAAAAAACTATGATTTTGGCCAAAGTTACCCGCACTGACGGTACTCAAACTTATCAAACAAAATGTTCAACTAGGCGCATATGTGCACACGTTTTTGTTGGGGGAAAACTGTTTGTTTTTAGGAAAACAAATTTGCACATTTGGGTCATTTAGAACGAAATAAACAAATTACGTAATCCCGAAAACATTGCTAGCATGCATTCCTCCGTGGCTGTCACACACGAAACAAAATTTCTGTTCTGAATGAATCCTATTACACCTACTCTATGTCGAGTAAAATTCATGAATTTCATGAAAAGGTCACTCAACCAACACAGTGCAACTTTATAATACAAAAAAAAAACGAACATCTTCTCTAGCCTCACGGGATTCTGAATCATGAATAAAGGATGTCACCCCTGAGGGACTCTCAGGTTTTCCAGCAATACACGTATTTTTTATATAATTTTTATAATTTAGTTAAATTTAAAAATGTGAAGTTTAGATTAGTGATTAATAATTATCTGCCACAAAAATTATAAATTTTAGCGAAATAAATTTTTAATTAAATATTTTAATTTAATCTCATGCAAGGAAAACAGGTTTGCACTTCAGCATTTTTTTTTCCTCAGAAGGTTTTAAAAAAAAAAGAATGCAGTAACCGTACAAGCGCCACCAGCATTTGTAACAAAACAAGGCATTTTGTATTGAAATTTCATTGATAATAAACACTGTTTTGTTTGGGTGTATCACATCAATTTGGCGATTTCACTCTCTTTTGTTGCCAAGCATTTTCATGTTATTCTAGCCTCTACAGAGAAACCCGAGGCCTGAGGTAGCTCCACCGCGTGAATCTTGAGGAAGAGCATTACTTCCTTTTCAGGACATTTGTTGCCAGCAATGTCGAAGTGAGATCTGTGGTTATCTATCGTTATTGCCTCCTCTTCTCAGTGATGGTGGAGAAAGTGCGAGTTGGCCAAAAGTGAGGACAAGAAAGAAAACACATTTCATGATTTTGATTTGTTATTTTTTAAACTCAATAATTTAACATAAATGTAACGTAATGAAAGTATTGCGAATGGTGTCGATAATCCGAAATGGAGATATTGTGTTTCCTACTTGTTTTGAAGAATGCTGATTAAAAAAAATGTTTTTGAAGATTGGGCTGGTGATCTGAAACCACTCTGCAGCTCGAGCTAATACAGACTACAAATTTAGAACTTGAGTTTTCGAGAAAATAGCCCTTGCCAAAAGGTTTTAGACGAACTTTTTTTAGTTAAAAAGTTTTTGCTGAAAAACGAAAAGATACAGACTTCAGACTTGGTACACGATTTTCCAGTACATCTCAGACGTTATATAAGGTTTACAAGGAAGTCACGCATGCGCAAATGTAGATATAATAGAACTTGTGAGGTTTTAGAGTTCTTGAAATTACCTTATGGAGCATATAATTATCTTTAAATGTGTATTGATTTAATGATTTATAATTTAAAATCGTGGTGTGTTACACATAACTTAGTTTAATTTGTAAACTATTCATTTAAGTAATAAATAATCGTATTAAAAAGTTTCACCAAATCCCCAGGTAGCATGCTGACTTTCATTTATGTCACACATATTCAATAACTTGATCAGCAGAGCAGTTTGTATTCAATTAGATTCAACTTTGAAGTGGTAAACGTGTTTTTGTTGTATAACGGAACAAAGCATGATCAATCATAATCAATCTTTAATTGTGTTGTAATTCGAACTTTTTAAAACTTTATCCTGACGGTACTTATTATAAGTACTACTTAAAAATGCACCTGTTTCACAATTCATTGTTCAATCTGGAGAAAACGGGGAAGGATGGAAATTTTTGAGTGCCATATTCGGTTTTAGCACATCAAATTCTATAAGGGTAAATTAAATTATTTCCAAAACTTTTACTTTAGCTATCTTTACATTAAAATGTTCAAATACAAATAATTAAAATAAAATATAATTCGATACATAAAGGGTTAAAAAGGTTTTTAAAAAATTAGCAACAATACCCTAACTATAGCCAGAAACTTCAAGGGCATACTTTTTTTTAAGTAGGATCATACGTGTTAGTAAAAGAAAAAAAAAACAACGATGTGGTTTATTTCTTTATTTTTTAACCTATTATCCACCTTACTTTTCGTAGAAGAAAATTATTAACGCTGAAAAGATACATGTGTCTGTATACGGAAGTGAAGTTTTCAAAAAAAAAAAACAACACAAAAACACATGTTCTTCAAAAATAGTAACCTTTTACAGCCTTACTGAAAGTTGCGACTCGCCATGTTGTAAAAGAAGATATATTCTTTAAAGTAACCCCATTGAAACTTCACGGAGAGTTAAGGAAAATTGTTGAAATTATAGTATTCGCTATCTTACCATTTCTTTAGGCGGAGAGTACGAAGCGGAGATTTTTTATATTTTGTGAAGAGATTGAAAAATATCAACGAAAATATTTTAGCACTGGGATTACTCTAACACAACATTGTTTAATATCAAATTATTTATCTATATTTCTATTCCTCGAACTGCAAATTAATTAAAAAAAACAATAAAGAACAGTAATATGATTTGCAAAATAAAGTTAATCATGAAATTCGGCAATTATGGCGACCAAAAGTTTAAATGCGTGCCAGATTCTTTGTTTAGTTATACTGTTTTTTTGGTTTTTATATGCATATTTTTATAAAATACTTAAATTTTATATTCAACCGTTTCCACGCACTATATATAAAAGTTAGAAACAAAATCGGTCCGCCAAACATAAATTAATTTTTGTTATCAAACTTCTTGATAAAGTCTAGTCTTCTTCTTATGATGCACAATATGATCCCACTTGCCTGTGAGATCTGGGGTTCGTTCAGTAAAAGTTGGTGACGGTGGACTGAACTATCATAATAACGTTGTAGTGAGGAAGCTAAAGCTATTTTCTGGCAATTTTTTTAAAGTATCACGTAAAATGGAAAGTCTAGTTGAAAAACTCACATTCTATAAAGTATAACTAAAATATAAGGTCCGGTCTGCTCATTCCCTGGTAGCACAGCAGTATTGGCCAATCTCGGCTCATACCCATCGCCCAAAGCATAATGGACTACGTTTGACCAACGCTGGGCAATATCGGGGTGCAATATTGGTTTGAATATTATGTGAAAAAAATTACAATCCAAAATTCTTGATTGAAAAATATTGCGAAACATAGCATTTGCCTTTTACACTTTCAAAATACTATAAGATTGCAGTAAAATTAAATATTGCACTTTTCGTAATTTACGGTATGAAACCTCAAAGAGCGGGAAATCTGACTAAAATCGGCAGAAAATTATCGATTCCATCCAATATTCTCCAAGTTTGGCCGATACTCATGCGGCATTGGCCAAAATTGGTGTGTTCTACTTGGGTTGGCGACTTCCGACCAATTAAACTTACGATCGCCAAAAGTCACCAATGAACGTACCGTACGCGTACCCTATATATTAGTCAGACTACTCTGAGAATGTGAGTTTTGCATTAAATCCTTCAAATACTTTCCACCGCTCCACTAAAAAAAGGCATTTCCTTTGTTTCAAATCTCTTGTTTTAGTTATTGGCATTTTATCCCTTCGCCCTCACTTCAAGCAGTCTTTTTGACTTATCGATCTTCATATTAAGAAACTGAGCAACGCCTTAAATCCTTTGAATATATATTAAAAAGGAATAAAATAAGAAAAAAATATTTATTCTCGATTTGATGGAAAACTTAAAAATCACCAGTATTAAATCTTTGAGGAAAGAAAGCGAGAGAAATGAATTTGATATTTTGATCGAATATATCATGGAAGGATGATAATAGATGCTTTATTGTAAATGATAGATCACGTATTGGGTAAATGATCTTTATAATAACGTATTATTTGGCAAATAATGGATAATGTGTAATGATAATGGAAGCATAGGTGGTATTGAGAGTTATCTGTTTGAGTTCAGTTCGTTATTATATAGTTTGATAAGTTTGTTTTAACAACTTTCAAGAAGATTTAATTTAAATATATTTATTGTTTAGGTTTATTATTTTAGTTAAATTGTTAATTTATAAAAACATAATGCAATACTTAACTAACGTTCGTTTACAAGTTTTTAAAAAAAATTAATTTCAATTTATATGTCAACTTAATAACATTAACACTTATTTAAAAGATATTAACAACTTTCAAGAAGATTTAATTTAAATATATTTATTGTTTAGGTTTATTATTTTAGTTAAATTGTTAATTTTAAAAAAAACATAATGCAATACTTAACTAACGTTCGTTCAATTTATATGTCAACTTAATAACATTAACACTTATTTAAAAGAAATTAAGTGTTGTACATAACTATATAATTTATCAACTACCAAAACATATAATTACAAACACGGAATAAGTATATTTCAAAATTAACTGGAAAATATGACACACATTTACACTCTTGTAAGAAAAACATTCATAACATTTTGGCAATGAAATAAACTTATTTAAAACATTAAGACCTGAGCAAATTTATTATATTTTCTAAACAATACACAGTTTAAGAATTTGCCACAAAATATTTTTCTATTTTCAGATATCTCAGTTAAAAAATTTCAGGGTTTCAACTAATTACAAAAATGTAAGATTTTATCCATAATACGTGATAAGAATCGGTAGGGAAAAAATATTAAAATTTTCACTATTTTCTTTTCGTTTTGATCAAATTGTTTTGCCTTATTAACTAAAAACAAATCTTTTCCAATACCAAATAAAAGCATAAAATATCAAATACAGGATCAATGGGAAAACATATTAGGGTCAACTTTCACTATTGTCTTCAAGATTAGGATTTTGAGTACGTCCTTTTTTGCCATCTTTTGAAGTTAATAGACATTCTTTATTTATATTTACCAATAACCTTCATACTATAAAATGTATCAAATCATTTGCAGCTTATGATCTCTCAAATCACTCCGAGGATAAACTATACCAAAACCGAGCTTAAGTTTGCAGCAGAGAAATGTACTGAGCGGAAGAATCTTGGTAAACAACCCGTCTGGCGCCGCAAAATCGCGTACTCTGATTGGCTGCTCCTTTCAACCCTGATATTCGTGCGCCCTGTTACGTCAAAATCGAAGGAAAAAAAATAATTAAAATAACACTCTAACTGAAGCTAAACTAATAAAAATAATAAATTTATGTCTTGAAATAACAAATCAATTTGTTTATTGAATGTGAAATACCTTTTTGTATTCGATTCTCGCACTCAAAAATGAGAACTATTTACCCTTTTTCTCGTAGTACATTTGTATACTGCAAACTTAAGGTCGGTTTAGGTATAGTCACTTTTCATTAGACTGTGTATTTACAAAGCAAAATCTTTGATCGAAAAGAAAAAAGAAAAAATTTGATTCTTCTTTGTGTGTCAGTAACACTTCCGTTGGTTAAAAGTAGTCCCAAGTTTTAGTCCCCAAATTTTCGAAATTAAAACTTTTTCGGCATTTTTGAAAAATTATTTTAATTAGATTTCTTACACCCATTTTTAATCTACAAAGTAGTGGGATACTGAAAATAATTGGAAGACTAATGAAAATTAAAAAAAAAATGTCAGAATCATCATGGCGTTTGCAACTTATGATCTTTCAAATCACACCGAGGATAAACTAGTCACTTTTCATTAGACTGTGTATTTACAAAGCAAAATCTCTGATAGAAAAGGAAAAAGAGAAATGTTCACTGTAGTGCGTCAATAAGTATTTCGTTGCTTATAAGTAGTTTTGAGTGTTCCAAGTTTTTCCCCCCAAATTTTCGAAATTAAATCATTTTCGGTGTGTCGGAAAAATTATTTTAATTATATTTATGACACCCATTTTTATTGGATCCTGAAAATAATTGGAAAAATAATGTAAGTATATAAAAAAAATGTCGATAGAACAATTAACAATTAAAAGTAATAAACTATTTTTATTTTCAATAGATTACACACATTTATTTTATTTTTGGAGATCCTTTTACTCAAAAGTTTTGCATAATTTTTTAAGTAGAAATTTTTCGTAAAATAAATGAAAATTTATTTGTTTTGGCGTTATGATTTTAAAGCACAAATAAATATGAAATTAAAATATTTCATCGTTAGATGACTTTTTGAGCTTTAAAATTGCTCGTTAACAAACGATAAGAGGAGAAATTAAAATTATAATTGTATTAAGTTATACATAATGATTATTTGTTTGAAAAAAATAATAATTTCTTACACAAATCTTTAAATTGCAATTACTGGGCTTCTTGCAATGTCCTAAGGGCCTTTGTGTTAAAATGTCATATACATTTTTTAAACAAAACATTTTAAATTATGAATGATTAAGATTCGATTTCCGCTTTAAAAGGTCTTTTTGAAGTAAATGGTTTACAATAAACTATAGATAGAATTTTTATTTAAAGCTATTTATTTAATAGTTAGAATATCTAGTAAAATGCGTAAAATGTGCTTGCATATTTAATTTAACTGTGAGAAAATCCTTCCTATCTTTTTTTAAAACTTAAATAACCGTAATTTTAAGTTGCATGGGAAATATTAATGTAAATAAGTCTTTAAAATTTAAAATATAACCATCTCTCAAACTTATTTTTTTTGCCATTCTATAAAATAAATATATGTTCCTTAAAGAAAAACTCTAGGTTTAGTCCTTGCAAACGCAAACTTCTATTCATTACATAAAAACTTTCGTATTGAAAAGCAAAAAAAAAAAAACTAGCATTTCAATACAAATATTTAACTTATGTATATTATATATACATCGACATAACGCAATATTAATATAACATTTAAATAAAAATACGCATAACATATTTTTTTCGATCACGTAAACATCAATTTTTCTAAAAGCTTTTAAATCATAAAGTACAACATCTATAATTTAGTGGATGTTATTTTCTTTAAAATAATAATTAATACAAAGAAATTTGTTTGCATAATTAATTTTGCATTTATTTATTGCATAATTAATACAAAGAAAATATTTTTATTACGAATAAATGTACAATTATAGTTGTTCAGAGAAATATGAAAATTTAAACAACAATAAGAAAAAAAACTCTCTGAATGGTGATAAAAGAAGCATGAAAATGAGAAAGAATAAATATCTTAAAGTGGTTCTCATTGTATTATTATTATTAACTCAGAGTTGCACTTATAAGTTTGTCTTACACAAATTGTTTGTTTTCAACAAAAATATTGAGACGCGAGATAAGATCTTTATGTGATTTATTTATTAAAACATATTAAAATCATAATATATATTAAATACTAAGTAAAATAAATATCTGAAAGGTTTGCACTAATATGACAAGAACTTCTAAAATCTGCTGCTCATAAGTTTGTTCACACTTAATATAAAACTACAGTTTTAAAATCAAATAAAACATTTTATTGCTTCGAGTTGCTACCACGTCTTTTTGTTAGTTCGAAAACCCTTGTTTTAATAGAACGTACTAGCTTTTGCAAAGTTTTAGGCTTGATTGCAAACCACGCCTTTTCAATAGCTTCCGCTAGCTCCGGATCGGTGGAACATCGTTTGCCATCGGCATAAACTACTTTTGCAAGGATTTTCCAAACATTTACGGTATGATAAAGGTCCGTAATGTAGACAGGGCAATCAAGAACTGTGACATTACTGTTTCCAAAACACTCTTTAGTTGACCCTGGTATATGTATGGTGTCATTATCTGGTTTGAATTACCGATTTAAGCAGCTAAAATCACCCCATAAGTCAGTACGTTGTTGTCGAGATCTGTCAGGTATTGCTTTCCTTTGGCAAAGGCTAAGAACCGTTAAATCGAAAACCGTTTCTGGGCGTTGAATCCAAAACCTCCCTTAACCATTACTAAACCACTACCTTGACGTCGCCGTCGGCTAAATTGTATCTGGATATCTTTACGCATAGCCTGCTTGTACAAACTCCGATTCAAAAATTTAGAATAATGTAAAAAATAATGGATTGAATGTATGTTGCTAAAGCTTGAATTTGCATATTGTGTTCAGAAAAATAAAATATTTAAAAATTTATAATTTTCCTCAGGGCGTAAGTATAAGAGTAACAAAAATATTTATTTTTATCTGCTACATTAAAAATTTATTATTTATTTAAAATATTAGAATAATTCAAAGAATATGAGTATCAGACAACATGGTTCAAAAAATTAGAATAATCAACTTGTTGCTATTGTTTGAGAGAAGAGAAGAGGGATTAACATCTGTGGGACTATAAAATTTGCTCCTTAGAAAATGAAAAGTCGTTTGGCATTTGATTTTAGTGAAGCATTTGCATAATATGGGACAAAAGAGCGGCTTATCTGAGGCCGGGAAATTACGTAGTACATAGTTAAGAAGGGAAAAACACAACTTTTTATAGCAAACGAAGTTAAATGCTTTCAATCAAGTGTGAGTAGAGTGCTGGAAGAATATTCAAATAATACGTGTTTTCAAAATAAGCACTATAAAAGTGGTCAAAAGCCAGTAACTTCAACAAGAGATGAAAAGCAATTGAAATAGATTGTCAAGGAACAACGCTTTCGAAGTGGGAGATATTTGCAAGGAATATTGAAAGAAAAGGTAAGAAATGTTTCTAAATCTACAACATTACGACTACTTCACAACTAAGGTTCTAGATCACATGTACCTAAGGTTTAACTATTATTATCATCGAAGCAAAATGCCATTTTATTTAAATGGTGTAAACAACGGCCATTTTACAGGTCAAGATGATTGTGAAAAGATACTCTTCAGCGATGAAAGTATGCTTTTTGTGTCTCAAGGGCATCAAGGTATACGTGTTTGGATACTTTAAGAAGCTTAAAATAAAGAGTGTTTAAGACGTACTGTTACATTCGCGAGATCTGTCTTGGTAAGGGTTGGCATGACTGCTGAAGCCCCAGGTAGATTGTGTATTGCTTCCACAGCAGTAAATTCAGAAATCTATCAAAAAATTCTTGAACATTTCTTAATTACTTCAGCTGAGGACTTATGTGATGACGATTTCTTGTTTCAGCAAGATTTAGCACACACTTCCAAGTCAACAACTGAATGGCTCTAAGAGAAGGCCAACACTGCACCTTGCCCTACAAACTTACAAGATTTAAATCCATAAGAACATGTTGGGAATTATCAAAAAACGATTTAAAAAAATTAAACTCAAACAGACAAAAAATAACTCATTTCTAGTATAAGGACCGCGTGGGTGAATTTGGATACTTTTTTTTTGAATTTTCAATAAAAAATGTGCCAAACCACTTAGTTGTAATTAAAGCTTAGGGGGATGCGACAAAGTACTGACTAGCAAGTAAAAACACTTAACCATGTTATGAAATATTCTAATATTTTAAATTTTTTGTCATTTGCTGATTTAAATATATTTTCTATTTTTTGGTAATCTGATTACCTTATCATAAATCTACAAAATATGCTGATTTTTATTATAATAATTTATAATTGATGTCGTTGATTATTTATTTGACGAATTAGATTTTCAATTCCCTTGACCATATTTCCTACCATTATTCTAATTTTCTTGAAAAGTCTTGAAATTTTTATTTGTTGACGTAAGTCAAATTTTTTTATTTTTTGAAAACACTTTTACCCTATAACTTTTGGCGCTGCTCGAAGAATCTGTATTTAACCCTTTCAGTCCCAGTGATGCCATTTGGCATCATCACTTTCAATATTTTTTTCAAAATGTTTATGTCCCGCTATGACATCCAAACACACATCATTCGATTCTTCACACTTTGTTCTATCAGACAAAATTTTACTTTAATCTCAACAGAAGTCAGAACTACTATTTTTTTTATTTAGAAAATAGTCAACAAGCGTTTCTCCTGATTTTGATAAGTTCACTTCAGTTCCACATATTTAAAACACAATTTAAACTATTTCGGCTAAAATAATTACTAATTTTTTTTAATAATATGGTCAGATACCTTAAAATATATAACTCGAAGTGTTTTTAGGTAATATATATTTTTTTATTTTGTTGTTTTCCACAGTTAAAGAATTTTGGCATTGTTTCAAAAACCATATAAGAAATTTAAATTGAATTTTTTTTCTTATGGAATTCGTATATTTGACCTAAAATAAGCTTATTTTGTGAATACCAGATGTTTCTGTAGTGTAGTAAATTTTTGGGACTGAAAGGGTTAAAAAAAATACAAAAAAATAATGAACATTAGGGATTTTTTCATGAATTAAGTCTGTGACCAAACTCTAGTGCAAAACTGCGTTACTATATTTCTATAATTCGTAAAATAACTCCTTCATGGTATCAATATGTGGTACATAAATGCCGCATCGGATGTGTGAATATTTTAATTAAAAATTTTCCGCGTTTATTTTATTTCCTTATAGCCACTACACAAATTTTTAAAGACCATTTTTAACATAAAAAATGCATAATCTCACATCTTTATGATAAAAAAGACTTAAATTTATTTAAAGTGTTGTATTAAAACCCCATTAATATAATAAAAGTTTTATTATGGAAAAACGTATTCACTTTTAATAAACTAACTTAAAATACTTGTGATAATATTAATAACAATGTAACATAGTTTCCAAGCCCTTTTATGTTATTTCAAGAAAGTAATGAAGCAATACTATCAACATTTATTAATTATAAAGCCCTTTCCAGATTGCCCATTTTTAATTAAAATGTCTCTAGGTTAGTTTAAAGTAAACATTTTCAAAAAGGTATAAAAATCAATTTCTTAGAGTGCCATTTTATTTAATTAAAAGTCCTCGATGCATTCCAATGGTGTTTGAATGAAATATAATTATTTTCTAAGAGCATAGAAAATATTTGAAATTTAATCATTCGTATTGGACTTTGGTATTGAAAAAACTATTTCGTGTAATGCCTGGGGAGGAATGTAATTCGACGTTTTATAAAGTGTCAAGGAGGTACTGCCTTCAAACGTAATGGTAATGAATTCTTTTTCGGCTGCCAATTTTTGGCCTCCGTTAGGAGCTTTAACACAGCCAATTACGCCTCGTAATATAGAACCCTGGTCAAGTGACGAGGTCGACACCAGAGCGGGCACCCAACGGAACTTCAAGCGACACCGTATGCAGACTTAGGACTCAGCAGATTAAAGAGCTTAACTTAATATAACAGGAATGCTACTACTGAACTTCAGCTGCCATGTTATTCTGATTTTATTGAGCATTTGTGCATTAAGTCTTCATTGCGTCATTTTTTTTTTGCTAAATGTAATTTATTGCAACTTCTTATTATTTTATAACCAAAGTACAATAGTTGTTTGAAGGATCACTGTAGGCAGTACATACTTAAATAGCCTTTAATTGCCTTTAGTTTCTTCTAGAAAGCGATTGTTTAAGTAGCTTTCTAGAGGTACTTTATTTCTCTAATCTGAATCGTGTTCCTGGGAATTAATAGGGTACCATAAATTTTCTTTTTCTTTCAGATCTATAACTTAAAAAAAATAGACACTAATGGGGCAATGAACATTGCTGCCGAACCGGCTGTTTCTGGATAATCTGTGTATCTGTAGGCAGAGAACAAAAAAATTATAAAAAAAGCTACGAAAAGAAAGAATCAGAGTAGAAGAATACTGTTGTTTTTAACTTATTCGTTATACAAAAATTTACGTAAAGTTTTAAAATAATGTAAATTTTACATGTGGCGTTGTTCATCACGAAATACGTTTTTTTTTTAACGAATCGCGTTTTTCTAAATAGACTGAGTTATACTAAAAAGTGCATTTAAAATTTTTAAAATCTGTCACATGCCGACAAAGCATTTCATGAAATATTTTAAAATCTCTTTCCTAAGTATCTCTAACAAAACCCACCACATCCAAAAAACAAAATCACACGTAAATAACTAAAAATAAGACAAAACAAGCCGCAAACAACACAAAAGAGTTCAGGAAAAGATAAGAGAAAATATCGCTTCCTTGCGCGGAAAAGTTGTGTATCGGATAAATAAACTTTTCCAAGGTAAAAAAAAAAATACCAAACGTTTTAGAATTTAAAGGAATAGCGGTTGTAACAAATTTTGAATTAATCGGTTTAAAAATTTACTATACAGTTGGAAGATTCTATTTTAATTTTGAAGAAATGCAATGTGAAACTTAAACTTCAGACAAATTTCCTGAAAAAATATAATTTTGCAGATGCACCACTTTTCTACATTTGGTGAGAAATCTTCTCCTGAATCTCTTAGATCTTCCGTTTAAAAGTAAAATGAAAATGGTAAAATTATGCAGTGTCCTCTACGAAAGGTTTAAAGGAATTTTAACTTATTCTGCAAGCAGTGAAGGAAATCCCACATTGGAAGAGAAGCCTTCAATAGAAATCACTGTTATAGGAGAATATGGAATGTGGAGAACTTGTGATGTTGGGGTTGCCATATTTGGCGAATTTTCAGCCGGATTGGTGAGATTTAGGATTTGGTTGAATTATAGTCGCACTAGAGTACGCGAGGGCTATTGGCGACGAGTAACATAATTTGGAACCATGGCTAAATGACCAGCTGTGAATTGAGTAGCACCCAACGCAACTTTTTCAATATCGACATCATACGCTGTGTCCGTACATTTGGAACATATATTTAACGTGCACTCTATACACACGAAGTGTTGCTTTCGACTTTTTGGCTGGACATTATGTTTATAGATCGGCAGTTAGTTTGGAAATGCCCGGGAATGAACCAGAGACATTTCGCTTGCAAGGCAAGTGCCTTAACGCCCCAGAACCAATACCTAGAAGATGAGTTGCTATATAGCACAAAATATTTCGCTGCACGTCACTCATAAGTGTTTTTAATCATGAAAAAAGAAGAGAAACGAACACTAAAAAATATATGTATATAACGATGTTTTGAATTCATTTTGCAAAAAAGGCATGCACTTTAGAGAACTACTTCGAAGAGTAAGAGGAGTAGATGGCGTCTTTGACGGACTATCAAATTAATGCGTCATTGATTCTCAATTAAAAATAAGAAGTTATCTGCTGCCTTGACATACTGTTTACGACGTTTATTACACTGTTAATAAAATAATATTTTTTTTAATGTGGCTAGAGTGCTTTGGGCTACAAAAAACAACCTAAAAATCGGTAAAAATAATGTCAAATTTCATAAACAAATATGCAAAGAGATTTTATAGATCATTAAATTTTTATGGAGATAACTAATTTAAGGGTAGTTAAGAAATCTTAATGTCTAACCGCTATCAAAAACCAAGGACAAGCCATAGTACTAAACACCACTGTTGTGTAAGACAAGAAAAAAAAAACTATTTTTGTTGACATTTTGTGTTTAATAAGACGGATGCAATTAAACTGTTACCTTGATAAAATATTTTTTTTAAAATATTTTGCTATATTTTTAAAATATTTTTTATCTTCATTTAGTTCCAACGGTTTACAAAACATGAAAAAAAATCAATTTAGTATTTTATAAATCTATACAATAGAAAAGGTTCTAGTTTTGCGATTTGGACCCTTATTTGTTGACAGTTCTAACTTTGCTTTTTAAAAAAGAGAAAAAGTTATTGGATTGCACGTATTTTTTCAAAATGTTTACTTTTGAAACTTACATAATATTTGACACACAAGGAACCAGAACTGCGGATTTTTTATACCTAACAAAAGAAGAAATTTCTATAAAACTTGGAGATAATAGAATCTTGATGCATGTTGGTAAGGATTGGTAGCCTTTTTTGATCGATCATTACAATAAGTCCATACGTCCATATTCGAAATTTTTCTATAAACAATGCACATAGAATAAAAATATAACTAGTATAATATTGGTTTGTTTCATATCAATTTTAGCAAAAAAGATTACTTTAAAAACTCAATCATAAGCTTGACATAAATAATAAAAATGTGAAATATTTTTATGCTAAAAAAATACAAAATTATTTCTCAACCGATGATGATTTCTCAATCGAATGATAACAGAATTCAAAACATTCTTAAAAGCTGCGAATTCATTTTATATCGTTTAATTTTACGATATTATTGAAAACAGTATGGGTGAAAGTTCTTGTGGAAGACCTACTAAATTCAATTTAGAGTTGTTTTATATTAGGAAAAAAATTCAAAAGTTAATCAGGATCCAACATACAGTAGACAAATGATAAGTTAAATTATGTTTATTTGTATTGAATGAATTTCCTCTGAAAAATATAAAAAGAGCTAATTCAATTTAATTCAGTTCTGATTAAGTGTTTATAAAAGTTTAATTTATTTTAAACTAGCAGTATGGTCCAGCCCTACTGGGAACCCGTTAACTTCGCATTGCTTCTTTTTTAGACATGCTTACTTGTGAAAATGGGGAACATTCACGGCCATATCCACCTGAGCTTCAATTCATAATCGCTGTGGTGAAAAAAAGCGGTTAGACAGGTTAGAGCAGTAGGAAAACATTAGCACGTGTTTTGAGAGGTGTAGGATAACAAACCGCGTGACATCACATGAATGTTTTCCATACATTTAATATCTGAACTAAATTCAATTCGTGTTGGCGCATGAGCAAGAAAAAGCAAATAATAATAGAGAATGGCGTCTAGCCCCTGTTACGGCCCGGTCGTTGTGTTTTGAAGCCCTGTTATGGTCTGCCTACTTATTAAAATACACTCAAAATCAAAACAAAATTAAATTCGTGTTGGCGCATGCACTCTTAAAAAGCAAACACTAATAGAGGATGGCGTCAAGCCCCCGTTTCGGCCCGGTCCATGTATTTTCAAGCCCTGTTATGGTTCCTCACTCCCACGTGGATGAAGTTTTTTGAAACTAATTATATTAATTTAAATCACAATCAAATATGAAAAAACTAAGCCTCAGGTGCACACTGCACACGTAGGTATTAAAAGGAATCCATACAAAAATTTCGAATTTTTGAGAGCAGTCTAAGTTGGTATTTTGTGATCTACAGACATACACACAGACTCTTTCTTTTATTATTGCAAATATATTCAATATTCAGTTTAAAACTTTTTTTAATATAAAACGCACTAGTCCACTGTCTAGACATAATTATCAATATGTTGTTATTTTAATATTTTTTCTGAAACACTTGTATTTTTAGTGTGAATTTTATCTTCAAAGAGTAAGGTGTTTTAGTATAAGAGGTCACAGTGATATTTAAGTTTTAAAAATAGCTTTTATAGTATTTCCCCGAATTCCTTTCGATAGCTGCTTTCAATGCGTTCTCATAATCATAAAGTAAAACCACTTAGAAATATTTTTTTCCTTTTCTTATTTAATAAAAGGTTTTCGCTAAAAATAGACAACAGAGTTTTTCTTACATATACATTTGAACCCCCTCATGCTTTTAGAAGAGATAAAAATATCAGAAATAAATCTTAAAAAAGCGAAATTTCTGTTCCCCGCTATTGAAATGATAGTTCTTTATTAACTGCAAATAACACATTTCATAAATATTTTCTAACTTAAATGGGAAGAAATACCAAAAAAAATCCCATATAAATCCCAAATATAATATATGCTATAAATTTCGAAGAAAGCACAATCTTGTTACTACAGCCAAAAGATTTCTTGCAAAACTATTTGAATATTGAACTTTATCGACTATCTTCTTGCCTTGAGATATTACATTATTAGTGAATTTTCGTATCTGATGAAAAAAGAAGAATTTTTATGTAATATTCTTTGAATTTTGTATTTTATTATACAACGTTTGCATAACTTTACATCTTTTGAAATAGTATGGAAATACTTGCATAATATTTATTTACTTTTTATAAAAAAACTTATTTATCTCTTTTTTTAATTCTTATTTATAGTAATATTGATGTTTTTCCTTATATTCCGAGTTATTTTTATGAACAAAAAATCGTAAAATAAGTAAAATGAGCATGCTATTAATGGTACATTGGGGATTACAATACATAAAAATCTCAAAAATATAACATAAAAATAATTATTCCAAAAATACTTATTTTAAATATTGGCGAAGCTCACTATTAGAAATTTTAAAACATAAAACATACTTAAATTTAAATTGTGTAAAATTGGAGTTAGAAGTAAGTTGGTGTAGAGATAGAATTTTTAAAGGGATCTTATAAATTATAGTTTTTTATCTCCACATATAATTTTTTTATTCTTATATGCTGTCTTTTGCTTCTAGTGCATAGAAAAACCTTATATAATTTAATACAATATTTTCTAGATATTTATAATAAAATATATAAATAATGCTGCGTTAAAAATAAATGACTTTTTCTTGAATACTAATATCGAAAATAAAAGGATTATTTAAGTTGTTCAAACTTTACTCTTAACCGTTTCAAGCAAACACTGTAAAAAAATTCCTTAACTTTCCGTATATATACCAGGAACTTTCCTGGCTTTTTCAAGTATAAATCGCTTCGTGGTAAGTTCCTGGGATTTTCAGGTTTTCCCTTTCAAATCTGGCAACGTTTGCTATGAACCGCCGCTATTGCTCGCGGCGCCTCGCTCAAAATCAGTTGTTTTGTAACGTTGTTGGTATAGCGAAGTTCATTATCATGTGGCCGAGTGGTTAAGGCATCCGCCTCAGGATTCAGCCTTCTCAAGAGTTCGCGGGTTCAAATCCCACCTACCGCCAGTCATTCTATAAATCGGATATCTGTACTGGGAAAGAGTAGAAAATCCAATTCGTGACGGATGGGCCCAAGTACACGGGGACCGACGTGCTTGTTAAATCTGTGGAGTCCAAAGTCCCGATTGCGTCAGCGTACTATGTCGCTCGAAGTTACGTTGGGTGACCGCTCAGTTTCCAGAACGGTTCCTGGTATTTTCCAGAAAAGTTCCAGTTATTTTCCAGAAAGGTTCCAGGTATTTTCCAGAGAAGTTACCGGCTCTAAGTGGGATTGTTTCTATATTTTTGGGGAAGGTTACTGGGTATCTTCCAGTAACATTACTGGTAAAAATTGGGCAGCTCAGCTGCCCATTATTTTCCAGTAACGTTCCTGAATTTTTTTTACAGTGAAGTGTTTTGAGAAGTTAAAATGCCAAAGGGGGAAATGTTACATCAAGTAATTGAATAAAACTAATGGCATATTCCTGACTTCTGGCAGGCACCTAACACAACTTTATAGCGATAGCGTACGAGGTGTAAGGATTTTGAACAACACGACAAAATGTACGTGTCCTATTCCTTATATATACGCCGACCCGGGGTTTGAATGGTTAGTGTGCTAGCCTTTGGGGCTGCTGGGTTCGGGTTCGAATCCCGTGGTCAGGCATGGACGTTTGTGTTTGTCAATAAATGCCGTTATTTGTCTATGTGTTATTCCTTTCTTTGTGGCTGTTAATATTCTTTCTGTGTCTGTCTTACTTGACGAAGCCTTAATAAGCCGGTATCTGATACAGCACACAAGCCGGATAGATATGTAGTAGTAGTAATCCTTATATAAGACGGCCCGCCGGCGCAGTGGTTAGAGCTCTAGCCTTTGGAGCTGCTGGGCTTGGGTTCGAATCCCGGTAAAGGCATGGAAGTCTGTGCTTGTAAATACATGTTGTTATTTATCTATGTGTTTGTGTCATCCTTTTTTGTGTGTCTCTTGTGACTGTCTCTTCTGGCGACCTGGGTAATGGGCTACAAAGCCTACACTCTCCCTTCTAGAGGACGCAATCACTGTCATTTGTCATTTCTTATATAAATGGCGTGATTTTTTTATATCTTGTACGGTTAGTTTAAATTAATGGCCGTTTTTTTATTAGATAAAAAGATACAGCATTCACCAAGGCAAAAGCCACGTAACATGCATAAACAGCAGGTTATAAAACATGTTAAGGGGTCATAGGACTCTAAAAAATGTGCAAAGAAGGAACTACAAAGTTTAGTTTGATCTTTCATGTAATTTTTTAACTACTCTATATATAAGTATAATTTTTTTATATGTAATTCTACAAGATTTATTTAATATAGAACAAATTTTAAAATTTATGAAACTTTAGCCAAAGCTAAAATAAATGATATTAAACATAATGCTATTTGAACACAATGTGATTAGGCTTGCGCGGCAAATTGGGAGGTCAAAATTGAAGACATGACTAAGAAAATGACTTTTTATTGTACAAATATGTACAAACAAAGACTTATACCTAAATTCTCAGCTCATTTTTTATTAGAAATTATTTTAAGAACTTTTTTCTAAAAAAATTAATAAAAATTTCAAAATTTTGATTAAAATTTTTTTTAAAAATTATTTTTAATTAAAATGGAGCTGAGAATTTAGGTATAAGTCTTTGTACATATTTGTACAATATAAAGTCATTTTCCTGGTCATGTCTTCAATTTTGACCTCAAAATTTGCCGCGCAAGCCTAATCGCAATGTGTTCAAATAGCATTATGTTTAATATAATATATTTTAGCTTTGGCTTAAGTTTCATAAATTTTAAAATTTGTTTTATATTAAATAAATCTTGTAGAATTACATATAAAAAAATTATTCTTATATAAAGAGTAGTTAAAAAATTACATGAAAGATTAAACTAAACTTTGTAGTTCCTTCTTTGCACATTTTTAAGAGTCCTATGACCCCTTAAACAATCAAAAGGACAAAACAATGAGAAACAAGATAAAATACAAAGTTTCGAAAATAAAAAGAAAACCGAGAGAGGCACGTTAATTAATGGTCGGTGTAAAGACAAATGCTGCAAAGATAGCCATCATAGCTAAAAACAACGTAAAGTTATTTTACTCATTTAAGAGAATGAAAAGATTCATAAATAATAAAACGTTAATAAATACTTTTTAAACATTTAAGACCACTGTTCAAACAAGCTTTCAAAAAACTCTTCAAGACGTTTTCGTTGTTACATTTGAGCACTTCCAATAAGTAGTCTGCCTGCCGAATCAACACTATATCTGTCGAAAGTAACTCAAAACTTTTTTTTTCTCTAAATGATTTGTAGAGAAATGTGTCGAAGAAAGTTCCACTAAGAACTGGATCGAGAACTGTTAACAATGGACGACACATTCATGGTTGCTGACATGACGATCCTACTATGAGCTGGACTGAAACTAATGAGATCTATTGTTAAATAATAAATGTTTATCATGTGTCTTACACTGTAAAAAAATTCAGGAACGTTACTGGGAAATAATGGGCAGCTGAGCTGCCCAATTTTTACCAGTAATGTTCCTGGAATATATCAGTAACCTTCCCCAAAAACATAGAAACAATCCCACTTATAGCCAGTAACTTCTCTGGAAAATGCATGGAACCTTTCTGGAAAATAACTGGAATTTTTCTGGAAAATAAAAGGAACCTTTCTAGAAAATACCTGGAACCGTTCTGGAAACTGAGCGGGCGCCCAACTTAACTTCGAGCGACATCGTACGCTACTTTGGACTCCACAGATTTAACGAGCGCGTCTGTCCCCGTGTACTCGGGCCCATCCGTCACGAATTGTATTTTCCACTCTTTCCCAGTATAGATATCCGATTTATAAGATGACTGGCAGTAGGTGGGATTCGAACCTCCGCACTCTTGAGAAGGCTGAATCCTGAGGCGGATGTCTTTAACCACTCGGCCACAAAACAACCACTCGGCCGTTGCAAAACAGCTGATTTTGAGCGAGGTGGCGGTTCATAGCAAACGTTGCCAGATTTGAAAGGGAAAACCTGAAAATCCCAGGAACTTATCACGAAGCGATGGATACTTGAAAAAGCCAGGAAAGTTCCTGGTATATATACGGAAAGTTAAGGAAATTTTTTACAGTGTATTAGTGCGCCTTAATAATTATAATTATGATTATTTGGTCACGTATACGGCTTTTTTTAACCCCCTTGTGACAAAAATAATACGACAATGTTGTTTTGTTTTAATGAAGTGTTTGTTTTTTAAAATAAATATTACAGTGGAATTCAAAATATCCAAATTATTGAAACAGGTTCCCCCTCAGACATTGAAAATTTCGGATAATTGAATTTTCTAAAAAGTTTTATATTTTGTTTAATTACTTGTCTAAAAACTAAAAACTAAACTCCCCGGCGCAACAGCGCATTACTGGATCAAGGCCTGCCGTGCCCATTTCAGCGTTCATTACCTAGGGCTCTAGGCATATGTCCCGGTAAGGTGGTCAGCCCCCCGTGGAACCTCCAGTGTTTAGTTCCCAAGCATGCTTGACACCCATTTTATCGACCCACTCAAGAGATGAAAGGCAGGGTCAACCTGATTCAATCCCCGGACCTGTTGCGTGGCAATGCGAAGCACCACTAAGCCACTGGGCCTTAATTACTTGGCTAGTATGTTAAAAAAACAGCATTTTTTTTAAATAAAAAGACAACACTCTTACACGCTAAGTGTAAGGAAGAGCACAGATAATTGGAATTCTAATGTATTTTGGACCCGATATTCAGTCGATGGTATAGACAGTTTCGTCGGTTAAATCGGCATCAGGACCATGCAAAATTGGTATTTTTTTGGATAGCTTATAGCCTGCTAATTACGGCACATCATGTCTGACAGCTGAAATCTTTAGTCCCTCTAAAAAAAAATTCGACACATTAAGAAAAACGGAGAAAATACTTTTTACCTAAATTTTGTATTTTAAAAAATACAAATATTTTTCTAATTATCTCAAAAAAGCTATATTTAGTGTCAGTTGATACAAATTTTTATCTATATAACTGTTTCAAACGTCTAAAACATAAAATTAAAAGTGTCATCAACTACATCCAAAAATGAGGAGAAAAAAATATGACAATGCCTGATTTTTTTTCGTTTTCAAAAAATTGCCATAACTTTTGTTATTGCTACAAAAAAAAAATTTGGTTTCGGTTGATGCAGAATTTTAGGTAAATTATTTCGTCAAAACGTCAGGTTGACGATAGTTTTACTGAACATTTAAAAATGTTAAAAATTGCGAAAATTTGAGTTTTCAGTGAGCTGAGTCAAGTTTCTCAAATTGAGTCAAATTTGTTGGGAAAAGCTTCCTATTCCAGCTGTAAGTCACGATATGCCATAATCAGCAGGTTATGTAAATATTTAAGAGTATATCAGATATTTTTATTACATCCTAATAGTTTTCTAATCCTGTAGTAGAACTGTCATTTAACATTTCCATGTCTAAAAACAAATATAAAAAAACGGCCTCCTTCACTTGACAAGGTGACAAAGGTTGTCTTTTACGGAAGCGGTCTATGATTGGAGGAGCACGCTTACTGTCGTCCAATTAAGAGAGACAACCGTGCGGAGCAAGATAATAAGGTAATCTCGTAGTTACTAATGGTTACCGGAGTTTATTTCGACGTTTTACACGAGGGTTTTCGCAGGAGTTTATTTAATAAACATCGTGTAATTATTTTGTGTGTTGTTTCTTTTAGAGAGTAAATGGGTTCATAACTGAGTTAAAACTTTTTTTTCTCCTATCCATTGGATTTCTTTGTTAGGGAATTATAAATTGTTATATATTATAGTGAGGTTTTTTTTAAATAAAACTTGATTTTTAGGAATTTTTATTGAAGTAAATGATTCTTGTTCGATCTTTAATTACATTTCTTTATAATTTGAAGAACTTTTAAAAATTATATTTTAATTTTAATGAACAAATAGTAATTTTATTAAATCAAATATACCTTGGAGTTTCATTCAATGCTATTAACTTACATTAACTTGGAGTTCGCCCTCTAGAAGGGAGGAGCATAGGCTTTATAACCCGTTACACCAATCGCCAGAAGCGACACAGACACAAGAGACACACATAGAAAGGACGACACAAACACATAGAAAAATAACAACATTTATTGGCAAACACAAACATCCATGCTTTAACGGGATTCGAACCCAAGCCCAGAAGCTATAAAGGCTAGCTCCCTAACCGTTGTGCTGCCGGGTCGGCTTCAATGATATTAGAAAAAACACTTAACTCTTTAAAAAAATTGAAATTTACATTTAATTTGTTAGTTATTATTTTGATTAGTTCAATTTGCAATTAATCAAAAAAGTTACATATATGTCCTATTTACCCTTGAATACGGAGATACAAAAATACCCGCTAAATTCGGATGAAAATTTTTTCTGTCATGACTTGGAACGCTTAATAAAATTAATTATAAAATACCCAAGAGAAGAAAAAAGCACTCATGCAAAAAATATGAAAAACTCAGAAAAACTCAATACCGCTAAAAGCAATTTTTTCTAATGGCAATAAAAAAAAACTTTAATGATATTTCTTAATTGCAAATCAAAAACCTTTTCATCGAAATTAATTAAAATAAACGATGATAAAACAAACTAATCTCAAAACATTTCATCTCAGTTTTTGACGTTTTTATATTCATAATTAACAACACCAATAAATTAACGGCTGAATAATTTTAGAAATTTCTAGGCGGCGCAACTAATATTAAAATCATAGCATTCGACACCATATATATCTTATTCCAAGCCCAATCAAGGCATCCGGGCAGACACTGTTTGAATTTCATAGAACAAAATAAGTAGCCCGTGAAATTGAAGGCTTTAAGAGGTTCGGTAAGGAGAACTTGAATGTTAATCAAGCTTCAATTTTAGCTCGGGAAAATCCATCAGAATTTAACTAAGTTTCGTGTTCGAACCACTCAGTAGCAAAAATAAGTTTCTTATCTCTTTTAGTCGGTTACAAGAAAACAATCAATTTTTCCTGAATAAATGAATAATTTTCACCTTTAATAATGTATTAAAATATAAGAGTTTTTTTTTTATTATTGCGAGTTGATTAAAGTTTTTGTTAAGCAAACAAATTAAGTTATCATATTTTAAAATAAATTGAATGCGCGGTTTGACATTGGTGTTGAATCTTATTTTTTTAACATCTCTCATAAATCTGCAATGCATATTGTTAAAAAAAATTCAAAAGCTAATTTTCATTAAAGTATCATTCTCATGAGTATTTTACCTTAACTTTACCCATAAGTCAAAAAGTATTAAACAACTATGTTAAAACTTTTTTTTCACAAATTCTTACATATTGTGCAAAAAAAAACTTAACGCTATTAATATTTACTTAACTATTAGTTGTTTAACGGAAAAAATTCATATTTTATAGTTTTTACTGCATCATGATAGTAAATATTTAAAAGACAATAAGTTACTAACAGCTAACACCAAAAATTAGTAGTTTAAGTGATGTAATTTCAGAAATAATAAGTACTAGTTGTAATGTTATTGCTTTTATAATTACTCTTATCACGTATTTGAATTTTTTTACTTTTATATATTTTAAACTGCAACTGAAGTTCTTCAACATTTTTGACAGATATGAACGCAAAATAAAGACTACAACTCCATATTCTTTACTGCAGCATAGTAAAAAAGTGAATTCATAGCGGACAATGAATTTTAAAGAATAGGACATTTTAATAAAACTGCTAGTACAAGCTGGAATAAACCCTTTATAGCTTACTACGACAGTAATAGAAACGAGAGTGCTTTCTAAGAAAAACCAATATTTTTCTAGAGACATAAAAATAGAAATACCATCGAATTTTACATGATGCTCGAAACTAAAAAAAAAAAATAACGATACTCAAAATCGTTTTTTTTTCTGTCGATAATAAAATCGTAGAGAGGAAATTTTATTGTAAGTTCTATGTTAAGAGAATCAATTAACGATAGCAAAGGAGCTTTTTTAAATTTTTTTTAGTGTAAATAATATTTTAAGCCTGTAGTTGTAGACAATAGTTTTAGAGGAAAATAATATGTATTACGATAAATAAGAAACAGTGTAAAGTTAACTTACGTTAGTTAAATAGCCTTCAATTAATGTTAGAAGCAAATTAAAATTTCTTTTTTCAATCCCTTTATTCACTGTATTAAGTTTTAATTTTAATTATTTGTCTCTGAGTACCTTAATGTTAGCTATTGCAATTAAGTAGAATATAAAAGGGTACAAAATTGCTGGGATATAAAATGCACTTAAAGTCCCAAATTTATTTTCTTTTTTCTTCCTGCATACTTATAATTGCTTAATTACACTGACTAACAATGGCATTTCGTTGAATAAATATGTTTTAATCCTCTTAGTCTTTAATGCGTTGAAACCGCAAGCTCCGTTAATGAAAGTCCCCCAACATCGCTTTTCCTGCCGGTGGCGCAATCGTTAGGACGCTAGCCTGATTAGGTTCGAATCCCGATGTTTGTGACCGTCAATAAATGTTGTTGTTTGTCTATGTGTTTGTGTTGTCATTTCTTTGTGTGTCTCTTGTGCTTGCAAAAAAAACTCTTTCCGTGTCAGTCCCACTTGACGAAAGCTTATAATTCTCTGAACAAGCACACACGCTGGAATATAAATGTATCTACCATACCATATACCATCGATTTTTCCTCACATGAACAACGAAAAGTAAAACAGGCTTTTAAAGTGATACTTATAAGTACTGTCAAGGCATCACGAATTGGCTCAGGATAACAAAGTGAATACATCATTAAGAATTTACTTATTAAGAGTAATTATTTTCATGTAAGACTTTAATGTGCTAAAAATGAAATTGTTCTTAAACCAAAGGGTTCTATCTTTTCCCGTTTTCTCCGAATTGAACAATAAAAAGTACAACAAAAGAAATACCGTCAGTAGATAATTGGTTAAAAAGGATAAACGAAAATATTTTTTCAAGACTACCCTTAAATATGCATTATTTTCAATCAAGGCAGCTGAAGTAAAAAAATATACTTAAATTTTAACACCAAGTTAAAAATAATCTCTATATGCTGTTCAGCAAAATACCTGTCTTAATCGGACTATCTAGTATAGAGTTTTGAAGCAAACACACAATCTCTAGAACTCTGCATCTGGCTTTTTTTATTAATTTAAAATCCAATTCAATTATATCCAATATAATAAAATTATTCAAACTTGTTTTTTCATAATTATCTGAATTTTCTTCATGCTGCTTAGATTTAGAAAGAAAAATATTTTTAAGAAATATCATTGGAGTAGTTGGTAAAAATATATTCAGAACACTATAAGCACCATTTGAATTAAGTCAAACATTCAACTTTAAAGCCACAACAAAGTATATCATAAAAAGAGGTTCAAGTCATCGCAAATTACGACATGGGGCATTAGCATTTTTTTCCACCAAAATTTTGGATACACATAATCTATTAAAAGATCCAGCACTATACATCAAGTATAAGTGCACCCTTATAAATTGTTGGATGTTTACTGGTTCATAATTTCGTTCGAGCTTCTTGGACATCCAACTATTATTGTTGTCCTCCAATAAACCATACAAATAAAGAAGTATATTTCACTTTAGTCCCATTCATAGATTGAGGAAATATCATTTTCTTTTAAGAAAAGACTGTACATTGGGCAAACTAAACAAGATACTAACATCAGAACCAAGTCACGTGGGTTGGGAATCACGACCGGGAGAGGTTTAATAGGCAACGCGCATAGTACTAATAATGAAGAATTTCTATGTGATTTTACTAATTACCAATTGTCAATGATTATTGCTCACAATAACTTCCATTAGTCTTCGAATATAGTAATTATTTTAACAAAATTAGGGATAAGTCGCCAAAGGTATCAAACTTTATCACCAATTCAGGGATTCATGTTCTTCCAATATCTTAACCAGTCTTTTTTACTGGAGAGAAGGTCTACTTCATTGAAATCTTTGTGAGAAACGATAAAATATCAAAGCCATAAAACATATCGATTTGTTGAGATAACACATGAGTTCTAGGTTTTTATGTAACTTCTCTTTTATTCTCCATTTGTTTTATATGACATCGGTATATGTATGTGTTTATTGCAAAAAATATATATATCCTTCTGACCATTAAACACACAATTCATAGGTTTAGAGTAGTTGGGTTAAAATATTGTAGAAATTTTATACATGCAGTTTAATACTGGTCCTTCCGCGCGTAAAAACAATATAGATCTCAGTTTGTAGTCAAGTACATGAATTCGAAGTTAACCCTTTCAGTCCCAGTGATGCCATTTGGCATCATCACTTTCAATATTTTTTTCAAAATGTTTATGTCCCGTTATGACATCCAAACAAGCATCATTCGATTCTTCACACTTTGTTCTTTTTGACAATATTTTACATTAATCTCAATAGAAGTCCGAACTACTATTTTTTTTATTCAGAAAATAGCCAACAAGCGTTTCACCTGATTTTTGATAAGTTCACTTCAGTTCCACATATTTAAAACACAATTTAAACTATTACGGTTAAAATAATTACTAATTTCTTTTTAAGAACATGGTCAGATACCTTAAAATATATAACTCGAAGTGTTTTTAGGTATTATATATATTTTTTATTTTGTTGCTTTAAACAGTTAAAATTTTTTGCATTATTTCAAAAACCATATAAAAAATTTTAATGATTTTTTTTCTTTAGGAAATCGTATATTTGACCTAAAATAAGCTTATTTTGTGAATATCAGAAGTTTCTATAGTGTAGTAAATTTTTGGGACTGAAAGGGTTAAAACATCAATTTTGAGTATGAAACCACATAAAACCCCTTTGACGCATTATTTGGTGACAACATTTAGCTGAGACTTTTGCTGAGGTTAAAACTCTTGTAGCATAAAAAGCAAAACAATTTGTTTTACATCACCTTAGAAAACTCTTATTTTTAATAAACTCTTATTTTAAAATCCTTTTTTTAGTCAAAATAAATCACGATGTTATAATTTTTTACGGTATGGGTAGTAAGTAGTACGAAAATTTTTAAGTATATTTAGTATATTATGTTCTGGTACTTTGATTCAGTTTTGTGCAAAAAACTTAAGAATGATGATTTTAAAAAGTTTGGCTTTTATGAAAATTAAATGTTTTTTTTAACTCAATGAATAATTCCTGAGAATTTTTTCAAGTGCACAAATATTATAATAATCAAAGTATTTAGAAGTGTTTGCAAAATTCATTTACTTAAATGAAACAAGTTGGTTTGTTACAGAATCTGTCACATACACCGATTCCACTCAACATTTACGCTCAACAGGAAACACGCTAACAACACCTCAGAAAGAAATTCGGCAAACAGGGCCTTTAGCTAGTTCTAATTCAAACTTTTTTAAGCCAAAATTAATAATTTTCTTTAAATCTTCTTTTGCAGATTTGATAATTAATCTTTATCGTTTGCTACTTTTTTTTTGAAGTTCGAAGAATACTGATGTACTTTTTAAATAAATACCTTTTTTGCAGCCACAAGTTTGCATTTCAAAAAATAAATTAGTAAAATTGTTGCTTTAAAAATAATAAAAGCAAAACTTTGCATATTTTTTATGCAAATTTAGAATTTTTTATGCATCTTTCTTCATTCATATATAATGGATCTTCAAAATAACTTTATTGTGCTATTACAACAATCCAAATTGAATTATGTCACAAAAATAAATATTTTTCAAGAATTTTATTTTTATTTTCAACAATGTTTCTCGTACGTTTGATGTCATGGCAACAGTGAAAATATTGCATAAAAATGGAATTTGCATATTGTTTCAATGGAGATTTATTTTTAATTATTTAAATTTTAAATGAACTTCTAATTTAAATTTTTTAATGAAATTTTTAATGTAGCCTAAACTGATTTTTTTGCTTCAAAATGACGTATCCCACTTGTTTGTGAGACTTGCGGTTCGTTCTGTGAAAGTGGGTGACGGACAGACAGACGGACTGAACGATTATGAAACCTTCCACTTTTTACGTTATAAACGTAGTACGGAAGCTAAAATGAAAACTCGAAGAGTTGTTAAAAAATAAATAAAAAATGAAAACTAAGAGATGATTTTCAATACTGAAATAAGAACCTGCATAAAATGTTACACAGTATAATGAATTAGCAAATAAAATTACTTGTGATATGATATCGCCCTTAACGGTTGCGTTGGGTGCCTATTCAGGTGTCCGCAAGTCACTTGACTGTGGTTCTAAAATACGACGCCCGTCGCCAATTGCCTTCGTGTAGCTCTAGTGCGACGATAATTCAAACCTAACCTAACCTACTTGTGATATTAGCTAATTATAAGTTTAGGTAAGATAAAAAAATTAACATTGAACAACAAGTTTTGTAAGAAATAGAATAGCATTCTTCTTGACGCTTTTAATATTTTAAGAAATTCGTTTATTACTGTAGGGACAGTTAGTTAATTATTATAGTTTAATTAATTAGCTAGATTTTCGGTGTTTGGTTGAACCACTTCTTAGGTTTTTGTTTTAAAAAAACCCCTAAAATAGTTTAATGGAATACCAGTAATATGGTGACACACATAACACAATCATTACTTTTACTGAGAACCTTGAAAGTGGTAAAACAAAGCAATAAATTTTTAACTAGTATTTTTAATTATTTAGAAATTTACCTTTCAATTTTCTTAGATTAAGGATCTGAATGCAAAATGTTAAACTTTCAAAAAGCTAGCCAATGCATAATCAAATTGTACACAAAAACTGATTACTTATTGCAAGTGTTACTTTATAAACCGTGTTATATAAGTTATATTTTGAGGTCGTCTCATGTTTAAAATGATGCACAACAAAAGAACAAACACTGATTTATTTTAATTTGAAAACATTCTTATTGTCACTTTTAAAATTTAAAATAATTGTATTAGTTGAGTTATTTTGTCTCATTGAAACATCTCATTAAAATTCCATCAACTAGCTTAATTAAAACTTGCAAATGCCAAAATTGAAAATAGTCATTATAAATGAAGCATCCTTAAAAAATTGGGATAGATTTTTAAGAACTCAATGCTTGCTGTAAATAGATTTTCAACTACGAAATATTTCATGAAACATAAAAAAAAATTCTTCGGCGTAAAGAACCAAATATATTAATTTTTAAAAATAGATTTTGACAATTGCACTGAAACATCTAGTTGAAGTGGTTTCAAAACTAAATTACCTAAAAAATATCTTTTAGAATTTTTTGTTTGCAAATGTTTTTGATTAGGCAAATATAGTAAGTAGAAAGGAACAAAAAACAATTTGAGAATTAAAAACTCCATTGCTGCCTCGAGGGATTTTTTTTCAATTCATTTTAATTACTAAAAAACAACAAGTATAAAATTTATAATATGGGGATGGTCTGAATGACATACGAGAAGAGTTAGAATAGCATACCATGAAGAGAAAATACGACAAAGATAGGAAGACCAATTTAATAAAAAAAAATGGATATGACAGTTAAAAGTAGGAAAAGCGTTGGTGCTGTATAAAAATAGAATTCACAAAATTAAATTAAATTTATGCTGGAAGCGGATAATTTGTATCAATTTTTTTGAAACGGTGATTTTTAATATAATTTGCAGATCAGCGGTGAAATTATTATATTGCTCGGGAGCCAAGTAAAAAGGACCCATTTTCAAAAAAATCTCCTTTTTCTCTGTGAGTGTAAAATATTCCGTTTTGTCGTCTAGGATTAACTAATTCTCATATGTCACATAAATAGAGATTTGAGAAGCGATTATAGCATTTTTTAAAAAAATATAGAGAGGTTTGTCTAGAAGTATTTTTAATAATTAAGTAAGGGAACATGTTAACTAGAATGAAATACTGCGATTATTATAGCTAATAGTTATTTTACTATTTTGACTGTATAAATATTTAATTCCTAGTCCCCACTCCGAATTGACAGACCATAATATATTTTGGAATGAACCCTAATATATTAGTGCTGCTTCAAAAAAATTATCGACTAGATTCTCTAAAAGTCTAAATGACAAACTTTACAACAAAAGAACTAACTATGCTGTTCTTTAGTTATAAATTTTGCTTTTGTGTTATATCTGCTTTGAGCAGGTAAACTACTGTATCTAGGGTAACTACTTGAACCATTGTAGTAAGAATTCAATAACTTTAACCTTTAACAAAATATCTAAATAACTGATTATTTTAAGGGTAAAATGACCTAATTTATTGTTATAGTTACTTCAGCCTGCCCACAGCAGATACATAGAATTCATATGACTTTCTTATCATTGTTGTAAGAATTCAATAGCTTTAACCTTTAATAAAGTATCTAAATGACTGATTATTTCAAAGTTATAATGATCGAATTCATTGTTGTAGTTACTGTAGCCTGCCCACAGCAGAAACATAGAATTTATGAGATTTTCATTAGAGATTTGAATCTTTGTGAAGTTCAAGGTACTTAATGGTATCGATACATTCCAGTTCTCGACAAACACGGGATATATTATCTTTGTAATCATCATTATGATAAATAACGATTGATTACATTAAAATTTATTCACTGTTTCATTAGTATTGGTTTGAAAATAATTAGAATGAAACTTTTATTAAAATTCAATGAGTACTTCCTGCATTTGAAATCGAGTGGGGTAGGTCGATATTTATTCCAGCTTGTGTGCTTGATCAGAGACCCGCTTATATAAGCCTTTGTCAAATAAAACAGACACGAAAGAACTTTAACTGTCAAAAGAAGAACACCCAGGGCGAAGGCTGGAATCGCACCCGTTACAGTGCGCAGACTACTGGCGTAATGGTCCAAACCACTCGGCCATCCGGACCCCTTTAAAATAGATCATGTAAATACTTAAAATTTTTGAAAAACGTCTCCTAATCAACCAAAATTTTGAAACAGAACTTCTTTTTTATGATAAACAACATAACAGTTATAAATTTTGCTTCAAACTACTGAACACTGCACCCGATTTGTCGTAAAAACAACGCATTTCCAGAACCCATAACCCCAAAACTGAGCATTGACATTTCGAGTCTGGCTTCGACTTGAAGCTCCTTATAACTAAGTCCTTATACAAGCAACTAGTGTGTTTGAAATTCCCTACTAGATAAGCAGCTGCTCTTGACGGCGGCTAAGAGCCTTAAGAGATGAGAATAAACATTGTTCAAAACCCGATAGTGTAGTAATCTAGGGGCTTTAAGTCAGACATTGCGTAGGGATTTCAGTAACGGGCAAGTCTGGTCCAATGGGATTTGGACGTTAACCTCATTTTGGAATGAAGGTTCAGTTTTTGCAAGAAATATAATGTGATGGAATAAAAACGAATTGTACTTCGAGTTGTATTCGTTATTTGTAAATAAAACATCGCGTTTGTGGATAAAAGAAATAAAGCCTTTAAAACTGAAAATAAATGTTGTTATTGAAAACGCATCAGAATCGAATGTTTTTTAGTCGATTTGTATTGTTTCGTCGCAATTACATATCGACTTTTTTTTGTCATTTTAGTGTGTTTCGAAGTTTCGTAAAAAAATTTCACCTATGAGAATTTTTTGCCATATAGTTGTCATTAGACGTTTGATTATTAATTTTGCATTAAAATGAAACTTCTTTCATTAGTAAAGGTTTTGAAAACGAAAATTAAATTAAAAAAAGAATTTTTTATTATATCAAATTAAAAGAAAACTTTAATTTTAAAGTTTATTAGTAAGGTTTAATGAGTTTAAAAAGCATATCATTCATATTTTGACCCAAAAGTATAATTTTGGCATTCAACTGCTTTTAAATGGATCATTGTTTAATTGCAGAATTATGACACAGTTAAAAGACAGTTTTATTACATTGAAAAAAATATTTAAATTAAATAGCAACGCGTATTTCAAAAAAAAGAATATTTAAACTTATTATATGAAATATTTTGCTTTTCTAAGAAACTACGGTTACATTACTTTTAAGAAAACGTCTACAAAAAATCTCAAAAGAACTTCTAAAGAAATATGTTACAATGGTTGTCGATTGATCGGTTAGAATTGAACTAAAGTAGCTGGATGTAAAAGTCCAGTATAAAAAAAATATTTATTACCATTTTTCACTTACGATTTTTTAAAAGTATTGACAAATTTAATTTAAAAAAATTTATTGTCTTCAAACAAGTACATTAAAGCAATGCTTAAGTTAAAACTTCGTTCACAAAATATGTTGTTGTGTTGTTGTTTCGAATGCCACTCGGTAACCGAGCCCGGAGTAGAGGACTACCCGATTTAAGGCGAAGAGGGCGGCTTCCGTTTTTATTGAGCGCCACAAGGGAGGAAGTCCGACTGTTGCCCGTCAGCATGACACATCCGTTTTACAGGAAGGTCCCTTTCACACATCCATTCTCACTCATATATCGGAATTTTTTTCCAGATCAAAGGCCGATAATCCCCTGATCTGGTACCCCCAGAGGTATAAATTTGGTATGGGAACATGGAGGACTTTGTGACCACGACATATTTCGCGTGCCCCAGTCACCATTAGTCAACACGGCGGTCTTTAGCCGAGTACAAGCGCCGACCCAGCGACCATCATAATTGCGAACGCCGCCGAGGACAGAACCCACAACCCTTCCGATGCGAGCACGACGCTTCACACGACTGAGCTACCGCGGCTCTCACAAAATATAATTTGTTAATTAGAACAGTATACAATATTGCGCTTGTTACGTAATCTATAATTACTAACAACATTTAGAAAACGCACTCGTTGTCAATTCCCCGGCCGGTTTAAATGTTCTATTCAATTTATACTGAAATTGACATGGAATAATTTTTGGTTTAATCAAATATAGCGCAATATACTGTTTTAAATACAACGTTTTAAAATTATAAATATCCTTAAAATATTTATTAAGACTTTCAAGTTACAAAAAAAGCTTTTAAGTATAAATTTAAGAAGAATTTCAATTAAATATATAGCTTATAGTATTTAAACCCCATTATTTTATTGCTTAGTCACTTATCACGTACTTTGACAGTTCGTTGAAAAATACAGAAAATAGCTAGTGATGCCATAAATTTCAAATTATGAACTCGTAAGAAAGGACTAAACGTAAATCATTTCGCAAATAAAAGACAAATTCAAGCAATGTTTTGAAATAACTGTCTTTAATGGTGTCGATTGTTGATGACCTCTCCAGCATTTATTGCAAGTCTTGTTTTTTTTTTTTCAAAAAAAAAGCTAACCAGTTTCTACTGCTCCTATGGCAGACAAATTGATTAAATAGTTTAGTCCGAATGTTATTGATGACAGCACAAAATCATTCTGACAAATAAGGATTAAATTGTACTCCAAATGTCTAGATGTGTTGTAATTGATAGCAAATAATAAAAAAGGATAAGCAAAGTTTAAGAATCCCTAATATTCGCGCAATGTCTATTTAAGATTCTGTGATGGAAATTATACAGTGTATGGTTATTTAATTAAAATATTATTAATTAAGAAAAATTTTAGTTACTTTTTGTTATCGCTAGAAAATATGTTGGCTAATTCACTAGGAAATAGTGAAAATATACTTAATTCTGTACAAATGTATTATGTGTAACACTAGAAGCCCCTTGACCAATAAAGAATTGAAGCAATTTTAATGTAAAATAACTGCATTTAGACGAATTTACAAACTTTTAAACAATTCTTAATAAGTTTTTTTTCTTAACGCGAATCCGGTATACGCATTTATTTTAAGAGATTCGGTCACAATCACAACATTATATTTTATATGAAAGAAATTGCATTATTAAGTTTTTTGGAGCTGATAATAATACCTTAAAAGCGAATTTATAGAGTTAGGAAATATTTTTCAGCTGCAATGTGGCGACTTGATTGACATTAGTAGACCAATATCCCTTCAAAGCAATTTTTTCACCTTTAATAACAAGATATATCAATATAATTTATTACATATAGAAAAAACATATAATTTTAATTTATGTACTTTATCATACAAAAACATAATGTACAATGAATTTGGTTTAAAAAAATTTGACCTTTTATTACAAGAATCAGTCATTTATTTCCATAAAAGAAATGAAGTTGTACGAGGGTCAATACAATATTAGAGCTCGTAAAAAAAAGTTTACACAGGTTCTTCTTGAACTTTTCGAAATGTTCTTTTAGCAGTTAAATTTAAAGACATTTTGCATTAAAAGCAACGTTAAAACGAACTGTTAACTACAAATAAGTGACCCGGCTTTTTTTGCATTTATAACACAAAAAAACTGTATTTTAGAGTTAAAGAAGTGTCCCCAAATAACTATAGACATAATTTTTAAAAAATTTCTTTGCAATTCATACTTTTTAGTGCATATTTGTAGGATGTTTAGATTAAGAATACATGTTTAGGATTTTGCTGAGGTCTTAAGAGGTTATAAATGACAACAACATATTTTGTATTCAAAAGGCCTACAACATCTACGCCCAGTTATACAACACTGAAGACACCTGGCGCGTAACGCCATGGGAATCCAATGTTCCACCCTCTGCTCTGAAAAAGCGAGCAGCTAACAATGTTGTAGCTAGAGTTTAAATAGGATTGTCAGTCCCATAGAGCTGATGTGCATTAGTTTTGGAATCACAACTTCCGGAGAAGTATTTCTTTGCCATGTTATCCCATTTTTACCAGGCATAGGAATCAATATAACATCAAATTGAAACGAATTTGAAACGAAATTTTTATCTACTTATATAAATAAATATTTTTGGAAGTTTTAAAATGCCGAAAATATACAGCATTTAAACACTATTTTAAAATTTTATCAATTACTAATTAAATAACCGGATGTTATATTGTTTTCAATTTTATATTGATGTTATGATAATTCCCATACCTGGTGAAAATGGGATAACAGGGAAAAGCAATTGTTTTTCCAAATTTGTGATTTCAAAACTAATGAATTACCTCTATGGGACTGATAATCCCTCTTAATGAATGATTTGAACTAAGAAATCTATTTGAAATGTCGATACATTGAGGATAATAGGTAAGATACAAAATTAGTCAATAGCAAGCTTTGGGCTTGGACATTTTGGCACGAAGACGTCACTATAATAACGGGATAATGTAATAGTGAAGTAATGGACACATTAGCTATTGAAGAGTGTAACAATGAAGTAATCTTTAATATTGTACGTTTCTGTCAAGATTTGTGCATGTATAGTATAAGAATTTTAGTTTAATTAAATGGCTTCTCTTCATGCTGCACGTTGTGTATTTCATTATTTTTATTTTAAAAATAAACCTTTTCCTGACGCAACCTCAGAAGCATATTCATATTATGACATATTCAAATGTTAAATATATAGTACCTATCCTAAATAGTTCCTTGACGGGGGTTTAGCATTAAGAAAAATAAACCAACTGAATCTTAGATTATGGAGCAAACTGTAATTAACTCGAAATCGGCTTTTAATAAGAGGTAACTGTCAGCAGAAAATACCGTATGATTAACAGAGGAAAATTAGTTTATTTTATATGAACAGTTTGTAGTTTTAACGCCAAACTGTGTTTTTTTAAGACAACTTGTAAAAAAAAATTCCTCCAAGGAAGTTAATCAAACTCCCGGTTACCCCAGTACTAAGTGGGGATACTGACTACAATACTACTTACGATTAATAAACTGCCGAACCAGGGTTCGAACCACGGAACTTTAGATCGTCAATCAAACGGTCCCTCAACTGAACTATTTCGGCACACAGTGTTTCAATAAACAGTTAAAATGCATGTTTGGATGCAGGCTAGTGCACTTTAAGCACATAAATACAGAAAAAAACTAATTTTACTTGAACAATATTTTATAGAAAAAATGTTTAAAGAAAACAGTACTTTTCGTTAAGAATATGGTCTCTCTCCGAAATATGGACATATTTTTTACGATGTAGTCAATTACCCCTCTCTCAAACTAATTGGCATGCCCACGCTCGAATTAAAACCGCACGAAAACACAACACCATAGAGATATTCACGAAAACATCTTCCTGAATCCTCAGCTATTCCGATAATGGCAGAAGAGCGCCTGAACAAACATGGCCGCTCATTAACTGGCGAAGAACGTAAAACCTATTCGAGGATCTAAATATAGGCGCCATTGTAGAGAAGGTGTTTGCATGTCAACCAGGTGGTTGTTTGTGTTGGAAGTCGGCCTTATCAGGCTAATTTCAGGAAAAGCAATTGAATTAAGAAGAAAGCGTTTTTAGCACATCTTCACTTAAGCATTATATAAGAAGTAGACATATTTAGGACTTAAACTGATCGAGCGACTTTCTAATCAAATCTAAAGGTGTGGCACATTTTGAAAAAAAAGTATAAAGTACTTCTAGATATTAGTTCTAATAAAATCCTTGGGTATAAAATACCTTAATGAGCGTTCTGCTGGATTAATCAGCAAAAATCTGCCATTTGAAAATGATGTACCGTCAAAGCGGGTAACTTTGGCCACGGAGGGTAACTTTGGCCACGCGTCGGAAAAAGATTCGTTTCTTAATTTCTCTTCATAAAATGATCTCATCTTAAATTGTTCGACATTTTTGGAAAGGTGAAAACATCTTCTTTCATTTCATGTAAAAAAAATTCTCAATCTAATTCTGGCAATACTACAAATGCTGTTTTCATTCTTACAAGCATAAAATGACAAAAATCTATCTCTTCCAACTTTTGTCTGGAACACTTAAAAAAATATTGAAAATATTTAAATAAAACACTCTATTCGATTATTTTATTTATGGGGAAGAATATTACACCATTTTTTTTATTCTAAATTGAATACTTTTTATGCTGTATTTAAATATTGGTAATTGGGAAGCTTTTGCCGATGAATGCGGGTAACTTTGGCCACAGATGTAAATATTTATTTATGGAACTTTGCACTTTAAAAAATATACGTAAAAGTGTATTCCGTTTAACTATTTTTCAAAAATTCTCACTTTAATGATTACTAATTTTTTAAATATCATTTTTTTTTAAATAAAACGATTTTAAACATTAAAAAGATGAAGATAGAATGCAAGAAACGTATACCACTCAAAATCGTAAATGTCGAAAGGTAAACATTTTCAGATTCCTAATTATGAATACCATTATTTTTTCCCCTTTTATAATAAAATCGTTTGCTTTTTATGAATATATTTGTAATTACATCTTGCTTCAAAAGAGTTATTTTTTCTCTTATTAAAATGGAATTTTATTTTTTCTTTTAAGCGACAAACAATACTAGTATTCATTGTGTAATGCCATTCCACGATGCACTCCAATGTAAATGTTAAGTTATATGCCATTTTTAATAACTATATGTCTTATAACTTTGTTATTTTAAGTTAAAAGTTTTAATATTGCCATTTAATTCGTTAATACAGCCGTTAAGGATGTTAAAAAGTGTGCTTTTTATGTATTTCATGGGTGGCCAAAGTTACCCGCCCGGCTCCTAACAATGTCTTAATTTTTTTTAATTAATACCAATTTTTTATTAATTTATAAATTTAACAAAAATGCTTGAAAATTATTCCTAAAAGTACAATACTTAGAATGCATAATGATTTTAAAGATTTTAAATCGTTTTTGTAGTTAAATTTGTCTTCTTTTGTAAAAAAAAACTATGATTTTGGCCAAAGTTACCCGCACTGACGGTATGGCTTTAGGTTGATATGTTGTTACATCTGTGATTTTAGTATTCAGAGTCTAGAAATATATATTTGGAAAAGTTCAAACCAAACCAATCCATCATAGTAGTAATTGAACTGTGGCACAACTATTTATATTGAATGATAGAAAAAGTTCTTTAATTAAAATAAAAATAGTGTTTCTAAATAAAAAAATAAACACAACATTCTAAAATATCTGAGTCGTTTGGGTACTTGTCATTTGAAGACAGAACTAGGTGTTTTGGAGATAGATGGAATTAAATACCATTTAATTAATCGATTCATTTAATTTATTTATTTAATATATCCTCAAATATTTTATACAAATTGACAGAAAATTGCTATTTAGAGTAGTTTGACTGTGGCATAAAAGTGATTGTGAATAAGTCCAAATTAAGAAAATATGTCAATGCTTTAAAATTCAGTTTTGGAATCCCTAAGATATATATGCTCGAAAAATAGTCCAATGCAGATATTAAACTCAACTCATTAAGAAAAATAACCATAGTTCTCTTAAACATTTACATTGTCACCATTGTTTACATTGTCATCATTGTAAATTGTGATCTATAAAAAAAAATGTTAGTGGCATTTTGATACAAGCATTATCCAGAAGCATACGGAATTCCTAATATTTTGGCAAACATTCAAACAGGAAGTAAATAATAGACTAGAGAACCTTTGTTATATATACGAGCTTAGTATACGTTAAGTAAATACAATGATGGAACAATTACTCTAAACAAATTAGGGTAATATTTGAATTCTCACTTAAGGGGTCATAGGAGTCTTAAAAATGTGCAAAGAAAGTACTACAAAGTAGAGTTTGATCTTTCATGTAATTTTTTAACTACTCAATATAAAAGTATAATTTTTTTACATGTAGTTCTACAAGATTTATTTAATATAAAACAAATTTTAATATTTATGAAACTTTAGCCAAAACTAAAATAAATGATATTAAACATAAAGCTATTTGAACACATTGTGATTAGGCTTGCGCGGCAAATTTTTAAGTCAAAATTGAAAAAATGACCAAGAAAATGACTTTTTATTGTACAAATATGTACAAACAAGGACTTATACCTAAATTTTCAGCTCAATTTCAATTAGAAATTATTTTTTAAAAAATTTAAAATCAAAATTTTAAAATTTTTATTAGTTTTTTTAGAAAAAAGTTCTTAAAATAAATTCTAATTAAAATTGAGCTGAGAATTTAGGTATAAGTCTTTGTTTGTACATATTTGTACAATATAAAGTCATTTTCTTGGTCATTTCTTCAATTTTGACCTCAAAATTTGCCGCGCAAGCCTAATCACAATGTGTTCAAATAGCTTTATGATTAATATTATTTATTTTAGTTTTGGCTAAAGTTTCATAAATTTTAAAATTTGTTTTATATTAAATAAATCTTGTAGAATTATATGTAAAAAAATTATACTTATATATTGCGTAGTTAAAAAATTACATGGAAGATCAAACTCTACTTTGTAGTACCTTCTTTACACATTTTTAAGACTCCTATGACCCCTTAACCAAATTCAGAAATGTGAAAAATCAACCCGCCTTTAATAAATGAATTCTTATGTGTCTTGGCTCATTATCAACTGTCGCCCCATTAAGTTGTGTTTATATACATTAATAAAATAATTATAGTTAATAGTTTATATACAATAGTTATAATAATCATTTTAAAGTTAAATTGCTCCAGTAATGGTTTTGGAGTTTTATAAATGATATTAGCAGAATAATAATGCTTACGACAGCAAAATCTAATCGTGAGTTGAGTTTGCAAAAGAAAAATACTATTTAATCTTTGTAAGGTATGACACACAATCCTTATTGAAGCTCTAACCTAAAATAGTTAATATAATCTAAATGGACATAAAAAAATAAATTGATAATGAGCAATTTTCAATTTATTTTTTTATGTACAATATGTCCAGCAAAATTTTACATCAGTGTTTTTTTATATTTTTTAAAGTCTAGTGTCCCACGTTTCTTTAAAATAAAATAATTCCTAAAAGTAATTCGGCCTAACCTAACTAACACTATTAAGGAGCACCATCACAATTAATGTCAACAATATTAATCTGCACACTATCTTTTAGTAAATATCACGAGCCATCTGCCCATTCACACAGGTCATCTACTATCCCTTAATCCCTCACAAAAGAGTTCTTCCAACATGGGAAACTGTAACCACAATTAATCCCTTTGGGGTCTAACTGTAACCATAGTCGTTTATCTTAGGCAATAATCGTGAAGATTTCAACGACCTGAATAATAAAGACACAAGGTATAATACTGAAATGAAACGGTTGAGTAGGTTTAAAATTAATCGCTGCTGACTTGGTGAAAAGGGCTTCTATTTTTGACGGTTTTATCTTTGATTTTGGCTTAAACTCCATCTTAGTTAACTAGAAATTAACAATTGAAAAAACTATTGTAAATCGGATTCACTGGATTCTTTTATATCAATACAACAACAAACGATAATTAATACTTTATAAATAAACTAAAACTATTGAATCCTTATCAACGTTATTACATCTAAAAAATCTATCAAGTCGTTACAATTGAAGAGCTTAGTGGAAGAACATGCTAAGTGATAAAAAGGTAAAAACGAGAAAATGATCTTTAAAGTTTTTCGTTTGCACTTAGATGCGTTGAAAACAGAACTTGTAGAGCGTATAAAATATACTAAACTTAAAGTTTTTGACAGAGGGGGAAACTGTCATCGGCAAAAGAGTTAGTAATATGTTCCTTAACACAAAACTCAAAATTTTTTCGAAAATCTCACTTAGCGCGTTCTTCCCACATAAGCTCTTCAATTGAATCGCATCTGACTTGGGCAGTAGCTACAGTTCGGTTTGCCGAAACTCAGTCCTTTCTAATCATACGTCTTTGGAAGATGCTAACTCTGATGAATTTCTGCTTTCGAGATGCAGATTCACTTCATGCATTCTTTAGTTGAGCTTAGCATAGGACGATTTGTATGAATTTGACTCTGGGTTGCACAATACAAATGGCAGTGAGTGATGAACTAAAGTGGTTGGTGCAATATTTATTGTTCAATGTATGGAATCAATAGCAAGCTATCGTCATAGAACATCGCTTTAGAATATGAAAGGAATCATTTCGAAGGATTTTGTCTTATTTCTCTGGGAAGTGTTTGTTTGATAAATTTATTCGAATATGTTGTGAGATTCTGTTCAAAATAAACAATACAAATAAAAATTATTATCTATTGAATTGTTGAGTGAATTTGTTGAGTGAACACTTATCTTTATCTGGAAACTATGATAATTTTCTTAAGTATTTTCGATGGGGAAATTTTTCCTAAACTCTCTTTAGAAAAGTCAGTCATCGATTTAAACATATGTCAATGGCAAAACACGAAAACAGAGTTACATATTACTTTTTTATGTGCTTTCGCAAAGGAAACACATAAGCAAACGAATAATTTATTTCAGATAACAAAAACACCTTGCACATTACCAATGCTCCAATGCAATATCAAGTAAAATACCCCAACCTCATGTGCTAAACTAACCACAATGAATCCTTCAAGAATTAAATTGTAGTCCTGATCAGTACAAGATGAGCACTGGCAAATCAGAAACAAACATAACTAAATTGCACCTAACCATACAATTCATGTTAGTTTGGCGCAACGGTTTTTTAAAAGCCAAAAAAAAATTAAATCGTTTCTAATGAAGACCTTAGTACTGAAAAGTTTGCGTAGAACAAATTAAGTTACACGAAAAATAAACTTAAAAAACATAAAATTAGCACTTTTATTTACTAAGAAAGGTATGTTAACCCTGCAATGCAAGATTTTTTAATTTTGATAAGAATGATTAGAGAAAACTACTAAATATATTTTAAAATAACCCTCTTGAACTATAATTATTTTTTCAAAACAAATTATTTGTATTTAGTACTAATATCATTATACTTCGAATGATACCAAAGGCGTAATTTCACAACAGTTAATAACTTCACTCTTTAATTTTGAATACACTTTTACTACTGTCATCCATGAGGGTTATAAGTAACTAAAACTTCAAAATGAAATGTAGTAGATGAAAAAACCACAGATTTGTCGAGAGTTAGCTCTACTTAGAATAAAGTGGATTATGTTACGTGTTGCCATATAGCAACAGTATGCATTAGAGCGTTAATGCATAATGTCGTTAATAAGATAACCCTCTGAGGGATGAGCAAATGGGATAAAGTATAAACTTGTCTACGCAACTTGAGATTAAAATTTTTAGCTGAAAATTTAAATTTTTTTAAGCTAAAGAAAGATATTTTTGTAGTAGATGATTAGAAATAACTAATCCATTCTTTAAACTTTAATAAATTTATCAAATTTTTGCATACATATTTTAAATTATATGTATTGCTGGTGTTGCAGTGTACAATCCTACCTATCCATTTCACTATCAGATGCTCGCTTTATCTTCTTTAGATCGTTGAAAGGCTTTCCACTAAGCGTAATGGATGGCACTGCCTTTGAAGCTGAAGATTTGCACCAAAAGTTTATATGCTTTGGCTTGGTATAGAACGATTTGCACAAATTTAGTTTTGCTCCGTGTTAAAAGAGGGTTTGAAATAATAAATTCTAAGATTTCAATGGCTGATTCAGTGTTCCAATTAAAAAATAGGTGTTGATAAGTGCAAACAAATAACACTATCCCTCAATACGTTAGATTTTTGAGCAAAGAAGATAAATATGAAAAACGTATTGAGGGATATGTCCGTAATCTAAAACTGAATAGAAGATGCGTTGGGATATGAAATGCAGAAAAAACGTCAGTAAAATTTGCAACCAAATTATTTATTTTAGTGCCATATTGTTTGAAAAAAATCCAGCTGGGGATCTAAAATATGATATATATTTATTAACATTGCATTAGCTGCCCCGTTGGTGCAATCGTTAGGACGCTAGCCTTTGAAGCAGCTAGGGTCGGGTTTGGATCCCGGTCATGCATGGATATTTGTGACCTTCAATAAATGTTGTTATTTGTCGATGTGTTATTCCTTTCTTTGTGACTGTTAATATTCTTCCTGTGCCAGTCCCACTTGACGAAAGCTTATAAGCGGTTCTCTGAACAAGCACACAAGCTGGAATATATGTACCGTACCATACCATACCATACCATACTATTAACATTGCTCGTAATCTTGCTGTTTTGTGAATTAGCCTCTTTTATGTTGTGCCACTAGCCTCCCCCATAACTGAGTATATTTTTCCATGCGTGTGTATGTGTGACTTATCTCCAGAAGGTTCATTAGACCTTTTACCGGAAGGAAGACCAGAATATTTATATTGTAGTTTATCTATGTCTGCAGAGGCAAAAGCCCTGAATGAGTCACGTATCAACTCCCAGCCAAAACTTGGTGGTGCAGATACCAAATTTTAGAAGCTTACTACTTTTGCGGTAAAGGCGTCATTTAAGAAGTGCTTCTTTGACATTCGAACACCGTGTATACCAAAACAAAACGTAAGCTGATTACTCCATAGGAATAACATTGTGGATTGTTGTAAGTTGAAGGATTTATAGCCATTTTTAATTTTCAATTTAAAGAAGTAAGCGCAAGTGAAAATCAAGTACACATACTTAAAAACTCGTGGGTTTGATTTATAAGATTTGATTTTTGATTGTAATTCCCTGGACCTTTCTAGAATTCACTGGATTCTTTTATATCAATACAACAACAAACGACGATAAACTAAAAGTATTGAATCATTATCAGCTTTACATCTAAAAAATCAATCAAGTCGTTAAAATTGAAGAGCTTAGTGGAAGATTGCGCTAAGTGATAAAAAGGCAAAAACGAGAAAATGATCTTTAAAGTTTTTCGTTTATACTTAGATGCATCGAAAACGGAACTTGTAAAGCGTAAAAATTGTACTAAACTTAACGTTTTTGAAAGAGGGAGAAACTGTTATTGGCAAAAGAGTTAGTAATATGCTCCTTAACACAAAAATCTCAATTTTTCGAAAATGCAAAGCGTTGATTAAATATGTTGTTTATTAATGGAAAGACATGAAGACATTTGAAAATATTTTTATTCAAATGCGGAATTTGTACTTCATAGAAAGAAGATAGGGCATTCAGTCGGACATGCGAATAAAAAAAAGTATATAATTCCGATATCATAAAAAGTTCTGTGCTTATATTAAATATCCTGATATGTGCTGACCAATGAGGAAGGGGATCGATGGTCCTAAATTACGGAATATGGAAGTCACTATTATTAAGGGCACACCCGTCCGCGCAACGCCGGGTTGATAAAGATAGTATTAAATAAAACTCTATAAAATAATAACCAATGATTTGATATGATTCAATTGAAATCCCTTTATAATTAAAAACTTTTTCAAGTATTGTAAATTAACTAATCGTCACTGAAGAGCACTCTTGGTGTCAAATTAAATTAAATAAGCTTTGAATAAATTTCCCTCCTGTATATGATAAAAGAAAATGCATTAATTATCTTTTGTTTTCATCGGAATAATGCTTTTATTCAAAGGAATTCTTACCAAATCCTTTAACAAATCATGACCTTAAGTTTCCCTTTCAAATAATCGTAATTAATGAAGAATAAGAATAATTAATATGTAAGATCTTTGAAGTGGCTAATCCAATTGTTTAACTTTGTTCAGATTCGCATTCTCGAAACAAAGACTCGTGAAACAAATTGGATCTTTAATTATAACTTAATTGGATTAAACAAGAGCGCGCTACGCCGTTTGAAGTATATTTAACGAGGGATTGGTACAATAAGTTTTGAGTTTAAAAGTAATTACTTTTAATAATGTGAATATCTTCACTTTGAGAAACAAGGTTTATTCGCTGATGTAATGAAATAATAAGTATATTTTTGAAATTTCTAAAAAAAAATTTAAAAAATAAAATTAATAATTTTATTTCATTTCATAGTTCATTGATTATTAGAAAATATTATTAGTCGATATAAATATATTATAACTTAGTTGGAATTCCAAGATAGACTGAAGCCCTTTATGAACTATTATATTTACAATTTCATAAGTTTCATATATTTTAACCACAGTTAAGATACAATTTCTTCCTTCTTTTTATCTAAAAAATATGTAAGAACGAAAGAATTAAAGAAAAATTAAGAAAATTAAAAATAATTAAAGAAGAAAAGAAAGAAGAAAGACGAATATCAAAAAGAAATGAAATTGTTTTGTATAACTGCTCAAAGTGGCTTGTTTCTTCTCTTTAGGTTCTAGAAAGAGATTTTTTTAAAGTATTTTTTCTTCTTAAAAATTTGTTTTGGTCCAGTGACAAAAGCGGCACCTGAGTGGACGCCCAACTGACATTTACGACAACCCAATATGACATTCGCGCATATAAACAGAACTTTACCCAAATCCATTATTCAGCTTCTAAAATAAAAAAAAAACATTACGTATACTGCTTCTCCCCAATCTTATACATAAATATTCCGTATAAAACTGCTAGAGTTTTGCGGTAAATCTGATTTCCAGAACCGGCTAAACAGAAATCCTAGAGCACGCAGACTTTTTAATCACGTCAAAACAACTCCATTATTTCCTTATTAACCTTTCAGCGCACCCTGCAACTAAGAAGCAAAATAACTTTTTTTTCTTGCCAATTATTGTTTCATCCAATTATGGCAACATCGCTTAATTAGGCGTAAACACGTCTTCCCCGGCAATAGCATCTTCTCTTTAATTAAATTTCGTCCAGACTTCGAACCGAATGCCTTGCCCCCAAACAAGCGTAGATTGAATTCCCTATCAAATAATAGGATTGGTATAGGTGAGTGAGTTCTCGAGAACAGTTGATGCGTCTTTGTTGCTGTTGCAGTTGGATTGAAGCCCCTCTTGAATGTCACGCTAAAGCTAGGGTCACATGGGGGAATTATGGGTCACCCTCTTTCCGGGGTAAATAATGATCACTAAGTTTTAAGGATTAAAAATGGTTTTTAGAAGAAAAAAATATGCCAAGTCATCCTTATACATTCTATTTTCTTATATCAAGTTCAAAAACAATGTAACTCTGCAGCAAAAAATAGAAAAAAAAAACTTTTTACACTACTATAAAAACATCTTCAAAAAAGATTGTCCTTGAAAAACATGATTTTCAAGATCCATACTGGAGAAACATATTTGAACTAACTATTTTGTTGGTGCTATTTTTCAATAGGAAAAGGTCTAAGCTTTTCAAACCGATAAAAAAAATTCATAATAATTTTTTTATTGATTTTAAAGGTATATCGATTTATCCCCCAGTTTACTGGGGCAATTCTGGATCAGTGATATTTTTTAATTTTTCATGTGTTTTTAGCTAAGTGGTATATGTCATTTTGAAGCATAAAATCAGATTAGGCTGCATTCCAAATTTCATTAAAAAATTCAAATTAGAAGTTTATTTAAAATTTAAATAACAAAAAAATTAATCTACATTGAAATAGCATGAAAATTCTATTTTTATTCAATATTTTCACTGTTGCCATTGCTTTAAACTTACGAGAAAATTTATTTAAAATAAAAAATGTTGAAAGAATATTTATTTGTGACATATAATTCAGTTTAGATTGCTGTAATAAAGTCCATTGAAATTTTTTTTGTCAAAATAGAGTTCTTTTGATGGTTCATTATACATGTATGAAGAAAGATGCAAGAGAATTCTAACTTGGCATAAAAAAAATATGCCAAGTTTCGCTTTCATTACCTTTATGTGCTAAAACAATATTTTTATGTGCTAAAATGATATAATTTGGAATATTAATTTACTTTTGACACGCTTTACTATAAAAAAATGGGTGATCCATATTTACCCCATGTGTGATCCATACTTGCCCAAACCCGGATAATTCCTGATCACTCAATAATTAAAATAAAACTAATAACAATTAAGTTTTAGGTAAAGTGATTATTTAAATAAATTCTAAATTATTTAAGCTTACTAAATGCAAAATTAAATCTTCCTATCTTTCATACTTTAGAAAAAAATAGGATGTTGTGATTTTTTGATCCATAATTCCCCCATATGACCCTACACATGTGAAGAGGACAAGGGAAGAACCACTTTAATTCGTAGAAGGCTTTCCTTAATAGTCTCTTTGGGGATGATAGCGAGAAATCGCCTAAACTGGTGTAAAGAAACCGGCTACTCGCTTTGTTTATCTTTCGCGGCAACCCGATTCACGCCAGAGACTGGTGGATACGAGTAACACGTTGGTACAGCGAAAGAAACCGTTCCGGTCGCCAATGTCAGCCAAGCAGACACAATTACGGAAAGACACTTAAGAAATCAAGCGGCTCTTCCCCTGTACTCTTCATGTGTCATTAGCTACGGGATTAGAAGCTTCATTCGAACATTTGAGCGGTTTTCCAACACAACCAATGTTAAAAAGTTCACGGGTATTGTATGGGTTCTTGGCTGCACAATTCGTTAACAAAACGACACCTCGTCAATAGGTCTGAAGGCCTACTCTCTGGTAAATGTGAAGGCGAGGGATATAGTGGGGGGAATAAAGTGGTTTCTCTTTTCCATCCGTTTTGTGACAACAAATCGTTCTCTTTGATACAAATAAAGTCGAAAGCTGACTGATTTTTAATTGTTAGCTCCATGAATCAACTAAAAATCCAAGCAATTTTATTCAGTTACGAATATCGTACGACAGACGAGATTACTTTATAATAATGATTTTTGTTGTTAAAGAACAAAAATAAACAAGTTGGTTTGTTACAGAATCTGTCACTTACACCGCTTCCATACAACATTTTACGCTCAACAGGAAACTCACTAACACCTCAAAAAGAAATTCGCCAAACAGGGCCTTTAGCTAGTTCTAATTCAAACTTTTATAAGCAAAAACTAATAACTTTCTTTAATCTACTTTTGCAGATTTGATAATTAATCTTTATCGTTTGCTAATTCTTTTGAACTTAGAAGAAGAGTGATGATTTTTTTTTAATAAATGTCTTTTTGCAGTCACGAGTTTACATTTCGGAAAATAAATTGGTAAAATTGTTGCTTTAAAAATAAAAGCGAAAATTTGCATATTTTTATGCAAATTTCGTATTTTTTATGCATCTTTCTTCCCAAAAATATAACGAACCATCAAAATAACTTTATTGTGCTATTACAACAATCCAAATCGAATTATTACACCAAATAAATATTTTTTTCAAGTATTTTATTTTTATTTAAAAAAAAGTTTCTCGTGCGTTTGATGTCATGGCAACAGTGAAAATATTGAATAAAAATGTAATTCGCATGTTATTTCAATGTAGATTAAATTTTTAGTTATTTAAATTTTAGCCGGCCCACTGGCAAAATGGTTAGTGTACTAGCCGTTGGAGCTACTGGGCTCGGGTTCGAATCCCGGTAAAGGCATGGGTGTTTGTGCTTGTCAATAAATGTTGTTATTTGTCTATGTGTTTGTGTCGTCCTAATTTGTGTGTCTCTTGTGACTGTCTCTTCTGGCGAGCTGGGTAATGGGCTATAAATCCTACACTCTCCCTTCTAGAGGGCGCATTCGCTGTCATTTGTCATTTAAATTTTAAATAAACTTCTAATTTAAATTTTTTAATGAAATTTGGAATGTAGCCTAAACTGATTTTTTGCTTCCAAATGACGTATCCCACTTGTTTGTGAGACTTGCGGTTCGTTCTGTGAAAGTGGGTGACGGACGAACAGACAGACAGACAGGACGATTATAAAACCTTCCACTTTTTACGTTATAAACGTAGTGTGGAAGCTAAAATGAAACAATATAAAAATACTATATATAAATAAAATACTATTACAGTATACACATTAAAAAAAAAGAAATAGCATTGTGACTGTAGCATTTTCAAAAGATGCTTAAGTTATGTAGTTTGAATTAGAAAGAAAATTAGAGACTTAAATAGTATAATGTGATATTTATAGTATATCACTTAACATCCTAACCGTTGTATTATAGAACGTGTTTGTCCTGCTTTTCAAATTCACACGATTAGTTTAAGTTTTTTGATTTGATTAAGTTTTCGTTAGTGTAGAATTCTAATTTTTTTTTCAAATCTGCATTAATCAATATATTAAAATCCTGGTTCGGTTTTATTAATATTCGATATGACAAGCATTTTACTTAACAAATTTGTTTTAAGTATTAATATTACACAAAACATGTTCGCAAGCTTCTGGCTATTGTAGCTCCACGCCAAAAAAACAGAGACCAAAAAACAGGTCATTAATTTTCTAACATCCCAGTCAAATAATGCATCGGAAGTCACCTCACATAGGGCGGGTATTTCTAGGGGGAAAAAAACGGCATTCCAAAGCGAAAAGTATTCCCCAAGCGAGTGATCAAAAGTTGGCAGAAAACAAATTAAAATGCAAAAGTTTAATGATGGAAATTTCCTATAACCCTTTCAGTCCCAAAAATGTACTATACTACTGAAACATCTGATATTCACAAAATAAGCTTATTTTAGGTCAAATATAAGATTTCCATTTGAAAAAAAAAATTTAATTTAATTTTTTATATGGTCTTTGAAATAATGCCCAAATTTTTTAACTGTGGAAAACAACAAAATAAAAATATATATATTACCAAAAAACCCTTCGAGTTATATATCTTAAGGTATCTGACCATATTATTAAAAATTAATAATTATTTTAACCGAAATAGTTTGTATTTAGTGTTTTAAATATGAGGAACTGAAGTGAACTTTTCAAAAATCAGGTGAAACGCTTGTTAGCTATTTTTTGAATAAAAAAAAATAGTAGTTCTGATTTCTATTGAGTTTAATGTAACATATTGTCTAATAGAACATAGTATGAAGAATCGAATGATGTGTGTTTGGATGTCATAACGGGGCATAAACATTTAGAAAAAAATATTGAAAGTTATGATGCCAAATGGCATCACTGGGATTGAAAGGGTTGAAGGTTTATGGGGAGGAGAGATGTCACTGATCACAGTTTGGAATGCTTTGATAAGAGGACATTAAATTGTGATAAGAATGCTTGATGTTGAGCTATAGCTAAAAGGTATGGTTGCTACAATTTAATCTGCATTATTGATTGAGGGAATCGAAGGTACTTTTGGCATGGTGTAATTAAGATGGTATGCTGCCATTTAAAAGCAATTAAAAGTTTTATTTTAAGCAGTAATCTGAAACATTTTGTATGGTTTTGCATTAATTAGCCTTGAACGTTATTATATTTCTTGCGCCATTTAAATTCCAAGTGCATTTACTTAACATTTGTGTTTCTAAAAATTATTTTAATCGTTTCAAAAAGTTCTTTGAACTAAAATATAATAAGTAAAAATAAAAAGATTGCTTAAATATTTAGTTTAGATGGCAGAATAATTTTTATTACAGTTTGGGTTTTGAAAAATAGTTTTTGAATGAATATTCTATATCCATGTATATTTTTATTGTACAATATCAAGATGCAACATCTTATGAACTCTAAATATAGGTCGAAAAGAATAAAATTGACTCAAGCGTTACACTACGCTACTATAAAATTTGTTGGTTATTGAAAGAGTTGCTAAGGGTCGTTGCTAGGGCCCTAAGGAAGGAATTCCGAGGTGTGGTACAGCTCTATTGTGAATCACTCAGATATGAAGACGCATAGTGAAACCTCTGAGAGCGACCATCCTCCCGTTCCATAATAAATCGGTCGTAAATGGAGGTTGGTCGCTCCTAGAGTACAAAAAGTGAATAAGGTAGAAAGGTGAAATATCATTTTACTACGTATTATTAACCATTAAAAATTACAAAAATCGATTCATCATTAGATTTATTCATTAATTCGCAAATACATATACACAAAATCATACTTACTTACTTTGAAACACACTAACTTTTTTCCATAAACTAGTTAGTAAGAAGAAGTATCTGACTGTTTAATTTTTTTATTATTTTAAAACCCACCTCTTTTTATTATTCATAAATAATTTATAAAAAAATGACACGTGTTGGAAAAAGATAAACTTTCATGAAATGTGATTAGAAACCAGTCGTTTGAGGAATGAGATCTGGTCTCTCCCAGAGTGGCTTTTAACATTGAACACATGGGGAGAAAAATCGGTGCTTTGAAAGATTGGTCGTTACGACCAATCTTTCAAAGCGAGTCAAGGTGGCAAAGTCGAGGTGGTCGTTTAATGGAGGTGGTCGGTCATAGAGTTTTCACTAGTATAAATATTGAGCAGAACATAAGTAACACATTTCGATAGAATTTATTACAAAATATTATATTTTTTTTACAATTCATTAGTATTTTAAATATAAAAAGCATACAAAAATTTTAATGAACCTAATGCAGTTGGTTCTCATTGATGTTAATCTAATACGAAATTTATTTTAAGGGAAGGCGGATGGGTGTTGGCTTCAAAAATGTTGATTTTCTGCTGTTCTCTTAATTTTAATCTATATATCTATAGCTTTACTTCACCAGATTGTCGACTTCTGTTAGTGGTTTTCTTTGAGTGTTTTTCTTCTTTTTATAAGCGCTTTTTAGAACCTCTGTATATAAGTTCTTAACCTATATACCTTACTTTTCTTTTGCCTTTCCTGAAATGGTTTTCAACAGTGAGGATCATTTTTCTCAGGAATTGTAAAATATATAAAAACATACGTATTTTGCTTTATTATTTCTTCCCTCTAAATAGCTTTTTGATTTAAACTGAAGAATTTTAAATATATCTGCTCAAAAAATTTAGAACTTAACATCGTTTTTTTTAGCATATTTTAAAAAGTCACTCTAAATGTATTTTTTATTCTAAGAAATATGCTCAGTTTAAATAAAAGAGCTATATGTAAGAAATAAACTTAAAAAATTTATAATATCTCATATAGTTACTGAGAAAAATGTTACTAAAGTAAAACTGACATGAGCAAGAAGAAAAATCCGACTCCCCTTAAGAAAAACTAAAAAATATTTTTTACGGCAGGTTAAGCCTTACTCTAAAGCGGAATAAAAATGTTAAACATAGAATCTTTGTACATCAAATATCGATAAGTATGAAATGAAAAATCCGTAATTTTCTTTTTTAATTTATTGTTAAAAATAATTATAACGGTGATGAAAATTTTTTTAAAAAAAGGAATTGTCAACTTTTTTCTCATCTGCGTATGTTTCCAAATGAAGTTCCTCTAAGTAAAACTTTATGTTAGGGGAGACCGGGGCACAATGGACCTAGGGGCACAATGGACCACCTCGTATTATTTATTTTGTATATTTTCCCAATTAATTTTTATTATAATTGATAGATGGTATAATAGTCTTGATCTAGTTATTATGAAGGACCATATTTTTAACTCGCACATTTGCCATTTTTTAATCTTGATGTGTATACAGTGGACCATGGTCCATTGTACCCCATGCAACTTTAGAAATACTTTTAGTTTCAAAATAAATATAAAAAATATTGATGCAAGTCCTTCCTAATTGTTAAAAGTTAAATTTGCTATAGTAGTAAAATATTTTAATATATATTCTAATATTCACTTCTGAATGTAATAGATTTTTTCCCATCTACTAATAGTGCTTGTTTTTTTTTTAAACCAGATGTAACAAATTAGTAGTGAACTGATGTTTTAATTTATATATGATTAAAAACAATAAGTGTTTTACAATTTTTAAAATTGAATGAGATATTAGAGTGTTAAATTATTTAAAAGAAGAAGTTTAGAAATTTGAGTTGTTACAAAACTAAATTTACACATTTACATAACAGAAGTACAAGTACAGTATCATAAATTTTTTAATTCATATTTGATAACCGTTGATTTTTTTACTAACAAAAATGTGAGTTATTTGTTGTAGTTATAAATAATTAAGTACCTAACAAACAATTTTTTTCAGAATTGGTAAAATGCACAAAATTGAAATTTTGTTAGACCTTATTGTTTGTTTAACCACCTTGATTAATTGAAAGCTTTAAAAAGGCTACAAAATTAATCTCACATAAAAACGAAGATTCTTTGATCCACAGTTTGGCCCTACACTTTTGGTGTTGTTTTGTATAGCAATAAATGTTTAAACTTTAAAATGATCTTATAAGTTTGAAGATAAAATTTAATGTTTTTACTATTTTTTTTATCAGAAATGCCACGTAACAGAATTAGAAAGACTAGTGAAGGAACAGAGCCAAAAGAAGTGATGGAACAGTCTTCTCTCTAAATTTTTTTTTAATGCAATTGGATACTTAAAAGTCTGGTTAAAAGTCTTCCCTCCTAATAGCTTTTTGATTTAAACTGAAGAATTTTAAATATATCTGCTCAAAAAATTTAGAACTTAAAATCGTTTTTTTAGCATATTTTAAAAAGTCACTCTAAATGTATTTTTTATTCTAAGAAATATTATTTTTATTTTATTAAATTATTATTTTATATGTATGTTAATCTTTAAAAAGTGCAGATAATTTTTTTTTCAGCAAAAAATATCATGGTCCATTGTACCCCATGATGTGGTCCATTGTACCCCGAACCTGGGGTACAATGGACCACTTTCACACTTGTAATAAAAAAGTGAATTCAGAAAAAAATATCTAAAATTAGATTTTTTAGGTAATGTATTTTTAAACCAGGATCTATATATGTAATATATACACCTTTTTTTAAACAAGTGGGATGAATATTTTTGTACTTATAGTGCAAAAAATTAAAAAGTGGTCCATTGTGACCCGGTCTCCCCTACTTATTGGAAAATTATAATTTATTAAAAAAGTTTTCACTAGATAAATATTTTAAATTTTGCTACTGATTAACATGTAACAAGTTTTACGTGAAATTCTTCGGAGCTCTCTTTCATTTTAAGTATGCAAGGTTTGACAGAATTAGTGACAATTTTAAACTTAAATATGTTTTTGTACCTTAAAATATATCATTATACCTTTTACAAAATCTTTGATCGTACTTGAACTACACAAAAGAATGTTTTAGTATTGGCGTCCATACCATTTGTACTTTAAAAAAAAAAAGGTTTTCATCTGTATACATGATAGAATAACACAACGTGGGAGAAAATATTCCACAAAAGATTATTTTCTGATGTCTATTTCCCTGGTGATGTGTAGGCGTATTAAAGTACAGAGTTTTCTGAAAGGTTAGAACGGCATCTGTCACTACCCACGCTTAAATTTGTTTTAAAATGGGAAATTCGCCTAAAATATTTATAATTTAATTAGTACATTTAATGTATATGTCTCGCTTTAAATTACAAGTCTTTAAATTTTTGATTAACAGAATCAGTCCAATCTTCTAAAATGAACATCAATGACGATCAGGGAATAGGAATGAAGCTTTTTGAATTAAAAATATGTAAATAACACTGAATTCTGTAGGGGAGACAGGACAAGTTCTCATGTTTTGTCAATATGATTACAAATTTTTTAGTTTAGTTAGTTTGAGGAAAACAGGATATATCATTGGCCTACTCACACCTTTATCTTATAGTGCAGCCAGCCAATACCATATAGTAATGTGCAGCAGTGGAAAAGAAAAACTCGGCTGTTACTGAAATACGATTTTGATAGCTATGATCTTTTTCAAGAAACAAAAAGTGTAGAGTTAATTTTCACGGTAAAAAGGTGCAGAAGTTGTCTACATATTAAAATGGGCTTAATTTTTTTAAAAAAAAATCCAATGAAAAAACATTTCATTCATTAAAATTGCTAAGCAACGTAAAAATACCCCAAATATCAAATATCCTTAAGTTTCGCAAAATTAAATGAAATATCGTGATGCGCCATGAAACGACATGCTTCGACATCTTAGAATATGTTTTTTTTTCCTTTTAGAAACTAATTATTTGGTTTCAACATTTATTTTAAAGAAATGGTTCTTATACTTAAAATCAATAATTATTGATATTGAGTGTAAGAAATTACAATTTCGCTGCAAGTCAAATACCCTTCTTAAAACAATTAGGGGAGCGCTTTGTTTATCTTCGTTAACACTTTCAGCCCCAACTCTTTATTTTTTATTCTGGAAATCTAAAATTTGTGAAATAGATTCATTGTACATCCAGAATGAAATGGTAAAAAATAGGGGGGGGGGGATCTTAATTTTTTTTAACTAAATTTCAGGGAGAAAAGCTGAGACCATTGCCTTTGGAATAAATCATGACAATCATTTTTCAAAGCTTTATTTTAAAAAAAATAACTAAAATCAATTTTTAAAATTTTAAAATGGAAGCATGAAGACCTGAGAGTTAATTTATTTAATAAAACTGTTTCGGTGGGAATTTTAAATTAAAATGTTTTTCATATTTTCATGTAATTTAAAGACATTATTTAATTCTTCGAAAGACATTGTTCTTCCATCTAACATTAAATAAGTGAAAGCTTAACTTGCGGTGTGCTTGAAAGCGGTGTGCTTGTTTTGTGCCGGGGCTGCCTCAGGTTGCGTCCCATGGCTTTGGTAGAGATCGTTGCTTAGCCCTAGAGCTACGTGATGCCCTGGAGCAGTCCCACGAAACCTAGCCAGATTGTATAGATGAGCATTCCTGCATTGGCAGTATCCTCATATTAAATATTGTATGTTTGTTTGCGGAGCAAACAAATAGGAATTGTGTAACAATTCCCAGGGGTTGGCGAGCGGTAGCGAGCAGGCTTTTCCCCCTAGTATACCAAAATAAAGTAGTGTAACGCGCATCTAGCACCTTGAAGAGGACGCCACCGTTTGGGCGATCAACCAACGTCATGTCCAATTGGCGTCGGCGTCATCAGAGAGGGCCTAGCTTTTGAACTGTCAACATCAAACTTTTGTCCGTCCAGTTTAACATTTTCATTTTTATCTAATTTCACTTAACTTAAATTGTTTTAATTAAAATTGTTGTAGTCTACTGTTGTGTACGTTTTGTGTTTAACTAAATTAAATATTTTCTAAAGTTTCCCCAAAATTTTCTTTTGGTACGCAACCTAGCCATTACAGTAGTCGATTTATCAATACTTTTCCTATGAATCCATTTCTTCTCGGACCCAAAGATTTTTTTTAACACAAAAAACAAAAGCATTTAGATATTTTTCATTTTGTTTGACTGAGAGTTAAAATGAAAAAAAAAAGTGTTTATCTTTTTTTTTGTCCAAAGCAGTAAAAGTTTTAAGGAAGCAAGTAGCAAGGTCTTTTTATACAAATCACGTTGTGCGATAAGACGATCTTCGTATTTCTTTTATTCATACCTCATTTCGACACATGTTTTGCTAATTCTAAATTCATTTGTAGTTGTCAGATTAAAATTATCTAAAAGATGAAAGTTTTTCGCCCATTAAAAACCCATTTGTGAATGCCATTAATACCTTACCTTAAGCAAACAAAGAAGATCCCTTTTTAACGTTACTTTTTTAAGTTTTTTGTATTTGTTTTGCCTGACTCTATTTACCCTACAAAAATTTTCAGTACTATTTCATTCGTTTTATGTTTATTTTCAAAATCTAAGTTGAAAAAGTTTGTTTAACAACCTGTAATAAAAATAATGGCAATAATGTTTTTAAGGTGAACGGTGACTGTTCTCGATTACGAATGGACTTAAGATAAAAATAATTAATGAAGACATAGCACTCGTGTCCATGCAATAAAATGTGTAATTAAACTTTCCGTATAACTCTTTTTACTTACAATTAATTAAAATTTTATTTATAAATTATTTTATTTTTGACATTGAATACTTTCAAAAGAACATAATTGGTTTCTTTTGCATCAATACTTTTGGTCAAGCAGGCATGCCGTGCCAAGTTACAAGCACGGACCGAAGAATGATAACTAGTACACATTTATTTCTGAAGAGGAGTATGAAAATATTCATTAAGGACAGGGTTTAAGTCTAACGTTTGTCTTGCCACGTTCAAGTTATCATTTTTTCAAAACCGACTTTTTTTTCTAAGTTCGAGATATAGGAATCGTTTGGAAGGAGAACTATCTTAAGTTACTTCTACTTGCCTTCTTGTACGGAATTTTAATGTTACATTGCATTAATTAGGTTTTATTATTTTTAGTAATGATACCTTATTATGGGTCACTAATGAGTGTATATAGAAATAAATTTAAGTTTAGTATAGAAAGAAGTTCGCTGTAGATATTTGCAACCACCTAAAAATTATTCTGGTTCATGGATCGCGGAAGTGCAGAAAAAACCTTCAAAAATCTAATAGTCGTAGAATAAAACATAAAAGCTTCTAAAAAAATATTAAGTGCATTTTTAGTGCTGGTTCATTCTACACAACAATTAACTCTAGCCTCAACATATCTACCTCTACCTTAAATATTTGTTATAAAAGAATAATCTATAACTATCCTTTATAGCAATGCGTTATTTTAGGGTTTCTCAACAAATTGTTCGTAAAATTTATACGTAAAATAATGCACCGCGATTGTTTTAAATAAAACTTGTTTTATCATAAGGTACTTCTAATTGCTTTAAGAATGATTGATAATTATTCTTGATTAAATAGTTCAATATACATTACATTTAAAATGTTCTTAATTAACGAGATCTCAATTAAGATAAAATCATTCAAGGAAATATTAAAGAATTTAAGTACACATCAAAAGACTTTTAAATTCAGCTCATTAGATTTATAATCATATTTAAATCCTCAATTAGCAATTCACAAATGAAGTATATACATTTATTAAAAATATATAACAGATCATTCGCAATGGAAAAACTTTTAAAGTTTCAAATTGCATTTTGTCAGCTAAATGCATAAAATCTTCCTAATGAAATGAATAAATAGTACGAAAAGAGAGATAACATTAAATTTTGTTTTTAAAACGGCATGAAACTGGAATTTATGCAAATTCATATGCATTTGAGATACTTTTTAAAAAGGTAAATTGTATTAAAGCAAGCGAATAGAACCCTTTTTTATGCTTGAATAAAGTATCTTTAGAAGCAAACTATTAAGTCTTGTTTTTAAAACTGCAAAGAGAGGGTATTTTAAAAAATGGCTTTAAGCTTTATTGCAGAGATATAAATATGAATTTATTTATCTCTTTGGAATATTTCTTCTGGATTATTTAAAGACTTTTAAAATAAATATTTTAAAGTTGGGAGAGTATGCGGATTACATTCGAACCAAAAGATATTTGGATACACTACATTTGGAGGTTTTTCTTATAAAGAAATAGATGTAAATCTAATCAACTTATATCATGTTGCAAGCTAAAAATTATTGTAATCTGCCCAAATTATGTGAATTAAAAAATTGCCTTTATTTAATTCGGTTCAATAAATTCTGAAAACACCTCGTGTTTTTTGGTGTAACAGATTTGTAAGCAAGTAAAATATTTTTTTTAAAAATAAAGTAACAAGTAAAGTTTTTTTTAAAAAAAAGTGAGTTTAAATAAAAATTTTGTTTAAAACATATTTTACACTTGCACACATTGATATCTATTATTCATTTGTATCATTTATAAAATAAGCAAAACAATTTATTTATTTCACTTTTAGTGATATGTGATATTTGTGTTAGAGCAACTTACGTTCCTGGTAAGTGTAAAGGATGTGTTTTTTAAATATTTATTATGTTTGAGCATAACTAAATGTATAAAATCTTCCTAATGAAATGAATAAATAGAAAGAAGCGCGTTGTCAATATTTATACACTTTTAAGTTCTCAGTTTTTGGTCATTCCTGAGAAAACGTGCAATTTAAGGGAAAAAATCTCGAAAAAAAAAGTATTTATGAAAGTTTCTGAAACTTTGGATTTGAGTTTACCTTACGTACTGCATTGGAAAAATAATATTATTCCAGATCATACAATTAATATTAATTATTCATATAGGAATACATGGACCGAAAACACGGACATGATGGTCCCCACGGACATGACAAAATCGTAAATAAGAGCTTCCAGGCGCAAAAGGTTTAGGCTTTAGAGAACGAAACTTGCAAACTGGCAATATATACCTTGTTTCTTTCTATAAATACAAAATTATAGATGAAAATCATTAGCCTACCTTCTCATATCTTGACCACAGAAATGACGCTATGACCTTGTCAATGGCCTATTTTTAACTTTTAAATTCGAATTACTTTTTATCTATTGTGGTATTCAAACTATCGACGTGATACAACGTTTAAAGTGTATTATTGAATACTAATAAGACTGAATCAGAGTACTTTTATCATTTCTAGATAGTTATGCAAGCTAAAGAATAAGTTGCACACGGACATGACGAAAATCTGTGGGACATTTTATTTTCACAGAATTTATAAATTTATATTTATTTTAAGAATTAGATTTTATGTTTTGTACGTTTTAGTAGTGTCAGTTGAACTAAAAATCAACTTTAGTTATGAAAAATTGATATTTAATGAGTATAAACTAACAAAAACAGTTCCCGGACATGACGGTGAGACTGCTCACGGACATGACTTGTCATAGTCTGTGGACACAAATTTGTACACAGGATAAATAAGTTTATGAATTTTTTCAACTCTAGTAAGTAGATAAAATATTCCTTATTTTAATTTATTCAAGTGGAAGCATAACTTTTCTTCATATAAAAGATATCTTGCGGGGACATGTTTTTGTACGTTTTCTCAAGAATGACCCTTTTCCGAACCAATGGTTTTATCTTGATTCGTGACTTTCTAAATTTAAAACAACTCTTATCAACTAGTGGATATACGAATTATTTAAGCAATGAAAGATGAATTAGAGAAATATTAGTATAAATTGACTTGGCAAATAGTTGTTCGATCATAAAGAAAACTTTATTTGGATATATGCTATTGATACACTGATCTTCGCCAAAACAAAAAATCCAAGCCTTTTTTTTATTTCTTTGTAGTTGCCAAGCAAAAAAAAGTCCTACTGTTTTATTTTATCGAAAACGTCCTACTGTTTTATTTTATCGAATTAGTAATTTTCTATTTGGGAATTATGAAATTGAATCATTAATTTTTTTTTCAATTCGATTTAAGTGCTAATTTTTTTTAATTTCCATTTTTCATTTCTATTCATCCACTGAAATTTGACAAATAAAGTCCTTGTGCCTAATTCCACCCTTCCTTGCCTTCCAATTCCTTCCTTCCCTAATTCCACCCTTTCTTAAAACAAAAGTCTTATTGTATCATTTAAATTTCTATCCTTTAAACCAAATAATTAATTCACACTTCATTCCTACGTGGATCTTCGTCAATCGCAAAAATAGTTCTAATGTCTTATTCCATTTCTACATTTATCTACAACAACAACAAAAAACCACTCCTCCACGAATTTGTTGAGTTTCCATTTTACAGCCACTTTGAAACACAACTATTAATTAGGTCCACAATGTAAATCTATAAGTAGTTGCAGCTTAGTCAGCCCACCATCCAGAGTAAAAATCACTTGAATAATCAAGAATAAAAACTACCAGAAAAGTTAAAACTAAACGTTAATAGTTTCATAACTAATTTTGATACAACACATTTTAACAGTTCCGGGAATTTTTCTAAAATACTGTTGAAAATTAGAATGATTAATTTTCCATGGTAATTTAACCTTTGGCGTAATGTTAATTAGATTTAACGAAAGTTTTTGTCGTTTGTCATTTTTCCGCTTCAACTAACTGATTTTTTTCTGAAAAACTCCAAAACTATTTCTTTGATATTTCAAAATGAAATTTGAACATATCTAGAAAGCCAATTAAAACTTAAATTAGTTAATTCAACCATGAAAAAGTTATATTCAAGAGTAATTATTCTATTCGCTAAACTTTAAAAAAATACGAAAATTCCAATGAATCCAAATGATATGAAGATCTTAGTGGAAGAACGTGCTAAGTGAAATTTTTTGAAGAAATTGTGATTCTTGCATCAATTATTAATTACTAACTTCTATAACGATAACAAGCATTTCCCTTTTTTCGTAAACTTTATATTTAATATATTTTTTACGCTTTACAACACCGTTTCTGACAGAGCTGAGTGAAAACGAAAACTTGAAAGCCCATTTTCGCGTTTTGACTTTTTTTTTTCACTTAGCACGTTCTTCCACTTAGCTCTTCAAATGCAAAAAAGTGTTAAGTCAGCATGCAGGAACAGTTATTGTTAGTTGACATTTTTTAACACTTTAAAATCTTCTTCGTCGACAGGATATTTGTCCGTATCGGACCTTTTTGGCGACGATAGCGAGTCATCGCCTAAAATGGTGTAAAGAAACCGGTTTCTCACTTGGTTCTTCTCTCGCGGCGTGATTCACGTCAGACGTGAATCGCACTTTTGTACTGCGAGAGAAGACCCAAAGGAAAAATCGGTTTCCTGACGCCAATGTCCGGCCAAACAGACCTGAATGCGGGAAAACTCCACATCAATGGTTCTTTCCCCGTACTCTTCACATGTTAAGGGCATGTTTCCGATGTGAAACACTTTTTTTTTACTTTTTAATTTTTTTTAAGTTTAGAGTTTTTAAGTTTTCTTTACTACGTAAGTTTAGATGCTGAGCAAATTTGACGGAAGCGCAGATGATAACATTCCTTTATCTGTCAAAACGGTTGGGAAGCGGAGTAAAAGACGCCATTATTACCCTTTCATGGACTAGTGGTTAAGGCGTCTGCTAAGAGGTTGAATCCTCTCAGGAGATGGGAGGTTCAAATACCATAAACTTTCTGCCGTCCTATGTATATGCACTGGAATATATTAGTAATTTTTTTTTAATTTAAAAATATTTTTGAATATTAAAAAAAAGAAGTTTACAAAATACTCGAAAAAGTTTCTGAAAGTTACATGCATCGTATGCCCATATATTCTTATACGTTTCTGAACTTTTTTAGAGTATAATACCTATACCATTTGCTCTAAACTATTAAACAATAAGTCAAAAACTTAATCTTCTTTCAAACACCATTGACAAAAAATAATGTATTTAATTCCTTAATAAGTAACGGGGACATAAAACTTTAGAATAAACAAGAATAATAACAAAAGCTCATTATCCTTTAGCAGATCAAATGGTATGTACACTTCGCGCGAGTAGATATTTTTTTAGTGTGTGTGCAAAAAAAACAAGTATTTACCTACTAGTACACAGCAATAAAATCAATTTAAAGTATTCGACAATACCCCGTGACTATAATACAGATTAAGCAGCTTTCAAAAGCAATTTGAAGAGTTTTATAGGACAATCAACACAATTTTACAGCAGTTTTCAAGGTAGTAAAACCAGAATTTTATTACACAAGTCAAACTTTATTTAAAAATTGATTGCTTAACCTTGAACTACCTTGAATTAATGCACATCATTTTATTTAATAATTGTTGTCGATAAAAAAAAAACTTGTGTTTTGACGAAGGCCTCTTTTAAAGTAAACATTTTAATTATTTAGAGAGTAAAAATAACGTTTCATAATAAGTAATTTTAACTCTTTCAAAGATATACATAGAATGTTCAGATTTAATTACAAAATGATTAAGAAATAAGTTTTCGTTTCAGTTTTGTCAAGTCACATTTGTTTTGATCATATAGCATTACCACATTTTTGTTTTTTCTTTTGTGAATATTTATGTATTTAAATTTAATTTTTTGTGGGTTTCTTGTTATTAACTTAATTATAATTTATGATTATTTTAGTCACGTATACGGGGTTCATGTTATACCCCCTTTTGACGAATTTTTTTTCTGTAATGTTTGTTCTGGATCAAAAAAATGTTTGTTTTAACTGAAAATAACTTTATTTCTAATTAAACAATATGGTGGGAAAAGTTAAGAAGTTGAAAAAATATAATTGGTTGGCTACTCTCATCGCATTATTTTGATTTTTTTTATCTGATTATATCTTTAAAAATACGTGGTCTTTAATAGTTTTTTTTTTAAATGATGAAATAAAATTTACAAATAACGAAAATTATTCACAACGCTAATGAGTCAATCACAGCCATATTTCGTTTTTAAATGTTGAGCTGTCCATCCTCATTGGCACTGAATGGACAACAATGATTTTTTTCATCTAATTATCTCTTTAAAAAATACTTGATCTTTAAAAGTTTTAAAAATTTTGATTAAATAAAATTTACAAATAACGTAAATTATACACAACGTTCATAAGTTAACTACAGCCATATTTCGTCTTTTAAATGTCGAACTGTCCATCCTCATTGGCACTGAGTGGACAACGGTAATTTTTTATGTAATTATCTCTTTAAAAAATACTTGGTCTTTAATAGTTTTTAAAATGTTGAAAAGAAATTTACAAATAACGTAAATTATTCACAACGCTAATGAGTAATTAATCACAGCCATATTTCGTCTTTTAAATGTCGAACTGTCCATCCTCATTGGCACTAAATGGACATCGATAGTTTTTTTTTATCTAATTATCTCTTTAAAAAATACGTGGTATTTAATAGTTTTTAGAATTTTGATTAAATAAAATTTACAAATGAGGTACATTAAACACAACTAATGAGTTAATCACAGCCATACTTCGTCTTTTAAATGTCGAACTGTCCATCCTCATTGGCACTGAATGGACAACAGTAATTTTTTATCTAATTATCTAGTTAAAAAATACTTGATCTTTAATAGTTTTAAAATTTTGATTAAATAAAATTTACAAGTAACGTAAATTATACACAACGCTCTTATAAGTTAACCACAGCCATATTTCGTCTTTTAAATGTCGAACTGTCCATCCTCATTGAACTGAATCGACATCGATGAGCTTAGAGTGCAAGGCGTTAAAATCAAAGCGTATATATTTTAGATAGTATTCTACAGTTAAATGTCTAGATCGTATTATTTATTTAACAAAGAGAACTTACGATAAAGGTTAATTTTTATAAATTTTTCAATTACTAAACAAATTTGATTTTCCGTAAAAAGGAGCAAAGATTTTTAATAAGTAAAAGCGTGCATATTTTAACGTTTCAAAAATAAGTTTAAATGATCTTTTTTTAATTTTGCGTAACAAATTTGGGTTCTTTAGTTACTGCAAGAAAATTCTACCTTATGAGTTACGTCGTTACTTAAATTTCCCGATATAATTGAAATAGCATGTTTAAATCACCACTTTTAAAAAATGAACACGAAGTGTGGACATCTCACGAATACTAATATCACTTTGAAACTATAAAAGTCATTTATTTGATACACGTCCAATAATTTACTGCCAGTTTCAAAACGCAAAAGTTAAAGTTTGTAAACAAAATGAAACACTGACCCCAGGGAAGTTGCTCATAGTTATAACTGTTATTAAAAATTTTTGGAAAATTTCCAAATTTCACATATCATTATAGTATCTATTTTCCATTTTAGAACAAAAAAATATGAGATAAAATTAAAATATTATGTTGAATAATTAAATACAATTATAAAACTAAAAATTATACATAATTTGCATTCGTTAGCATACATTATTGGTCACGAAACTGTACCAGCTCAGTTTCAAATTCTAACAAATTCAATACGCCCATAATTCATTACCTCTACATAAATTTTCTAAAGAAAATTATCCCTAGTATTCCCAAAAGACTATTCATGCATCTAGAAGGTCCATTTTGATGAGATATATTGTTAAGATAAGGGTTAGTCACTGCAATTCGAATTTATGAGCGAATAAAAGCCGGGGGGGGGGGGGGGGGCATCATGAATATTCAAAAGATGCTTCAATGTACGCTTATATTTTGAATTAATTTTGCTTTGTACAAAATTTCAGGTATATTAGTAAAGTAACTCCCATGTTTCCTGTTAATCTGAGATGAGCTATGAAATATATTTTCTCTTAAATATTACGTACTTATTTGTAGGAATTTACTGAAAGCAAAATAATTGTGTCGGTTCTAATTAAGAATTTTAAGTTAATAAGGAAACAAGAAGTTCTTAAAGAACTAAAATAGCCTACTTTCCTGTTACTTAAATACTTACTAAAATTCTTATCTTGAAAAAACTAGGCTCGTCACAGTAAGTGACATCAACAACCATTTTTCCACCTTAAATTCTAAAATAAATTTCACTAAACACAGCATCTAACTAAACACAACATCTTTCACTAAACACAGCTTTATTTGCAGTTATAAATAAGTATTTAATTTTTCGTAGAACAAAAACCAAAAAACTACTCCTCAATAAACATTTAATAGCTAAATTCGGCTAGTTTCATTTATTTTATTTCAAAAATTAAATAACTATTACTTAAATCGTTTGCAAAAATTTATATTTCAAAGAATAAATATGTAATATTCCTCGCTTTTAAATAGAATGAAAACAATTTATATCAACATACAAAGATCTCGTAGTGAAATATATATTTGACGTCATCTTAAATTGATCGATGTCTCAAAAATAAATTTATTTTAATTTATTGTCTAAAATAGTCAAAGTTTCTCAAGCAATTGTTGCTATGGCAATGGTGATTTAATTCTACTAAAAATGGCTTCCATCAATGCTTTTTAAATTAGCATTAAACTTTGCAGTTTTTTAAATAATTGAAGTCCTTAGATTTCGAATACTTTTATGAAAGTTTCAATGTATTCTCATTTCGATGCGCTGAATTTTTTGACGTATCTCACTTGCCCGTAGCATTTCTAGTTAAATTCAGCGATTTAAATGACTCGAAATTGAATTTCAATGCTAGTTCAATGGGAAATTCGTCGAAAAATAGTAGATTTATGTCCGTCCTATCGTACAGACAGACGGACAAAAAGTATGAAAGTTGGGTATATGAGGTTATACCTTTCTAATAAAAAAAGAATTTTTAAGATTGGATGGATAGAACCGATTTTGGAAGGGGGGTACGGACAGACAGACAGACGGACGGACGGACATCGACGCATGTCAATACCTACTTTTTTTTTTTTAATTCTTCGAATTAAAAAAAAAAGAAAAGTAGGCAAAAAATAAAATAGCAATTGAGTTAATAGATTTACATTAAGTAGAATTGCACGCGGTAATTTTAAATAAAAAAAAAGAATTTGTAAAACTTCTAGAAGCACACTTAATAATTAGTTAATTACTTAGTTTAAACTTAAACCTAGAGTAGATAATAAAAATGGTCAGTAGTTTTACTAAGCTATTTATTATACTTGTTTTCTGCTTAAGAACGCTTAAATAAATTAAACTAAAGTTATTTGTAAAATTTTTAAGGCGTTTTTTAAAAACTTAAGCGAAGTATTAAAATGTTATAAGTAATCACAATTATCAAGCTCTTGGAAGCGAAAACTTTTTTACTTTACTTTGTCAATTTCACCAAGTTTGGTGTTAAGACAAACAAAAAACCTATGGCAAATTCTTGAAAACTGAAGTAGATTAGTAGTACAGAACAAAAAAATATATATAGATAAATTGTAATTAAACAGTTACCTGATAAAAAAATTATTTTCTTCCTTAGTACTCCATGCGTCAATCTCAAAGATTTTAAATAATATTTACACTATATATTTGTAAGTATTTTTTGGTGGAGCTTATGATATGCCAAACACAGTTCATAAGCCACTTATGATTCAGCGAAATATTTCAGGAAATAAACAAGCTCCATTTAATTTTATGTATCTATACTTTTAAAATCATTAACTATCACTAACATTTCACGATATCTTTAACTTAAAATATTGACTAATCACTAAATGTAGTTTTTTAGCATGAATAATGTATTAACTTCAAGCATTTATGAGATGTTAGATAAAATTTCTATTTTTAACGCATGAATAATTCTTTCCTTTATTAGTAATAGTTATACGGTTCCCAATTTAATTTCTAAGAGTTCTTCTTGCTTCAGAATTAAAGATATATTAACACAGACATAAGGTGTAAAACATACGACGTATAAAAGCACTTCAACACTTAATGCATCAAAGGAAAAGTAGCGCACATTTCAAATGGTAATTTATGTAAAAAGATTCAACTTTCGAATTCCAGGAGTTTTAATAGTTTAATAGTGTCGCCTTCTACTGTAGTTTAATCTAAATGTATTCTTGAATGGTACGATTAGAAAATTTCTCAAAGTAGTTCTCGACATTACTTATAAAAGTTAAAGAATATATATATATATATATATATGCAAAGCATGTTAGCAAAGCGTGGGAACATTTAAATCTAATGAGAGCATAAAACTAGATAAATATAATAATTATTTTAACACCATTTGACAGCTAAAACACGTATTTTAAACACAAAAAAATAACTCTCTATTACCTTGCTGTTTACATATAATCTTCAATCTCAAACATACATTCATAATTTCTATGCCCCAAGGTTCTTGCAAAGACTTTTGATAAGGTTACACTAGACATTAATAAATTAAAAAGTTTGACGCAAAGAGTTGGTAGCATGATAGAGCTTACACCAAAGGCGGCGTTGAGTCATCAAAAAACATATCTCCGAATTCGAAATGTTGAATTCATAAAGCCATTTTTTTTATGTTAGATAAAGCTGATTGCAACTTATTTAAAACGTTGTACCTTTTTATTTAAATCTCGAAAAAATATCAAGTGATTATTTAATCAGAACTAAACATCCTACAAGAAAATTTAGCTTATAAGAAGGCAGGTTTCTTACTGTAAATTTGAACGTAAATTGAAACGTGCAGTTGAAGGAGCAATAAACATCTAAGGTCTTCAACGCATTGAATTAGAAGCATAAAAACGTTCGAAAATGATAGAAGGAATAGTTTTAAGGAAATAAGGAAAGATAAAGGAAATAAGGAAAACCAACATGCTTATTCAGAAAAACCTTTAACATCGAGTATTTAAGTTCCGCACATTTAGTGGAATTTCTAAGAGATTGATTGGCAACAAAACGATATTTACCTCCAATCTATTAACCTATTTACGATAGTTGGCAAGAAAATTTTCTGCGCGAAATGAGTTTCAAATACGTTATCTTAATCTCGAGTGATTTAAGACCAGGGTCAAAAATAACTTCTCCATATTAGCACTAAATGACCTACAACCTTTTAGAATATTTGTACTCGTTAAATTATGATTACATATACTTAGTAATGAAGAAAGATGCTGCGTGACAAACTAATAATTCACATTAACTCAGTAGCGACGATTAGCAAGAAAATTAGCCACGGGAAAATGAGCTTCAAATATTTCATCTTAATCTCGAATGATTTAAGATCAGGGTCAAAAATGACTCCTCAATATTAAGTACACTCTTAAAACAAACACTGCTAATTTAACTCAGTCTGAGTGAATTTCACTCCTCCAGTCTGGAAAATGCACTTCTCCTTTTGAGTGGATCCTTTGTGTGTTAAACCTCCGACAGGATCACTCCAAACGAGTGATTTTACCTCAGTCTGAGTTAATATTTACGCTGTCGAAAATGCACTTCTCCAACTGGAGTGGATTTCACTCTTTTGTTTTAAGTGTACACTCTCAGAAATGAATACTCAAAAACGACAAAATTTTCATTAATTTTGACGATGCCGTTTACTGGCAAATGCTCCGAGTTTTTCTTCCCTCAAAGTGAGGAAACTTGATTCGTCATTTTTATGAGGATTCGAATTTTGTCTAATCTAAAGAAATATTTTGTCATTTTTGAGCATTTGAGTTCAGTAATGAGATTCAGTTTTTTCAAAATCACGATACAGAATCGTCAAATCAAGATCATTAAAGTGAGGATTCGCGTTTACTCAAAAGTCAAGTGATAGTTTGACGAAATTATCCTCAAAATTAATGAAATGAGGCTTGAGGATTAATGAATCGTCAAAAATGAAAGTGTTATTTCTGAGAGTGTATCAAACGGCCTACAACCTTTTAGAATATGAGTGCTCATTAGATTATGATTACTTGATACACTTACTTATAGCAAACTACTAGCAAAGCAATAAAAGTAAAGCTTGATATACTTACTTATAGCAAACAACCTTTTAGAATATGTGTGCTCATTAAATTATGATTACTTGATATACTTACTTATAGCAAACTACTAATTCAAATTAACTCAATTGGCAAGAAAATTAGCCACGGGAAAATGAGCTTTCTGCACATTTATCTAAATAATCAAACTATAAGTCTAACGATGACCATAGTCATGCATAATACTAAACAATTTATGTCGAATTTAAATTCATTTGCACGAAAAAAAAACGAATTTAAAACAAATATATATTAAAGTCAACGTTTTCATTCGGAAATGAAGGTGTTAAAAGGTCTTCACAAAGTCGGCCTTAAAGGTTTAACTCCACACACTTTTAATTAAACCTGCTTTAATAGCAGGATATTTAAATATACATATTATTTCAAAAATTTCAACAAATCAAATTTTCGTGAAACGCAGGTATAGATGCAAACTTTTTAAAACATCAGAGGGTAAAAAAAAACTTAATCATGAATGACGTACGACGCTCCCATTCAATGTTAAATTAAAAAACCCTTATAGAAAACAGAATTAAGGTAGGCGAATACCCAAAATTTTGAAATTTTTACTATTACTTTAATCTTTTCCAAATTTGGCATAGTGATTTCAAATATAATGAATAATGCTTTTCAGGCAATTTTTTTTTATTTAAATAAAATTGATTTATTTTAAACGGTGTTTTTCACCTAAAAAAAGATGCTATTTCAATACATATCTGTGCCATGAACCTCTAACATCTGGTGTAAATACATAAGTTTTTTTTTTTAAAAAATGTCCAAGTGTAAGTTAATCGAAAAAAATCCTTTTTTGTGGTTAATTTATGACATTTTTCTTAATAACTTCTTTTCTTGTAATTTGTATGTAACTCTAGAGAGGGTCATTGCATGCATCAGTTCAAAACGAAGAATTTAACACATAATTGATGTTTATAGGATGAAAATTCAATGTGGTAGACTTGCTAGCGTAAACCTCTTTTTTTAGTAGAAAAACACCGTTTAAAAGAAATAATTTATATTTAAATTTTTTAAAAAAAATGCCTAAATAGTATTAGTCATTATATTTGAAATCACTATACCAAATTTGAAAAAGATTAAAGTAATAGTAAAATTTTTAGAATTTGGGGGTTTTGGGTATTCGTCTACCTTAAGTCCACCAAAAAAATTCCATAAAAGCTTCTTGCTTCACTAAAATGTTAAAATAAGGCATCGTGGTGGAAAATCCTCTAAAAAACTTGATTGTCCACCTTTAGAATCGCATCCAGTAGCTAATAGAATACGTGACTAATCGCGCAGAAGTGATTCATCATTAGTTGCGCTAATAAAATACCTTTCCGACTTATCGACACCCTCCGTGAACTAGAACTAATTAGAGGAGATGCCTGCCGGGACCTGACACGTAGACCACATAGCTGCGAAAGCACGAGGATAAATAACGTGGGAAAGATTCTGGTGTTGAAATGACGTATAGAGGTAAGGGCTGGTTTCGTATATAATGGAACATGCAGTAGGACTTCAATTATCTGAAGCACCGTCGATCATATTATCATAGCCGATCACTTGCTCAAATGTAAAGAAAAGTTCTACAAAGCCTTTATGTGTTACGTTGCTTAATAATTCTTTTGCATGCAATTCTATATAGAATGAAAGCAGATGATAGCATGGGTTTAAAAGTTTATAATTACCATACAAACGCTTGTACTGACTATATCTACTTTCATTGGGTACTCATTTATCATATTAAAAGGCGATTGATTTATTATACCTTTACGACTTCCACACCCGGTGTGATATAAAACTAATTAGTGGAGAATTTTGCCAGACCTGACACGGGGTAGCTACGAAGCATTGCTGCGAAGACACGAGGATAAATTACATGGGAAAGGTTCTGGTTTTGAAATGAAGTAAAGAGATTAGGGCTGGTTTCGTACGTAATGGAAACGGTATAGTTAGACATACAGTAGAGCTCCAATTATCCGAATCGTGACTGGTTATCCGAATTTCAGTATACCTTTTCTTCAGATTAACTCCAATTATCGGTCTCTATTCGGATAATTGGAGTTCCACTGTACTTACAGTGCTGGTTGATCGTAATGACAGTGTTAAGACAATTGGATGTTTATACGATCGTATTAACGATTTTACATGTGGTTTTTAGTCAAGTAGTGGTAATGTTAAGTGTATTTAAAAATATGAAAATTTTGATGCCGTAGATTGCTCACAGCAGAAATGTTTAACATTGTTGTAAAACTATGAGTTTCCGCATCCACCATGTGGGAAAAATTCAATTGACTTAACTTTGACACTGCAATAATGGTCTCGCTTTTACAAAATATGCCTACGCACAGTCTTGTGGCACCCCCTGTTTAGAACGCGAAGCCTCATTCCTCTTTGAAATTAATATTTTTTTCAGGGCATCTTCGATAAAGAAGCAAAGACACTTCGCGTCGATACTCCTCCGTTAAGTTACTGTCTATTTTAAGTCTCTTGTTTTATAATGGAGCTTTTACACAGTAACGTACTACCCATCGTAATTCCATGTTCAAGTGCGAAAGGTGACATCTGAACTGAAACCCAATAGAACTTCGAACGACGTCGCACGCGAACGCAATCCAGACTTTTTAGACTCCACAGATTTAACGAACACGTATGTCTCAATATAAACAGAGTATTTTATTGTGACTTTGAATGAATGCAAGAGAAATAAAGTTTTAAGTAATTCTGAAGAGATTTTTGTAAACAAAACCCTACGTTTAACCCTCGAATGCATACTGTTGCCATATGACAACAAGACTTTATTCTATTAAAGAAGATCTACCTTTCTACAAATCTGTGTTTCTTTTCACCTATTACATTCCATTTTGAAGTTTTAGTTGCTAATAACCCTAATAGATGACAGTAGTCAAAGTTTATTCAAAATTTAAGAGTGAAGTTATGAACAGTTGCGAAATTACGTCTTTGGCAGTATTCAAAGTATAATAATGTTAGTACTAAATAATACAAATAAACTGTTTTGAAAAAATAATTATAGTTCAAGAGGGTTATTTTAAAATATATTCAGTAGTTTTCTAATAATTTATTTCAAAATTGGAATTTTGTAGCTGGTTTTTATCATATGGCAACAATTTAAAAATTGAAATTATTTAAATTCCAATGCAGTTATTTTTTTCAGTATTTTCCCCATGATGAATGAGTATATTAAAGATACAAATACATTTTTTCAGTATGAAAAAAAATCATGCATTACAGGGTTAAACTTATTCAAATTATGATTTTCTTTTTTTCCTTTCAAAAATGAAGAAGAGTTAGTTAATTTTTATTATAAAGTAAACGTTTCGGTAACCAGGTATTCCCCTGTTTCACATCAGCCTCCATCGCTGACAATTTCCTATCAATAGTCTATCCGCCAAAGCGTCAAACCTTAACTAGTCCTATATCAAATAATTGTTCTTCACAACAACAAAAAACATTTATGCATGCACAAAAAAACCTTACAACATGACTTATTATTTCCCTTGAATAAGATTTTTTTTCTATGGTGCCCCGTCCTAATATACATTTTTATACCACTCGCAAAGAGCGTGACTTGTAACGTTTCTGCATGGCTCAATTCATTAGATAACAGAATTAGGTAGGCGTAGAATAGCGCGGTTTTTTCGGGGAAGCTCCGGTAAGTGCTCATTGTTTAGCTGTGAAAGTTATACAAATAAGCATGCACCTGGGACATATGAGACAACATTTTTTTTTTGTCTAAATTATTAGGAATATGTTGAGATTGAGATTAATAGCCACGATTTTTTTGTGTGACAAAATAGTCGATTGTTGCAGAATGTGTATTTTATTTGTCGGGTAGTTTTTGAGTTGAGTTTTGTTGAACTATTTTCATACTAGAGCTACAAGATTAGTCAATTCTATTGGAATTTATGACATAACTAGCTGTTATACTCAACGTTGCACGGGTAAAGGTGAAAAAATAATTTAACAGTCAACTATTTTTTTCTTCTATTTTAGTTACATAAGATATGAAGATTACCCAGTAATTTTCCATTTAATTAGCCAACTTGGATTGGATATAGTAATGATTAATATAAATTTCAAAAATTGCCTTTGATAAGAAGCTCAAATTAAAAGAATACACATTTAAAGTAAAAAATAATCAGTAAGAATTAAAAATCGAAAAACCGATAAATCTTTTTAAAAAAATTTAAACATTTATTTTAACTTAATTTAAAGGAGTTCTATAATAAATAACTTTAAAAAAATGTGTAAAATAAAACTAAATAAACAATTCGTGAAAATGTGCAGTTGAAGGAGCAATAAACCTCTAAGGTCTTCAACGCATTGAATGAGAAGCATAAGAACGTTCGAAAATGATAGAAGGAATAGTCGTATTCGAAATTTCTTAGCCTATGTTTGGAGATGAATTTTTATTCCAAATTTCGTGATGATCTGTTGGGTGGTTCTTTAGATCTCGTGTCTTATACAAACATACAGACAAACGGAAGGTGCCTTTTATGTATATAGATTAAAGTCAGGGAAGGATATCATGAGTATTAAAAAGCATTTCAATACTTGCTTATATTTTAAAATAACTTTGCTTTGCACAAAATTTCACGTACAGTAGTAAAGGCACTCCCATGTTTCCTGCTAATCTGAGATGAGCTATAAAAATATTTTTATATTAAATATCATTTACTTATATGTAGGAGTTGAGTTGCCGTTGCATTAACGTAACACTAGAGCTTCACGAGGGCTATTGAAAACAGGCACATAACTTAGAACACCAGTCAAGCCACAAACCAGCACCTGAATAGACAACTCTTAATGGCGGAATCGTAATGATTGCACCATTAACATAGTTAAAGCGAAATTCTTCTGCACGCAGCAGTATTCATTTAAACTTTTGGCTGCAAAACTATACATGTCTTCTGTTATTTTGTGCAAGGTCCGGCCAGAACCGAGACCTTTCGCATGTAAGGGATCTGACTGGGCTATCCAGCCCCAAAGATTGAAATTTCCGAATGAAAACAATACAAATAATGTGTTTGTCACATGTATTTTTCTAGATTAAAAATTAGATTATTCATATATCAGAATCATGGAATAGTTTTAGAACACGAAGCGCAATTTTTGGAAAACAATTTTTATTGCTTACAAGATTTTAACTGTAACTTGAAAATAATTATTGTAATAACATAAAATTATATTTTGTTAAACTTCATAATTTTTCAAGTGAAAATACCCAGTTCCTATAAACTAATAAATATTTTTTTCAAAAGAACGTTCGTTACTGGCAAATTAAACATTAAACAACCCTTATACATAATGTAATGGGATAGGACAGTTAACATATGTATTCCGGCTTGTGTACCTGATCAGATATCGGCTTATAAGCCTTCGTCAAGTAAGACAGACACAGAAATAATGTTTACTGTAACAAATAAAGGAAAGTACATCCAGAGCGAAATCGGGAATTGAACCCGCACCCGTTACAGCGGACAGACTCTAGCGTAATGGTTCAAACCACTAGGCCATCCGGGCCCCTACATAATGGTACTTTTAATGTGCAGGTCCGTTCAATGGTAATGATCACTGAGAACCAAACGCAGGTAAAATGAGCTAATTATGAAGGCACTAGGAAGCGCGAATAAAGAAATTTTCACATGAAAGCATCAATCTTAATTCTCATTCAAAACTTTAAATCCAATGCCGTTTAATTTCAACTCAGCCGTAGGATTCTGTTGGAAAATGTAGGATTAAGTATTAGAGCGTTTTCTGAAGTAACATTTGATGATTTGGAGCGAAAATAGCAGCGGAATTTCCGTTACCTTAATTACCATTTCCGAAATTACGAGCTCGTCTGAACTTTGGTGCGAAAAAAGAACAATAAAAGTCTCGTTCATTGGTGTCCAAATTACTTTAGCCACCTTAATTGAACCTATTCACCTATAAAGGTAAGAAAATAATAAAAAGTGACGACTTTTAAGTATTGTTAGCTTGAAAAATGCAATGTAACAGAATGATTTTTTTAATATTACCCATTTACTTTTTTAAAAAAAATCCTAGATAGCTGTATTAAATTAGTTTAATCTTGACTTTATTTTGTCCTAGTGGCTCAAATTTTTCAGTTAATTATTTTGTTAATTGATCAAAGGCTATGAATAAATATTTATATTAAAATTGTAATGTAGTTAATCAAATATACCAGTATTAAAATTAACTCTTAAAAATAAAATTTATGTTAAAAAATATACATTAGACAAACTTATAATTCTTTAACTTATTATAGACAAAGGCGTTTCCAAAGAGCTATTCATTTACGAAAACTGAACAGAGTTTTGACAGGCAATAATGATACAATGCAATATAATGCACTGTGACTAACTGAACTAGGTATTACATTGACCCTTTCAGTCCCAGTGATGCCATTTGGCATCATTATATTTCTGATCATATATTTTTTTTTAAAAAAATAGTAAGGATGACATCTATTGGGATTATTAAAAAGTATTTTCTAATAGAAAAAAGTTTGAAGAATCGAATGATATACGTTTGTATAACATAAATGGCGATCGGTAAAAAAAATACTGAACTGATGACGCCAAATTTTCATTGGGACTGAAAGGGTTAAATTATTCTTTATTGACACGACAGGTTGTCTAAAACCGCCTATAAAGTAATTTAATGCACTAGATGATTAATTTAATTCACTTCAATACACCTCACAAGGTTAAGTTGTTTTTAATTAAATTTCTAACTTACAATTTCTTTAAAGGGAGAAACACGGCTAAATATTCATATTGATATACTTAAATAATTTTCGGTGATGGTGTAATGATTTTTTCGTTTAAAAAATAGATTGCTACAGCATTAGGATACGTCCTAAAGTTCACTAAGAAAGAACTGTCAAGACCAGCTCAGAAATAATTGCATTACTACGTATTCTGATATGGTATAGACAAAGTGTTAGATCGGCAGATATTTGATTTATTCCTCCATCCTTTCTCTATCTTATTATTTGTTACGAAAAAAATAGCCTATCGTTAAATTATTTAGTGTATCTACTTAATACTATTCAGATAAGATTTTCAAGCTTTTTAATCGTTTAAAAACTACCAAGAACTTTTTTTTAATAATCATGTATTTCTTAGTTTCTTACATATTACACTTGTATGTAAGAAAACATATAACTTATTTGGAATAACATAATACTTCAATTAAATTACTTTACTCTTTTTACGCATTTATATAAACAAAACAAGTCACAAATTACAAAAAGAAAAGCAAAAAGACACAATAAAAAGTTATCTCCAATTTAATTAATAATACTTTGTTTCTAGGTAACTAAAACTATTTTAACAAATTTTTCCATCACAAACTGCGCAAATAATTTGGATAGTTAGGATTTCCGAGAATTTCATTAATATAATCTTAATGCATGAATCGGTAAAAATTATCAATTATTCGGCACAAACACATAACTTTGCTACCATAACAACTATCGTAAATTCCTTTCACGAATCCATTTTCTAAGGCAACCAAATAGCATTCCTGTTATCTGATTAAATGAAGTTAGAATTAAAAAAAAAGGCTTTTGTTTATACAATGGAATAATTTTCTGTAAGTGTTTTTCTAATTTAAAACATGTTTTAAATAATTTTCGTTTACGTATCTTGATTACATGAACATGTCACGTACATAAGTTATTAAATATAAGGAGTGCAAAAGCAAAAAACAAGTTTGTTTAAAGTTGTAATCAAACAAAAGTTATTTTAACTGGATTTTTTTAAACACTTAGATTAAAACAAATGGTGTAATATTCATATTTATAAATAAGAGAATAGTGTAACGTGTTTTATTTAGTTATTTTCAATATTTTTTTAGATGTTCCAGACAAAAGTTGGGAGAAATAGATTTTGTCATTAAATGCTTGAAAGAATACAAACGTCATTTGTAGTACTGCCAAAATTAGAATGACATTTTTTTTAGATCAAATGAAAGGCAATGTTTCCACCTTTCCAAAAATTAAAAAAAATTAAAGATGGGATCATTTCATGGACATAATTAAGAAACAAATCTTTTTCGTATACGCGTGGACCAAAGTTGTCCTCAATGGCCAAAGATACCAGCATCGACGGTAATGTAAACAACAGTAAATAATTGCGTAAACATATATTGTTTAAATATTGAAAAAAACTGTAAAAGAAGAAAAAACTATATATACTAAATATTAACCTGCAAGAATTGTATCTTGCTCCCTGTATCCCTTACCGTCCTATGACATCCCTTACCGTCTTATACCGTTATATCATCTTATATTTCTTGCAGACATTATAGTTGTAATCACACACTATTTCAAAAGAGGCGGTGGCCTCTGCTCAATGTTCTTAAAAGTACTCAATAGTATTATTTTCTAATGGTTAGGATGTGAGCTACCATGAGGCAGTGATTTTTTTTTTTTTTTTTGTTATTAATACTCAAGGCTAGGAAAAGAGTTGAAAAAGGAAAAGAAACTAGAAAGTGCATCCTGGATAGTTTTTTTTCCCCTTTCCAGTGAATTATTTTGAGAAACAACTCTTTTCGTAATTTTTTGTGTTGTTTAAACCTTTTTAATTTTCTCTGTATTTTTTTAAATTGTTCTGAACTTTTTGTACTTAAGTTAATTTTCAATACCATTTTATTTTTCTTGAAATTTCTACAGTCATCTATTGGTTGTAGAGCCGCCCCGGTGGCTCAATCGTTAGGATGTGGCCTTTGGAGCTGCTGAGGTCGGGTTCGAATCCCGGTCAGGCATGGATGTTTGTGACCGTCAATAAATGTTGTTATTTGTCTATGTGTTATTCTTTTCTTTGTGACTGTAAAATTTCTTTCTGTGTCTGTCCCACTTGACGAAAGCTTATAAGCGGTTCTCTGAACAGACACACAAGCTGAAATATATATGTACCATACCATACCATACCATTGGTTGTAGAACAGGAAGAAGTTTTTTTTTTAATAATTTATAATAAAACTATTAAACAAAAAGGTATGATGAGTGATAAAATATTCCCAATCTGGATCTAAAAGTTGATACGATAAATATTTAAACAAAAAAAGAATAAATAATTACTTACTTTAATAATTAATGCTAATTATTAATTGGTTATGTAGCATTTAACTTCATTTCTAAACGCATAAATTTATCAGACCTTATTTAGCGAGAACAAACATTCTAAATGTTTATCGATCATTTCATGCTTAAAATTATGGAGCTATTTTTGACCCTCGTCTTAAATCATCTGAGATCTCATTAAAATGAAGTACATTGGTAAATACGGAATTCTTAAGTCCAATTTTGACGTCGGAAGAAAAGTCTTAAAACTAAACTGAAGTAACTTATAGGGCTTTGTTACATTTATTGTTATTGAAAGACCATTATTATGCGAATTTACTGAAAGGGAACCTTAAGCAGTTAATTTATAGCCCGTTATGGAGGGTCAATTTAAAGGAATAAAGCTATTACCGAACGGTTGTAGCTAGTTAATAAAGAAAAATATATCGATAAGAATTCGTTTTGGGACCAAACGAATATTCCATTGAATAGCTGATTTAAAGAAAACAACAAGTGCTTAAAAATTTCAAAATATATAGAAGGCAGGATTTAAACATACATTTTAGTAATAGCTAAGAAAGTATTGCATTACAAACAAAGTCCATATTAACTAGTCTCTAGACTAACCAGTCTGCAGACCGCGAAACGTTTTTTTTCCTTCAAATTTTGTTTCGTTTTTCTATATCTGTTAAATCAGAGAAACTAAATGAGTCATCAGCATTAATGACTGAAATGATAAGTCATCAATAATACCTACATAGGAATAAGAGGAAGTTCAACCCTTTTATATAACTTATTTTTCACCATTGTTTATTTTCAACCCAATATCCAGAACCTATTTTTACGCAAAAGTTTGTATAAATATTTATGGTTCTAAATGCAATATTTGAAAAAACAACAACACATTTGGAGTTTTATTTTTTTGTTTTTTTGCAGCAGAAAATATGACGAATAGTTTCTACACAAACATATAAATCAACTAAAAATTTATTAATTTTTAAACAAATTAAGTTTTTCTAAATATAATAGTTTTATTGTTATTAAATAAAATATTTTGTTTCCAAGTAATTAAAAAAAGATATATTAAAACTTTTTAGACTAAACAAATTGTATTACCTAAGGAAAAAAGTTTAAAGAGACTTTCTTATTAATTTATATTATTTCTGGTTGTATCCCATCATTAATTACGGTAGAATTGTATGGGGAGGAGAATTATAAAAGCAATATTAAATCGTTGATTTCAATTCAAAACACAAACACAAATGTTTTCAAATTTTGAAAGGACATCTTTACTCGAGCATCCCCATTTTTAACCCTTTCAGTCCCAAAAATTTACTACACTACAGAAACATCTGATATTCACAAAATAAGCTTATTTTAGGTCAAATATAAGAGTTCCATAAGAAAAAAAATTCATTTTAATTTTTTATATGGTTTTTGAAATAATGCCAAAATTTTTTAACTGTGGAAAACAACAAAATAAAAGTATATATAACCTAAAAACCCTTCGAGTTATATATTTTAAGGTATCTGACCATATTATTAAAAAAAATCAATAATTAAGTTAACCGAAATAGTTAAAATTGTGTTTTAAATATAAGGAACTGAAGTGAACTTTTCAAAATCAGGTGAAACGCTTGTTAGCTATTTTCTGAATAAAAAAAATTGTAGTTCTGATTTCAATTGAGATTAATGTAAAATATTGTCTAATAGAACAGAGTGTGTAGAATCGAATGATGGATGTTGGATGTCATAACGGGGCATAAACATTTAGAAAAAAAATATTGAAAGTGATGATGCCAAATGGCATCACTGGGACTGAAAGGGCTAAATTTACTACGGATTTTTCATAAAGTTATTTTTCGAATGATTTTATTTTTATATCGTATTAATTATTGTTGTAATTTAAAAGTAAATGTATCAGCTAGACGTTTAAATGAACTTTATCATATCCTATTTCCACGTAAAGAAAATTTTTCATATTTAGCACCAAACGTGTTCAACAAACTACCTACTGAACTTCAACGTATCCCTTCTTTATACAGGTTTAAAAATTCTTTATTTAAATTTATAGTATCAATTAACGATTTAGATGTATATTTTAATTTATAAATAAGAAAAATATGTTTATATATATTCCCCTCTGACCAGAAATGTAATCCTTTTTTATTATCTAGCATTAGAATTGCCACGTTTTTTCTTCTTTTTGTTTATACTTATGTATATAAGTTTATTATTTTTTGGGTATGTTTGTTAAATTATAATGTGTCATTTAATTATAATTTAACAAATTATAATTAAGAGTCACATATACGGTTTTTTGTAACCCCCTTGTGACAAAAAAAAATATTATTGTAATGTTTGCTTTATGTAAATAAAGTGTTTGTTTAAAATAGTTATATTCTTTGTGAAGGCGAAAAAATATTCCTCGCAATCACGGTTAGTTCCATAAAATAAAAGAGGACGACTAAAGTTATAAAATGGAGAATAAAGTTGTAATATTCTTTTCATTATTCATCAAACACTAAATGGACTTCTAAGATTCTAATAAACAGCTTCAGATTAACAGAAACTATTTTATACAAAGTAACATCAACCATGTTTCTCGAGATGTATATCTAATGCAATATAATTGATTTTTTATAGTGTTCTTTGTAATTAATAAGTGCATATTCTAGTTATTGACCATGATAATATGTAGGTGAATCCACATTTTTTAAAAAATATATTTTAGGATTGATAATTAAATACTTTTCTGAATATCTTAACCATACATAGCCGTATGCAACAGAAATTATATTAATTAATTGCTTAGAATGTTATTTTTTCTGATTAATGAAATTACATTCTGCATCTTAATTTCAGAATAGTTTTAATTTAATGAAGTTAAATTTAAGCAATACAGTAGTCGTTTATAAAAAACAAAAGAATTTTTGCTTTCTCAAAGTGTATAAATGTAAAAATATTCAGATCATTGAACTATGAAAAGCAAAAAATAAAAATGTACATTTAATTTGCTTTACGCATAAAATGCAAAACTCGCAGACGATTATAAAATGGTCTGAAACATTACATTTAGTTTACAAATCCCTAATTAGTGTTACATTTAGTAACATTAATGAGCGTAAAAAGAATTCACGATTTATTGAAAAACAAACCTGAAACTGATAGTTTTGGAAACGTTACAAAAAATTCCAATTAAATGTCGGAAATGTAATTTCGTAACGAGAAGGTCATAAATCTTTTCACACATAAAAAGCACGCCACAAAGATAACATGAAAATAAAATATTAATTACATGAAAACTTCGTTTTAAGTACCATTTTTTGACAAGGGAAATTTTAAAAAAATTCTTAAGAAAACATTTCAATCTTTAAAATTACTTCTTTAGAATTTAAGATTTATCAAGAAGTTTTTAAAAATAATACACATTTCTTAGCAATTTCCTTGAAAGTATTTTTCTTTAATAGCATATTTTTAAAATCTGTGTTCAAGTAAGAAAATAAAGATTTTATATTTATCTTTTTTGCAATTTAAAGAGTGTTCTCGGTGTAAAATTAGTTTTTGCAATTTTTTTTTAGTTTTTAGAGCGTAAGCAGAAATTTCATATTTCGTAAAAAATTTCGTGGTTTAGGATGTAAAAGACAGTTATTAAATATTTTTACAAAGGATTAAATAAACTACAAATCGACCTAGTTTGAAGGAACTTTGGAATCAATATTTTTATGCGAAAGAAAGTAAAAATAAATGTAATTTTTTTTCTTACGGTAAAGATGATAGAATTCTGAAACATATTAATTTTTGCTCAATGTTTTCTTTTAATCCAAAAATGTTTTTTTAATTAAATAAAAACATTTCTAGTAATACAAAGTGTTTAATTGACAATCTATTATATTGGATTTGACAGTCTATTTTATTGGCTTGATACTGTAACAAACATTGCATCATAGTACACGTAAATTTAAAATAAAATAATTGTTCAAAACTAAAGATATTCCGCCAAAAGAATTGGGCGACTTAGTTGGCTTAGCAGGCGAGAGCTATTCTCATATTACAAATTAGCCTAAACAAAATTATTTTCAACACTTCAAAACCATAGCTATTGATTGTTACACTTTTTAGCTACCATCTCATTTATCAAACGTTGTTGGAAAAGAAAAATTGCATTTCTATAATTTAGATGATTACAATGGTTACAGATGCAAAGTTGCAGTCATTGAGCTTTTCAAACAAGGAAAATTTCAATTCACGATTAACCGGCTCTGCTCGAACGATTTATCAAAAATTTGGAATTTTTCGAAATATGAATCCGAAAACAAAAATACTACTTTAGTAGGGAGGTTAAGAAAATTTTTGCTAAAGATGTTATTTCTTTATTTCTTTTTGCCAAATCACCCAAAAACTAAACTTAACTTATTTTCACGTATACGAAATTACAAAAAGGGATTTGTAATAAGAAACTTATAAGAAAAAAAATACATAAATCAAAATATATCAAAAATACATAAACAATCAAAAACAAGCAAAGAAAAAAGATTTCACAGAACTTGAATCAAAATTGTTAATCGGGAAAAACCACGTATCCCTACGCAAACAAAGTGCCTCTATGTTAATCCAGAAAAAGAAAATAATAATAATTTTCTAAGCCCCATATCCCGGTGATATTGAATATTTTTTCATACCAATTCACGCATTTTGAAATTTGTTCAAATATTTTGTTATGAAATCATTTATTGTATCTATTATTATGTATTTACTTCCTGTACTCTGCAAGTGCTGCTGTTTTTTTTTTTTTCAAGTACAATCATTCTGCTGCCCACTATGCCATTTCAGTTGAATGTTAAGTGCAATATAGAGGGAATTTCGTCATAAAAGTAATAGGGTGGTGAACATAGGTAAAGAAGGTAATAATTTTTCAAACTGAAGTTCTTTATTTCTATGAGGGAACTGTGAGTGGTAATACTTACTTGCCATTATGTATATTGTACTAATAAATCCCTCAAACTCCAACATCACTAGACTTACAATATTTTGTTATATCTCTTAGTTGTTACACAAAAAGTCATAGTGTGTTTGAGGATAAGGAATACTGAATTAGAACCCATTTAAAATGATGCACCTAATGTTCAGTAATCAAAAATAATCGAATATTTTTCGGGGAATATGAAAAGTAAATATCCTAATGCCGAGAAAAGAGACCGAACTCTCAATTCCAGACGATTTGTCATCTTCTAATTAAATTTGAAAAGTATTAAGAGAACTGGTCAGATGTTTATAAAAACTTTGAAATATGCACAAAAAATATAGTTTGATTTTTAAGATGTAAGGAGTGGAAAATATAAATCAGGAGCTCATACACAATTGTCGATCTTAGTCGAAGAGCGTGCTGAGCGACATTTAAAAAAATACATTTTAGCATCAATAAACACATTACTAACTTCTTTAATGATAACAAATTTCCTCTTTTTCATAAACTTAAAATTAAGTATATGTTTTACGGGTTTCAAATACCGTTGTTTTTAACAGCTCTGTTTGGCAAACTAAGAGCTTTCACATTTGAAGAGCTTAGTAAAAGAACGTGCTAAGTGCCAAAAAAGTGAAAACCAGAAAATGAACTTTAAAGTTTTTAGTTTGAACTCAGATCAGTTGAAAACGTTGCTTGCACAAACAGTAAAAATATACTAATCTTCAAGTTTATGAAAAAGTTAAAACTTGTTATCGATAAAGAAGATAGTAATACGTTCATTGACACAAAAATCTCAATAATTTCAAAAATGCCACTTAGCACGTTATTCCACTAAGCTCTTCATTTTCCCGTTTTCACCTTTTTACCACTAAGCACGATCTTCCGCTAGCTCTGTAATGTAATCAGAGACATAACATAGAGTGGACTGCGCATTCATAGTAAAGCAGCTTAGGGATGGAAAACCAAAACCGGTTTTCAGAAAACCGGTGGTCCCGGTTTTGACTGAAAACCGGTTTTTTCGTATGAGGCCCTTCGGAACCGAAAACCGGTTTTTTAGGGAAAAACTGATGGAAAATGGAAAAACGGTTTTTTCTAAGAAACCGTCATCCCTTGCAGATTAGCATTATGTCCTAAACATCACAAATCGCCAAGAGGGGAAAGGTTGCTACATATGGCAACTTAACGCTACCGTTTCGTTACGAGCTATTCCAAATTGTCGCCAGACCTGAATATCAGCTAGCAAACCGAAGTGGAGACTACCATCAATACCCAAGTCACGTGGGTTTCTACCAATCACAGCCGCTTGGTGTATTTTTAATGTTTTTGCAGACAATTTTTTTTAAACATTTTGGCCAAAAAAATAAACTTGTTTTTGGTATCGTAGTTCTTGAGTTATTGATATATTTAAAAAGTCGAACAATTGTTAAATTGAACAGCGAAGGAATTTAAATAGTGATCCATCTTTGTTCCTTTCCGAGCTACTTTATCATACTATTAGATTGTCTGCCTCATGTGTTCAGGTCTTTGTGGAAAAACTCGCCAAATGGTAAACTCGCCATACATGCGAGCCAAATGCGACACAGTCATGTGACTGTGTAAGTTAGATGATTAGGACACTTTAGGTTTGCCAATGCGCAGTCCACTCTATGTTATGTCTCTGAATGTAATGCAATGTAATCGATTCCGGCTGCCTATTTCTAGCCTCCTATAGGAGCTTTAACACAGCCAATTACACTACGTAATTTAGAAACCTGGTCAAGTGACGAAGTCGACACCTGAGCGGGCACCCAACGGAACTTCGAGCGACATCGTACGCTAAAGCTGTCGTCGGGACTTTCGACTCCACAGATTTAACGAGCACGTATATCGCATTATACTCGGGCACCCCGGTGAATTTAAGAGGATTTTTTCCACCAGCACGAATACGTCTATAGTATGGCTAGGACAAATACAGAACCAAGAACCTTCTCGATGTGACGCTCGACGCTTACACCACTTCAATTAAATATGACCTTAATGAAATCATTCGATGCTAACTTAAACTACCTAAGAAATTTGATGTTTAAAACTAGTCATAGCAAAAATTTCTCGAAGCGTTTACCACAGTTTTTCTGCTTACCGGTATAGTAAAAACGCGAATCACGACTATCGATAATGTAATGATTAATGACCTAAAGAAAGACTTGTGCCGACTAAAATTACTCCTTTAATTTTACAGTGTTAACGAGTTACGCAATTTTAGCGACATGAAATTGATCTAAATGAATTTCTTATGGTAATGTAAGCTATTTTGGTTTAGTGTATTTCCGCTTCCTTGTTCCGAAATCCAAAGAAGAAAATACCGGACCGCCTTTACGGAATTCGACCAGGAAACGAAAACAGGACATGAGAATTGGATACTGGAATATACGTACTCTATATCAGAGCAAAAATCTGCAAATGGTGATTGAGCAGATGGAGTCTTATGCACTGGACTTATTAGCTATCCAGGAAATAAGATGGACTGGTAGTGCGGTTTTGAAGAAGAAAAACCACACCTTGTTCTATAGCTGTCATGAAACAAAGCATATATATGGAACTGGATTCATCCTGAGCAAAAGGATAGGCCACCTTGTTATGGACTTTCGGGCCGTTTCGCCCAGACTATGTGCTATACGCCTAAGAGGAAAGTATGCTAACTACTCTATGATTAATGTGTATGCTCCAACCGAGGAAAAGGATGATGATGAAAAAGACTCTTTTTATGATGATCTTGACCAGCTCTTGGGATCATGTCCAAAATACGATGTAAAAATCGTAATGGGCGATTTTAACGCCAAAGTTGGAAAGGAGAAACAATTTAGACCAGTAATAGGAAAGCACAGCCTACATACTGACTCTAATGATAATGGTAATCGACTTATAAGTTTTGCTGCCTCTCGCAATATGGTAGTTGGCAGCACAATGTTTCAGCATAGAGATATTCATAAAGCAACCTGGAGATCCCCCGATGGACTTTATAACAATCAGATTGATCATATAGTGATTGACTCTAGACATTTTTCAAACCTTCTGGATGTAAGAACTTATAGAGGAGCCAATGTAGATTCTGATCACTACCTTGTGATTTGTAAAATTAGGGCAAAGATCTCATTGGCCAGGAAGGCAAAAAAGGTTGTCTCTGAGAAATTTAACTGTGAGAAGCTAAAAGACCCTAAAACTCGTACAGAATATCAAAAACAGTTGTCGAATGAACTCAAAGAGAAAGTAACAGATAATGAAGCAAATGAAAAATGGCAACTTGTTAAGAAGTCAATTGTATCAACGGCTAACACGCTGATAGGCAAAGCCGAAAAATCAAGAAGACCTGATTGGTTCGACGATGAGTGTAGAAGAGCCAATGAATATAAAAATAAAGCCTATAAAAATATGCTCAATAAAAGAGCTACAAGAAGAGCAGTTGATGAATACAAAAATGCCCGTAAAGAAGAAAAGAAAATACATAAAAGAAAGAAAAAAATTTACAGAGAGAATCAACTTAAAGAAGTCGAACTCCTTAGGTCTAACCATGAAAGCAGAGCTTTCTTCAAGGCCATTAATGAGGGACGTAGAGACTTTAAACCCAGGATAACTCTCTGTAAAAACAGAGATGGAACGATAGTTAATGAAAGAGACAAAATTCTGGATAGATGGGTTGAGCACTTCAACGACTTGCTTAACTCGGATGTATCAGGCAATCCAGAGATACCAGAAGGGGAAACTCAAAATCAATTAGTTGACCTTCCAACTGTTGAAGAAACCCAGTTTGCAATTGATAAACTCAAAAATAACAAAGCAGCTGGACCAGACGCCATACCTGCTGAACTAATAAAATGTGGTGGAAAAGACCTGACAAATATTATCTGGGAAATTATAATATTGATTTGGGAGAATGAAATCCTACCATTGGACTGGCAATTAAGTATCCTCTGCCCAATTCACAAAAAAGGGGATGTATTGAACTGTGAGAATTATAGAGGAATAAGTTTACTTCCTGGTGCTTATAAAGTGTTTTCAAATATTTTATTTAGTCGTTTGTCTCCTATCATTGATACTGTTGTTGGCGAGTATCAATGTGGCTTTAGAAAAGGAAGATCCACCACTGACCAAATCTTCACTTTGAGACAAACTTTGGAGAAATGTAAAGAATATGGAATTGACACCCATCATCTATTTGTAGACTTCAAAGCAGCTTATGACAGTATCGATAGAACTGAGCTACTAAATGCACTTTTTGAATTTAAAGTTCCTACAAAGCTAATTAGGCTCATAAAGCTCACTCTCACAAGAACTTATTCTGCGGTACGAGTCCAGGGAGAAATATCTACTCCCTTTGAGGTCTACAATGGAGTTAGGCAAGGGGATTCATTGGCTTGCCTCCTTTTTAATATAGCTCTTGAGAAAGTGATAAAAGATGCTGGCATTAATACAAGAGGCACTATATTCAATAAATCGGTACAAATTTTAGCATATGCCGATGACATTGACATAATTTCAAGATCTGAAACTGACCTGAGGGCAGCTTTTTTGGCATTAGAAGAAGCAGCTAGGAAGATGAAGCTCAGGGTAAACATGGAAAAAACAAAATATATGTTTTGTGGTAAAAAAGAACACCAGTCTGAAACTTTTGAGATCGGAACATTTCAATTTCAGTCGGTGAAGAACTTCAGCTATTTGGGCTCAGAGATTGACCACCAAAATGACATCAATCCTGAAATCAGAAGGAGGATCATTGCTGCAAATCGCTGTTTCTTTGGATTAAGACCTCTTCTGAAATCCCACCTAATCAAGAGAAGGACAAAGATTATGTTATACAAAACATTAATTAAACCAGTCTTAACATACGCCTCAGAAACATGGACCTTGACAATGAGGGAAGAGAGGACATTGGCAATTTTTGAGAGAAAGGTCCTGAGAGCTATTTTTGGTGCTGTACTGGAAAATAATACCTGGCGAAAAAGATATAACTTTGAACTGTACAAAATTTATAGAGAGGACGACATTATTAAATCGATAAAACTGTCTAGAATGAGATGGGCAGGCCACCTTCTGAGAATGAATGCAGAGAGAACACCTCTTAAGGTTTTCAACACCACTCCCTTTGGAAGTAGACCAAGAGGAAGACCAAAAAAGAGATGGAAAGACTGCCTGGAGGAAGACTTCGGTGTACTTAAAGTCAGGAACTGGAGGTCGATTTCTAAAAAGAGGGCGGAATGGCAGAGTCTTCTGAAGAAGGCCAAGGCCCACAATGGGCTGTCGTGCCAATGCTGATGATGATGACGAATACGTCTATAGTATGGTTAGGACAAATACAAAACCAAGAACCTTCTCGATGTGACGCTCGACGCTTACACCTCTTCAATTAAATATGATCTCAATGAAATCATTCGATGCTAACTTAAACTACCTAAGAAATTTGATGTTTAAAACTATTCATATCAAAAATTTCACGTAACGTTTAACACAGTTTTCTGCTTACCGGTATAGTAAGAACGCGAATCACGACTATCGATAATGTAATGATTAATGACCTAAAGAAAGACTTGTGCCGACTAAAATTACTCCTTTAATTTTACAGTGTTAACGAGTTACGCAATTTTAGCGACATGAAATTGATCTAAATGAATTTCTTATGGTAATGTAAGCTATTTTGGTTTAGTGTATTTCCGCTTTTGGCCTGGTAATTGATGGCTTTAATACCTTACATCTATTTAAATAAAAAACGAACATGTCATTAAAAGAAGTATTCCCCCTTTTCTTTCTTTTCTTATTCGGCATATAGGTAGATGCAGGGCCAATGTGCAATGTTAAAACATGATGCAGTCGCCTTTTTTCCCCGCTAAGATACCGAATTCCTGCTAAATTTTTGCTAGGAATATGAGAAAGGACGCATACCTAAAATGAAATGAAACAATTAATTCTAATTATTTTGATTATAAATTCTCGAAACTTTTTTTTTTTTTTGAAGCTTGTAGTAATATAGGAGCAATTAGCATCAACTTATTTCATATTACTTTCCCTGGGGAAAACTCGTCGTTTTTGCATGAATGCTAAAAATTAATTATAATCACAATAGAAATAGAAAGATTGTGCGAAGTGATTAATCTTTGTGTTATTCCTATCTATTTGCTCTTATTTTCTTCATAATAAATAAACTATTTTACTGCTAAAAAAATACCCACAAATACAATGGTGGACATGCAAATACTCCAATTCATATAGTAAAACACTACCATTTATCATTTTAGAAAAATAAACCTCTTTTCAAAATATTTTTTCCGGAATAAATAGATTTGGGGATGCAAAAAAATGAAGACTTGATAACGGCTTTTCAACAGAAATATCAAATCCATTGTTTGCACTTGCATTCACTATTAAGACTTTTCTATGAGATTTGCGTGAATAGATAGCGGAAAAACAATCTCATGAGCCAAAATGTCCATTCTAAAAACTATTTGTTATCAACAAATGACTTTTAGAAGAAAGAATTTTTCAAATAAATAGAGATAAACGACATTGGATTTGCACGCTTGTGAAAAGAAGTTCCATTATGTGTGAGTTTGTTAATTTTTTACAAACTTAACTACAGACATTGTGCAGAACTATTATCAATGATACGACAAAAAATATAATACTCTATGTTTAATAAATAATTGAAATTATTATTCTCCAGAATTATTAGAAGATTTCCATTAAAACTAAGAAAATGTAGTTTGCTATTTTAATCAAAATTTAAAAAAAGGAAAATATCAGACTTGAAGTTTTAATATCCCTCCGAAAAGTTTAATATAAAACTCGACTTATTTAACTTTTAAGTTAGTAGTTTGCGAAAAAAACACATCTCCAAAATTTTCTGAAATAAACAAATTTACCCCAGTTACGTTATTGAAAATATTTTCTCAGGTTGATATAACTGTAGAAGGATTTAAAACGGTACTACTATAAAATGTACAACTCTTTTTAGGTAGGTGAATCGATTTTTTTTTATTTTGGGACATTTTTATAGTTTAAATATTCCTCTATCCAAATCTACAAGCCAAATAAAAATCCGTCAATTAAGAAAGAAACTATAAACGTGTGTTAAAGAATTCAATTTATTATCATTCAAAAATAGATACTTCCCTAATTAAAAAAAATCCAAAGCTGCTTCGACTCATGTTGCCATAAAGCTCAGGAAAATTATAAGAGCTTCAAAAAAAGAAAAATTAACTATTATGAGCAGGTTGAAGGTATTACCTATAAATGTGGAGAATTTAAACTTCTAGATAAGTAGAAAGTATTTTAAAAGTGCATTTCAATGTTTCTTTCTTGATTTTCTCAGAATCTTTTTTTTACATTTTTTTTTCACGACAACACTCCTCACACAAAGAGTTTTTGATATATCTTTATGAAATTTTTACAGAAGACTTGCTTATTATCTAGCTGTGATATAAACTTCTAACATATAGCTAAACATGAATATATTTTCTGGAATAAAAATAATTCTTAGACCATAGAAAAAATCGCATGCATGCTATGTTTTTTTTTTAAAAAAACGGTCAATTATATATAAAAAATTACTGTTTGTTATGGAAATTTTAGAGGTTCACATCACTTGACATATTTAAGCGAACAATTAGACGGAATATTGTGTAAAAATTTTCAAAATTCAAAGCTCGACAGGAATCTGCTATTGATTAGTATTTATAAAAGTATAGTAAATTTCAAAAAGATTGGATGAATATAAAAAACTATAAAAAAAAATACTGTGCTCGCCTACCTTAATCAATGAAACAAAATTGTTGACTCACTTTGTAAAATTTTTACACTTTGTCACATTTCTCATAAACTGCTACAAAAATATGTAAAAAACCTTTTGACGACTCTCTATGTTCGTAATATGTTAAAAGATTCGCATTTTCGAAGAAATATAGGCGTGGTATGCAAAATAGATTCTAAGAAAAAAGTTTTTAGCATCCTGATTTTTAAAAAATCCATAAAAAAATCCCTATTAAAGAAATATTTAAGGGAAACCGGCCCTTCATTGAAGCTCACGCTAAAATGGCCTTTTTTATGTAAATTTTTCTCAGACACTATTAGATCCTTTTAAAAAATTATTATAAAATTATATATTAAATATTACTAGTTATTAAATGCATGTTTAACTACATTTATTTTACTGAAGGCAATTTTATATTTTTTATTTAGTTTTTTAATTATAAATTTTTAAGTGAAACTACAAATTTTTGACTTAAAAAAACATCAATAATATTAAAAAGAAAAACAAAAGTTAGCTACACTGAAATCCCTCCAGCGATTTTTAGAAGCCAACTTTTTAAATATATAAAAAATTTCAGGTTGATATTTATAGTATATTCTGAGAAAAGGGTACAAGCACATTAAAAAAAAAAGAATTTAAAGTAAACAATAGTGTTTTTTCCCTTTTTCTGGTCCCTTTTAACTAAACAACAGATAAAATTATGTAAAAGAACATCTATAATAATAAAAATGAAGTTTTGTATGTATATGTGTGTGTGTCTTAAAGATTCAAAAACTAGACATTTGTTTGACTCGTAACTTGGCACAAATGCGTATTTTATACTTAAGTTACGAATAGGGAACTTTCAGCTCTCAAAATGTTCTATTTTTAGAGAAAATTCGAATTTTCTGGAAAAACTACACCACTTTGCCTCAAATCCGATCCTTTTTTTACTTTCCTAATGCCATCTGCTGAAAAAATTAAATAAAACTTTCAACGAAAATAAAATTGAAAATGTTTATTTTTGTGTTTTCACTACTTTCGGAAATTAAATTATTTATTAGAAAATAATTGATAGGTTTCAAGTGACGTATTTCTGACCAGTGATCATTCCAGGATTTAGTGTGGGTTTAGTTGATTTTTTCATTGATGGTTCTATTGATTGCAAATATGCATATCTATAATAATAAAAATGAAGTTTTGTATGTATGTGTGTATGTCTCTCCAAAACTCACAAACTAGACATTTGTTTGACTCGTAACTTGGCTCAAATGCGTAATTCATACTTGAGTTACAAAATAAGAACTTTCAGAGCTCAAAATGTTCTATTTTTAGAGAAAATTCGAATTTTCTGGAAAAACTACACCACTTTGGCTCAAATCCGATGAACATTTTTCTTTCGCGTTGCCATTCAGTAGATGAAATTAAAATAAACTTTTTCAAAAATAGTTCAAATGTAAAAAAGAAAATACTTTATTCTTAAAAACGTACAAATATTTTCATTTTAAAGATTTAGTTTACTATCATTTTAAGTTGTAAACTTTCATTTTATATTATTCTTTAATTTATATCAAGGCAACTTTTAATTTTTAACTTGATATTTAAATCTATAATGATAAAAATGAAGTTTAAAATGTTTATTTTTGTGTTGCCATTACTTTCAGAAACTAAATTCATCATTTGAAAATAATTGATATGTTTCAAGTGACGTATTTCTTACCAGTTTTCATACAAGGATATATTGTGGGTTTAGTTGATGATTTCTTCATTGATGGTTTTGTTGATTGCAAATATGCAGCAATAAATGTATAGCTAAGCAATTACAGAAATGCGATGGTTAATAACGAAATTGCACTAGACCTGCGTATAAACGTTTGATGTCTTTATTGTTTCGCCAAATATGTTACCTATCTCGCCAAATTATTGATTAAAACTCGCCAAATGAGCAAAATGTTTGTTAAGCTATTACTGAACTATGATGGTTAATAAAGGCCATCTTATTAGAGCTGCATATTAGGATTTTATGTCTTTATTTTTCGCCAAATACGTTGCCAATCTCGCCAAATGGGCACAATGTTTGTTAAGCTATTACTGAACTATGATGGTTAATAAAGGCCATCGCACTATGCAGCTGCATATCAGGGTTTTATTCCTTATTTTTTTCGCCATATATGTTGCCAATCTCGCCAAATTATGTATTAAAAATCGCCCAATGGGCAAAATGTTTTTTAAAACTAATTTATAAGCTGGTTGGTTGTGCTAAGGTCATTGTGTTAGAGCTGTATAATGGTGTGTTTGTAGCGATATCTATTTTCTCGCCAAATTATTTCCCAAAACGCGCCAAAAGAGTTGAAAGGTTTTATTTATTTATGTTTTTTTTTCTTGGTTTGAATTAACGTTGCTCTAGAGCTGCACGAGGGCTATTGGCGACGGGCGTCGTATTTTAGAACCACAGTCAGGTGACGATATTTATTTATGAGGGAATTGTGATGCCATTTATGAGTGCATTTCACACCGTATTTTTGATTTTGGAATTTTAAAACAATGAAACGGGATTTCATACACGAAAACGAGCGGGAAGAATAACTTAAGTTTATGATTTTATTCCTTTCCTTACTGAAGCGCCCCAAAACGCCCGAACAACTAAGGATTCGATAATGTTATTCCTATCAAATACTACGAGGAAGCAAATATCCTTCGTAGCGAAAGGGTTAAAACAGGTTATATGGTACACATACTTGGATCGATTTGAATATTTTTTAATCCGTGCGAAGTACGGGTATAAATTTGCTGGTTTAAAATAAATGTATAGTTATTACTGAAGTTAAGCTATTACTGAACTATGATGGTTAATAAAGGCCATCGCACTAGAGCTTTTTTTGTGTTTTATGTTTTTATTTGTTCGCCAAATACGTTGCCAATCTCGCCAAATGGGCAAAATGTTTTTTTTTTTTTAATTATAAGCTGGTTGGTTGTGCTAGGGTCATTGTGTTTGAGCTGTAGAATGGGTGTGTTTGTAGCTATATCTATTTTCTCGCCAAATTATCTCCCGAAACGTGCCAAAAGAGTTAAAAGGTTTTATGTATTTATGAGCGAATTGTGATGACATTTATGAGTGAATTTTACACCATATTTTTGATTTTAGAATATTAGGGCAATGAATCGGGATTTTATACTTGATAACGAGCGGGAATAGTAACGTAAGTTGATGATCCCATAACAGGTAATATGGTACACATACTTGGATCGATTTGATATTTTTTTAATCCGTGCGAAGTACGGGTATAAATTTGCTAGTTTATAATACAATACTATGCGAAACAAACAATTTAAGAAGAAAAAAAACAATCCGTTTTCTGGGTTAATATTGTTTATAAAATCTTCACTTTTCGATTAAAATAAACGAAATTTTTTGGTCGTTTAAAAAACATTGTAAAAATATATTTCATGTAAATTTTTAGCGTAAAAACTTTGATTTAATCGAGGTTATGTACATTAATAGTAGTTACTGATTTACTGCCCATGCGTACAATATTAATTTACTTTGGGTTTTATACTAAATAGTTTTGTACAATTTATATGTAAGAGGTGTTGGGGAGTCCAGTCGGTTAGACATTCCCCTATCATGCGGAAGGTCCCAGGTTCGGGTCCGGCATCACCTAAATAACTGCCAACCTATAAATGGCCCTTGCAGCCAAAATATCCGTCGAATAATATCCCGTGTGGAGGGAGTACATGTTAAATATCCTCGTCGATATCGTTACCGTTAGATATACTCCTATGTCGGCTCGTCACTTGACTGTGGTTCTAAAATAAGAAATATAAGAATTGTATGTTCTACAAATTTATAAGTATGAGATTATTGCTTGGATATAATTTGCAAAAAAAATTGGATTAAAATCTTTTTAAGTTTACAAATATTTACCGATGCGAAGAAATGGGCAATTACTACTAGTGCTCATTACTTCTTCAAAAACAATTTTTATAGCTTGAATTTGAATGAAATATATTTCACGCAGTTTGTCAAATTTTGAATGTCGTATGGTTGCATAAACTGATATATTATTGCGCGAAAGTACGTGCCATAACACGTATTAAAGTCGTCAAAAGCAATTTACATATTTCGTAGTGTTTTATGAGAAATGTGAAAAAAGTACACATTTGCAATGTGTCGATATTTTTGTCCAACCTTTTAATAATAAACATTGAAGCAAACAGATTTTGTGATTCTTAAGGGGGAATGGGCGTGCAGGACCGGGGGTCTCCAAACTCAAGTGCCTCAATGTTAATCCAATGGGAAAAAATTATTTTCTTTGCCACATTTCTCCGGCTGTATTGAATATTTTTACAAGCGAATTTTTTTATGTGATAAATGTAGCTGACTTACAGGTCTCTATCTTCCCACTTTTTGAAATTGCTCCGAATATTTTGTGTAAAATAATTTATTGAATATTAAAAAAATATTCGTACTAATTTCAAAAAGTGGGAAGATAGAGATCTGTAACTCAGCTACATTTATCACATACAAAAATCCGCTTGTAAAAATATTCAATACAGCCGGAGAAATGTGGCAAAGAAAATAATTTTTTCCCATTGGATTAACATTGAGGCACTTGAGTTTGGAGACCCCCGGTCCTGCACGCCCATTCCCCCTTAAAACCATTCCCTTCCAAACCAACTCTTAAGTCAACCAAAAAAAAGAAAGGCATCGTCATCCTAAATCTTATTTTTAAATATAAGCGATTAAAATGCACACGTAAGAACAAGAAATGCATCATCATCATCGACTGACTTCATTTATTTTTACACATGAAAATATCTACCAAATCATAAGCCTAGAAAAACAAATATCGCAACGTGCATGGAAAATAAAATGACACTGGAATAGTGTTAACTCAATCGGACAAAATTCACTCTTTCGTATATACTATAGAAACGAACCGCGTAAAGTTTCTAAGGTTAAAAAAAATAGCTCCAGCTTATTTACGGAGAAAACTGCACATATTTTGCGGTGTAAAGTTACTCCAAGACGCCAGAGTTATTACTTTCTTTAACCGATTTTAATTAGTATAAAGTAAGTTCATATTTGTGTGTGTATAAAGTTAATGAAAAGAACCAGATATTACGTTACACCAATGTTTTGTGTACAATGGAACACTATAAAGAAATTATTGCTATTTCATGAAAGAATGAATATAAATAACTATTTGTAAAAGGGATGGGGAGCCCAGTCAATTAGGCACTAGCCTGCATGCGAACTCGCCTAGCATGCGAAAGGTCCCAGGTCCGGGTCCGGACATCACCAAAATAACTGCCGACCTATAAACGGCACGTGCAGCCAAAAATGTCCAACGAATAATACACCGTGTAAGGGAGTGCACGTTAAATATCCTTCAAAGTCCTAACGCTGTGTACGAAGTCGCCCTTAACGGTTGCGTTGGGTGCCGATTTAGGTGTCGGCTCGTCATTTCACTGTGGTTCTGAAATACGACGCCCGTCTCAAATACCCTTCGTGTCGCTCTAGTGCGACGATAATTTAAACCTAACCTATTTTTAAACACAAAAATAGGGTACTCTTCATAAATTAAAAAGGAACTATTTATAGTAGATTAGAGATAAAATCGGGCAAAAATACATAAATACAGAGTTAATTATTTCCGCATACATTGTGGAGAAATATATTTTTCCTCATATTCTAAGTGTGGATGTCTACCAATTTTATAGTATTTATTGTCGCAAACAATGGAACAAGAATATTAACATATTTTAAAGAGTAAATGAAAAAATAAATTATAAACTAATCATAATGTCATCATATTATATATTGTTAAGTAATACGAATATGCTGGCGCTACATTTCCGCAACGTTTCTTTAAGAACATTCGCAACTTCTGATCATATTTGGTCTTACTTGCAATAAAAAAATAATAAATGCTATGCGAATTTGACATCCTTTGAAAAAAAATTAGTTCAATAGATTTTTTTTCTACATCAATTTTACCTCATTTTATTATAACCAATTTGAAACCTGGGGGGTGAACTTGCACTTATATCGTTTTATCTGCATTGCCAAACAATGCTGCGTAATAATGTTCCTCTGCAAAGTTTCACAGAATAATGTTACACAAAATTTATGAAGTAACACACCTATATTGAGAAGGCATCACTTGCTGCCACGGGGCTAGGAAGCCCAGTCGGTTAGGCACACGCCTAGCATGCGAAAGGTCCCAGGTTCGGGTCCGGGCATCGCCAAAATAACTGCCGACCTATAAACGGCCCGTGCAGCCAAAATTGCCCGATGCATAGTACCCCGTGTAAGGGAGTGCACGTTAAATATCCTTCAAAGTCCTAACGCAGCGTACGATGTCGCCCTTAATGGTTGCGTTGGGTGCCTATTCAGGTGTCGGCTCGTCACCTGACTGTGGTTCTAAAATACGACGCCCGTCGCCAATAGCCCTCGTGTAGCTCTAGTGCGACGATAATTCAAAAAACCAAAACCTAACCTTGCTGCCACCGATTATGCGGAGTAAACTCCATAAGTTATGTGAGCTCCACAAGTTTAACATTACTCCATGAAGCAAGAGTAACGGTGCACTATCATTTTATGGTGAGGATCAGGACCTTTTTTTTTAATTTAGAGGATTCTTATTTTATGATTATAATAACTAGTATGCTTAAATATTTAAAAGAATCTTTGATTTTTCTTTATTAACTTAATATTAAAATGCCGCCTCTGTGGCGCAATCGTTAGGATGCTAGCCTTTGCAGCTGCTGAAGTCGGGCTCGAATCCCGGTCAGGCATGGATGTTTGTGACCGTCAATAAATTTTGTTATTTGTCTATGTGTTTGTGTTGTCCTTTCTTTGCGTGTATCTTGTGCTTGCTCGTGCAGCTATAGTGCGACGATAATTCAAACCTAACCTAACCTAACCTCTTGTGCTTGTAAAAACTCTTTCTGTGTCTGTCCAACTTGACGAAAGCTTATAAGCGGTTCTCTGAACAAGCACACAAGCTGGAATATATATGCACCTACCATACCATACCATACCATATTAAAATGTTTCAAACGTTTGCTATGAATATTTTACTAGTAAGTTCCGAACTAATTTTTAATTTGGACATTTACCAATGGATGTCTGACTTATGACCTAACCATAACACATACGTAGTGAAATATGTTTATTCACAATCATACATCAAAGTTTCATTTATTTCCTCAATTACCCAATCCACCAATTTGAAATGAAAGTAAGAATTTTTTAGGTTTTTTTAATCCATAAGAAGATAGTGTCATAAAAACAAATATTCATTATTATTGCATAATTCCCACTTTTAATTTAATCAATTTTGATCAACATATTCTGATATTTATTACCATAACATGAATGCAATCAAAACATGAATCAAATAATGAATCAAACAATGCAATCAAAACAAGCAATCAAATACTGAGAATAACAGTTTTTTTAGTTCTTTTTCTAATCCATAACAAGATAGTGTCATAAAAACAAATATTCATTATTATTACATAATTTCCATTGTTTATTTAATCAATTTTGATCAACATATTCTGATATTTATTACCATAACATGAATGCAATCAAAACATCTGTCTGCTCAAAATATGTTTATCATTAGTTATGGTTATAATAAAATGATGAAATTAGCTTCTGTCATGGCAGTACTAATATTTTAAATTTTTGTTAAGTAATTGATGGATTGGTAAAGTAGACTTAAGTGAGTCAACATTATTTCAATATTATTTTATCTGCATTAATTTTCACGATTAAAGGTATCAAATTTTAAGAAATTATCCATCTTACATCACTGTTTGCCTCAAAAATAGAAAGGCAATGCAAATAATCTCTTTATTTGGCTAATGGAGATTGGCTAAGAGACTTGGCTAAGAGATACACTAGTGGTGTATCGTGTACTTAAAAATACACGATTATATAAAGCATTAAAAACTACTATATATAAAGCATTAAAAAAATATTATAGAACTGAATGATTCTTTTTTTTTTCTTTTTGCTAGCTAACGTGTTTATTTTTATAATTGACGAGAAATACTTGCACAGCTGATAAGAAAAAAAAGTGATGTATCCTTTTTTTATTTAGTTTCTTTTACGTGATCTACAAGTTAACTTCAATTTGACACTAAAACTTCCTAATTGATATAGATTAATTTACTGAGAGCTTTGATGCAATGGATGGTTTCTGATAAGTACATCACAAATCTAAAACCAAACACACCTAACCTAATAGTATTGCATAAACAAACACACTTAACCAAATTGTACTTTATACTCATAAACCTTCAAGATATACTGTAGGTTGACGAGTTTCATTCGTAATTAAAAACATACTTATATGAAGTTGGGCTTTCTAAACTATTAGGGAGAGAGGGAGGAGATTCGAGTCAAACCGAGAGAATGTTTGCAGAGGGGGGTAAAATATTTGACATGATATTATCCTTCAAACATGTTAGAAATATGTGTTACTGCCTATCGCGATGTACGCGGGAAAGTGACCCATCAGACAAATATGACTTTTCAAGTTATAAATGCTAAACTTTCAAATTTAAAATATCTAGCGATTAGAGAAAATCTTAAATCGATAATTGGTTAATGAACTGCAATAGAAAATATATAAACTTCAGACGATTTTTCTAAAAACTAGCTTTTTGACGATAGGCCACTTTTCTGCATGCGCTGCGGTGCGATATCAAATAAGGGAGTATAAAAGTAAATTATAAATCGGAAATGTAATTTGAATTATACAGTATCTTTTCCAATAATTAGTAAATAATGTTAAATAAAAGGTTGAGTTACTACTTAATACAGAATGACTGCGCCTAATGTGTTTTATAAGCCCGAAATATTTATTTTAACTTTTCAAAAGGTCAGGAAAAGGACAAAAAGGAATGGCTGTTTCCCACCCATAAATATTCAAGTACTTTTTTTAAAAAAATAATCGATTAAATATTTATTTGTGAAAAAAAATAGGTTTAAATTTAAAGAGATTTTCCAAACTCACTTAAAAGTGAAAAACGTAGAATATTAATAAAAAATCATTATTTATTCAATTTTGATATTTATGCTTTGCTAGAAATAACAGCGCATGAAATACGGAAATAGTCTTTTCTTAACGCTCAGAAGGTTCATAAAATTTAAATTGTAAAAATTATAATTTTTAAATTATCGTTTCAAACTTTATTGAATTTAAAGAACGACGTCGAATATGACCAATTAATCAGTGGAATATGCTGAACACATGAACACAATGCAAATTTACATCATTTTTTTTTTTCAAATTATATATGTTCTAAACGTAGCACGCAAAGGCGCGTTTACATCAAAGTCCTCTACTGATTTTTCCACTTGTTGCTCTGAATTTGAAAAGTGGAAATTTCAGTTTTCTACAAAAAAAAATCTTACCCTTTTTGCTCTAATTTGAGAAAAATCATTTTTAGTTGACAACTCGTGGTTTTCTACAATCAATGTTTTGTAAACTTTAATCCATCAACTTTGGTGCAAACGCGAGAACTTACATAATTAAGACCAGGGCCCGATCTTCCATAAGACCTGTTACGCTCGGGCCTAGGGCCCTCAAATTTCAGGGGCAACTAACATTCATTTTTGTGGACCCTTAAAATATTACCTGTTGTGTCGAAATGGACATGTAGTGTCCAAATGGTCCTGATGTGGACCCTCAAAATATTAGTAAATTTTATCTTTTTTTAATCCCACTTTGTTTTAGAATGACTTAAACTTTGACTTGTCGTGATTGATCTGACAAACGTAATAAGGAAGATAATAGAATGGATTTAATACAACTATCGCTATAATTGAGTTCAATCATTCACATACATTTTTGTAAGGGCCTACAAAATCTGCTTTGCCTTTTGTCTGTGTTTTCCTAGATCAGGCCCTGATTAAGGTTCGGTTAGTTTTGAATTATCATCGCACTAGAGCTACTCGAAGGATATTGGCGACAGGCGTCGTATTTTAGAACCACAGTCAAGTGACGAGCCGACATTTGAATACGCACATAACGCAACCGTTAAGGGCGACATCGTACACAGCGTTAGGACTTTGAAGGATATTCCCTTGCACGGGGTATTATTCGTCGGGCATTTTTGGCTGCACGGGCCGTTTATACACTTTTAAAACAAAAGAGTGAAATCCACTCCTATAGGAGAAGTGCATTTTCGACACTGAAAAGGAGCGGAAATTAACCCAGACGGAGTTAAAATCACTCGTTTGGAGTGATCCTGTTGGAGGTTTAACTTAGCAAAGGAGTGAAATCCACTCCCATAAGGGACGTGCATTTTCAAAACTGGAATGAGAGAAAATTAACTCAGACTGCGTTAAAATCGCTCTTTTGTCTTAAGAATGTAGGTCGGCAGTTAGTTTGGCTATGCCCGGACCCGAAACTTCAGCCTTTCGCATGCTAGGCGAGTGCCTAACCGACTGGGCTCCCCGGGCCCTGATTAAGACAAAAAATGGTACTCACGTAGTATAACAAGACGTCAAATAAGACAAAAAATGGTACTCACTACACTCTCAGAAATAATACTTTCACTTTTGACGATTCTTTAATCCTCGAGCCTCATTTCCTTAATTTTGAGGATTATTTCGTCAAACTATCACGTGACTTTTGAGTAAACGCGAATCCTCACTTTAACCATCTTGATTTGGCGATTCTGTATCTTGATTTTGAGGAAACTGAATCTCATTGTTGTACTCACATGCTCACAAATAACGAAATATTTCTTTAGATAAGACGAAATTCTAATCCTCATAAAAATGACGAATCAAATTTCCTCACTTTGAGGAAAGGAAAACTAGGATCATTTGCCAGTAAACGGCATCGTCAAAATGAAGGAAAATCTCGTCGGTTTTGAGTATTCGTTTCTGAGAGTGTAGTATATCAAGACGTCATATAAGACAAAAATGGTACTCACGTAGGATATCATGGGCAGGTTGAGCGATGCCGCAACAGTGGCCTCGACAGCACACGAATCCTCGGGACCGAAGAAAGCAATGGCCCCCTCGTGCCACTGCTGAATGGTGATGTAAGTCCCGATCCTGGTATCGCCCTCGGTATCATTGAATATCATCCTCAACTTGTGTCCGTTGAGGAAGGATGCGTTGTTGTTCACCACGTCCAGGGCGTAAGACATCGCGCCCGATATCACCAACCCCTGCTTCTGGGTATTGTGTCGGCCGTGCATGTTGGTCAGGTATCCAATGGTGAAGGTCTCCGAAGAGGTCAGTGGGAGGAGGCTCAAGATGGTGAGCGCGATGGTGAACAGTCGGTGGTGTTTGTTCATAAATTGGGATGTTTTATAGAGGGATGTCAGCATGAATGTTGCAATGATGACTGCCAATGTTTGGACTTGTTGGTGAGACATTGAATGACAACTTTTCAATGTTTTACTTGACGATGAGGTTGACATCGATGTTTGAGTATTTTGGTTACTCATGGTAGTGGATTGTATGAAGAAAGAACATGACTTAGTTAACGAAATAAATTTTGAATGAAACCATCGAGGCATTCTGTACAAAGACATAAATATAGAACTTCCAATTGCCAGCGTCAATTTTTTAATCCACGGTGAAAGTGAGAAGCTAAGAATATTTAATTCGACGAGGTGGTGTTTAGACATAAAAATGTAACACCGTTGGAACATCCTGCAAACGGAATCCAGCATAAACATTATCGTGATGAACGTCCATCTTTGAAATGGTTGTAGCAATTTCGCTACCACACCAAACATAGTTGTTGGTTTAATTGACAAACATGAGCATTATGAAATTTCTGAACACTGGTACGAATAGTTTCCGAAATACATTCTTAGACGAGGTGGAACATCTGACCACTTGCTTTTAGTACAACAAGGTCATTTGGAAGACAGTATTTTCGGCATAGCAAAAGGCAATTTTTTACTGTCAAAGATCGTTTAGGTCATTTTATGGTTGGTTGTGATTTTTGAACCACTCTTCAATGATATTAATTCGAGCAACATGTTCGTTTTTGCTCAGTTTATTCAATCCTTTAAAATAACACATTTTTTTTATCCAGAGTATCAACGTCGATTTATTATTTGATTAGAAAACACACTTCTTTCATATATTTCTAAAGCTATGAATTTTTCCGATCAAATGTGGCTTCCATGTTGATGCATAAAATCGATAGAGATTTCAATATTTTAAAAGCATTCAATCCTTTTTTTTTTCCTGGGGCATAAAATATTAATAATCGGCTTTATGTTCCAAACTTTATGATACATGAAGCAAACATTTTTAGTTTTTTATGTACATCTTTGAGTAAACCCGCTTTCTTGTTCGTAAAATGATATTTTTTATAAAGTGAACATCATAAATAAGGCATTGCAGGTAAATAAAATGCTACGTTTACTTTTCCGTAAAATTGAATGTTTTTAAAAAGCGTAGGTGAACTATATTTAACGCTGTTAAACTCTTATTTTAACACAATTTGCTGCTATAGTATTTTTTTAACATATATTGATTTCTTCTATGTATATTATGAAGGTATAATAAACTATACAAATATTCCCGAAATATCTTGTGCTGCAACTAAAATTGTTCAGAGTGGTTCAAAGTTCACCAAATCTTTTATATTCTTCATACCTATTAAGAAACTCAGGAAAATTTCAAAAATAGGCAACTATAAATTCTATGAATCGGCAACTACGAATTCTATTCTCGAAGAAAAAAAATTAAGCAAGATTTTTGATTCGACATAAAAACATTTTATCCATGAATTAATTTTAAAACGCCATTTTTATATAACATTTTTAAACTATTTCATTTTTTTAAAAATAATAAAACTTTACGACTTTGTGTATTATTGCATCAATCAACAAAATGTGCTTCTTAAAATGTAATATGTTCAAACAAAAAAATAATAAAAACAACACACCATTCAATGCTCATTCCACAACCTAACTCTAAATCAATCAACAGTAAAATCACAAATTTACTTGGTGTTTTCTTACAATGAAAAAATCAATCACTTCACCAACAACTTCCTTGCTCTACATCCCACTCAACAAAAATATCAATCAAATCACCAACAAAAACAACACAACAATCCTTTGTTTACATTCCGCTCCAGTCCACGTGGAGAGAAGAGCACGGGAATTCGTATCCCTCTCCGGCGGCACTGTCCCGATGCTCTCGCGGCTGAATCGAAGACCGAAATCCCGGTGAAACGAAGAAGATATCGCGCTGGCGGGAAACGGAGATTTTCGCGGGTTTTGGGGACGGAGCATCTCTGTGTGTGTGCCGCCATGCGTCGTTGGGCCCGCCCACCATGACGTCACCAATGCGAGAAACCGGCGCGACCTTTTGAGAAGTAATGACGATACAAAAAATAAGTTTGGTTGTCTTTCTTATGTAGGTCGTGGATGTGTACGTGATTACGTTTTCATGTATAAAAAGAGTTTGATAGTAGAGCTTTTTTTGTTTTAGAAAAAAATAGTTCGAAAGTTTTTTTCTAAGAATTTTATATCTCGCAACTTTCGAAAGGAGTTCAAACATCCTTAGAGAAATACAAACTTTCATAAAAAAATATATGTGAGGCGTGAATGGAGATGTTGCTTAAGGTAGGCGAATACCCAAATTTCTAAAAATTTTAATATTTTCCAAATTTGGCATAGTGATTTCAAATATAATGAATAATACTATTTAGTCATTTTTATTTAAATATAATTTATTTATTTTAAACGGTGTTTTTCTACTAAAAAAAGAGATTTGCACTAACAAGTCTACCACATTGAATTGTCCTCCTATAAACATTAATTATGTTCTAAATTCTTCGTTTTGAACTTTTTACATGCAATGACCCTCTAGAGTTACAAACAAATCACAAGAAAAGAAGTTGAAAAATGTTATAAATTAACCACACAAAAAAAAGATTTTTTTCGATTAACTTACACTTGGACATTTTAAAAAAAACTTGTATATTTACATCAGATGTTAGAGGTTCATGGCACGGATATATATTAAAATAACATCTGTAAAAAATTTCAGGTAAATTAATGAAAAACTTTTTATGATAGAAGTGTTAGCGTAAACCCCTTTTTTTAGATGAGAAACACCGTTTAAAATAAATCAATTATATTTGAATAAAAAAAATTGCGCAAAAAGCATTGTTCATTATATTTGAAATCACTAGGCCCAATTTGGAAAAGATTAAGGTAATAGTAAAAATTTTAGAATTTTGAGTACTTGCCTACCTTAACACTTTCGCTGTGGGTTGTGCCTTAAGGTATCAAGAATTATGGATTCGATAATGCTCCTAATTTAACACGACGCAAAAAAATACGACAAAAGTTTAAGGGAATACGGTACCCAAAAATTGGCCAAAATATCGATTTTTCAGTTTTTACTTCTTATTACATACAATATCTTTCTGAACATTTACTGAAAGTTTCGTAATGATATCTTCTGTAGAAAAAAGTTATTAAACATTTTCTGGAGTCATCCCCTGAAGTTTCAACCCCTATTTCGTCTGCTTTCAACCTGTTCTTATGTTTAATAAGGCTTTCTTGCTAATTAAGTTAGAATTTTGAAAAATGTGACTTCTTATATAAATGGTGCACAAAATCATGCATGTATATAGTCTACTATGTATAGTTCTTTTTTAAAGTTGAATTTAATAATTTGTATGTATATTTCTATTTTTTTACTAAGAGATTTAGGATTTTCATTATAAATGCATGCTACTTTTTTACTGTACCTAACATTTTAAAACCCATGCACAGTTCTTGAACAAATAGTTCTAAAAACAAGCTATAAAAGTTTGATGGAGTTAATCTCAAAATTAAAAGATAAGTTGCGTTTAAAAAAATTTAATTTGAACTTTAAAAAATGAAAAAGTACTTGTAAATATTTGTTTTTATTGCTGGAAAATGTTTAGTTAAAGCAAACATTGTAAAAAAACATTATAATTTACAAGTTCATGTTATTATTTCTAAAAATAATGTTTTAGTTACCTTATCCCCTTAACTCATTAGGGAAAGCAATATTTTGCACATTAACTTTTTGGTCAACCCTTCACTTGTAATGCATATCCAGTTGAACTGAATCAATCCAAAAAGAATTGAGTTGAAAACTACTATATCATTGCGTAAACAAAAAAAAATTGGAACATTACTATGTAAACACGATGAAAGCCGGCAAATAATGTGCTGCCACCGTTTTACAGAAAAAGGTTAAACCAATTTTTTCACAGTGTGCAAAATTGTTCAATGTTTCAAGCCCTAAAGTTTTTTTGTAATTAAATATTTACATATGACACACAAATTCATTTAATTACATTCAACTATTGGTGACAACATTAAACTAACATTTTAAACATTTTAAATGGAAAAATAATTAATCATTCAAATTTTTTCAAAAATTCTTCAAATAAAAACATTAATTTTATGGAACAGCTTTCATTAATATTTTATCCTGACATAAAATATATAAAGTTTCCAATCTATTACCATTTTAAAAATATGATTGTCACAATTACATATTTATTCAATACTTGAAAGCAACTATTTTAAAACGTAAAAATGCTAAGCTGTTAAATATTAAATTGGTGCAAATTAGATCTTCATTTATTTTTCGAATCAAAATAAATCTGAAAGGAAACTGAAATTTATAGAAGAAATGTAATGCATCATTGCATAAAAAAATATTTTCTTTCCAAATAAAATATTCCTAATTAACCAAAATTTAAAACACAAATTATAAAGGACAAAGAAAGAACGATTAATTACTTCTGATTTCAATGCAAAATAACTCTTATGAAAATAATTAGAAATGTTGAAAAACAAAAGAACCAATGTGTGGGTTTTAAAATTAAGTTTTCACTCAAGTATTTATTCATGTGTTTTTTGTTAATTTTGCGTGATCTTAACAAAGCATATGCATCTTTACTTAAATTATATGTCTCCGAATACAAAATCGTTTAAATTCATTGAACATAAAAAATAAGCCTCTATAATGCTCTTAATATACATTGTTCAATGTTTAATTAAAAAACGTTAATTAATCGCCTCAAAGAGCTTTTTCAATTTATAATTAATGGAAGATAGTGAATGTGTTAAGCGTACTTTTTTCTGCTATTGTTTTGTTACTTATTTTTTTTTAGTTTTATGTGAACGTATTATTGTTTTAGAATTGTTTTTATTTCTTTTTAGCCCATTGAAAATTATTTCAATTATGACAGAATTAACTATTGTAAAGATGTTTTCTTTCACTGTAAAACTTTAGAAGAACGCTACGCCGTAAACACGATTAAAGCTGCAAAAAATGCGCTGTCATCGTGAGTTTGGAGTAACGTCGCTGTGTAACGTTAACCCTCAAAAAGAGCCGTAAGATTTGCCGTTTGTAAGCTACGATCCATTTGAATTTAGATATAGTTTTCATAACATTTTTTTTTTCTTTCTCCATATTAGAATCATCTATGTACACTCTAAATAGAAAGCGAAATAATAGGTGAGTTTTTTTTTTAACTGTTCTACTATTTGTCTTTCCACTTCCAATCGGGGGGGGGGGGGAGTCTAATTGCCCTCTCTGCTACCATGCTCACTACTGAATATTAGTACAATGTATACGCTCAGGGTTACACGTGAATGTAAATTATTTGTTTATGTCTTAAAAATATTAGTATCTATATAATATTTTTTATATCGAATGCCGCTTTAAATGCTCGTAAAATTTGCCGATCTAGGCTACTGCCTACTTAGCCGATTTAGAAATCCGGCTCTGCCCTCAGAATCGTAAAAAGCTTCAATTTACTTCTCATTTTGCGGTGAAACGTTGCAAAACGTTACTCCATAAACAAGGTGACAGCACTATTTGCCAACTTCTAACTCGTTTACAGAGTGGCTTTTAGTTTTAGTGTTATACTAGTCAAGTTTTACAGTGATTATTAAAAGTTTATGTTCATTAAAGTTGAAATATTCAATACTAAAGTATTTCGCAACCCAATTTAAAAACTTACACTTCGATCATATTCCAAAATCAAATGCAATTTTTGTCTTAATTGATAAACGAGTCTAAGAGAAAAAAACCTAGAAATACACTAAGATGTATTATCGAAGATGTAGAACATCGCTCAATATAAAAACAACTGAATACAGCTTCGATGAATTAGTTTAGCTGAGAATATTTCTTAGAATTCGCTATGTTTAATTCAAAGCTATTTTCTGACAGCTGGCTAGAAACAGCACGCTTCGCTAAGACGTCATACGATTATTATATTGAGACTCTTTCACAAGGTTGGAGTGTGAATTCATTACTCACTTTTTGCCTCTACCTACACTTTATAAATAGGTACACTGCTGTATAGGTATGTATGTTGGTTGGTTGATAGACATATATATGTAGGCTTGCGTACTTGCGTCAGAGACCCGTTTATAAACCTTCGTCAAGTAAGACAGACAACACACAAATACACTCTTTAAATAAAAGAGTGAAATCCTATCCAATAGGAGAAGTGCATTTTCGACACTGGAAAGAGTGAAAATTAACTCAGACGGAGTTAAAATCACTCGTTTGGAGTGATACCGTCGAAGGTTTAACTAAACAAAGGAGTGGAATCTACTTTTATATGGGAAATGTATTTTTGACACTGGAGTGAGTGAAATGTAACTCAGAATGAGTTAAAATCGCTCGTTTGTTTTAAGAGTGTATATGACAAAAATGCTGCTATCTATCGCCACCTCCGCATTTTGACATGTCCCTGAAGGGGAGGGAAATCGTCTCCAGGGACCTGTAACCGTGGGGAACTGCGCAATGACCGCCCACACAACTTTCGGACCCAACAGATTTAACGAGCACATACTCCGCATTTCCTCGGTGGGTCTTCAGTTTTACCGAGACACGATCGCGGGACCTTCCTATCCCAGATCGAGATCTTAACCACAAGGCTCTCCACAGCCCCAGGTGTGTATGTAACGTGATTCGTTTATAAAACAAATTTCAACAAAATAATCAAGATTACCACTAAGATTAAACTGAATAATCTATTTAAGTGTCAAGATATGTATCTTGTATATGTAAATTTCAATTTAAATCATGGAGTAATAAGAAACAATGTTACGAAAATGAAGCTTCACGTCTCTGTTTTGCGCATCCTAAGAGAAAGGGTTTCCAAATCTGGTCAAAACCCAAACATACATTTATCTACGTTCTTTTAATATGCATACATAGGATTGATTTAGTTTATGATTTCATTTTTTTGTCTAAAGTTTAAACTTGTTTTTCTTGTATGAGATTTAAATTATATCAAAGGCTGTTTCTGTCTACCTATCTGTCTCCGTAACTCTTCTTCTTCAGGGTGACGCAAACAAAAGTGGCCCCGTCGTGGAGTTAAGAATAAGATGGAATCGTTGTAAAGTCAAAAACCAACGCAAAAACAGGTTTGTTATGTGAAGCTATTGATCGCTTCAATATTAAACCCAATAAGTTTGTCAAATTATTTGCAAGTGAAGCCATTACATGCTTGAATAATTTTTATTTCGACATGAAGGCTCGCCAAGCATCTCGATGCATTCCTATCTCTAGACCAGAGCCACTTTTATTTGCGTCACTCTGTACTAATACCAATAACAAGACTTCAGCCACTTCTCCACATCATTGTCTAGCCATCGTGTTCGTGGCCAGCCACTCATTCTTTCTCCTTTTGATTTACGAAATGATCCATTTTTATTGGGTTTCTTCTTCATATCTGGGTATGTGACCCAGCCATCTAAGTTGAAACAATTTGATGGCTTTTGTAATTTAGACTATCAAAACTTCAGTAGTAACTCATGATTGTATCTCATTCTCCATATTTCGTTTTTTTTTTTTCGATTGATCCAAAAAATCCTTAAAAGACATTTCGATCTAAAATCAAAATTATATTTTCATCTTTCAATTGGTCATCATAAAATTGGTGGGTTAATTTATATTGATAATGATCCCAGTCATATAAATATGCATAAATTCAATTTCTAGAGCTTTATTTGAGCAATACCAAAATCTGGGATGAGTTTTCTCCAGAAGATGTACCAAAATATAAGATTCTTCATTCAGGAAAGATTTTTAATAAACATCCAATAAATATCGATTAATAATACAGATAACGATACGTAATTAAAAATACTACTTATTCATGATATTTAATAAAATATATTTGCAGTGTATCCCATCATTTGCATACTTTTAAGAATTACAACAAAATTGAAGAAAATAATAAAAAAAGTTATTTTTTAAGAACGGTTTGTGCAACTTTTATAAAAAAAAACTTGTTTACTTAGAGTCCTTGATACGCCAACAAAAAAGTCATTACTCATTTAAACACTGATAAGCTGTTTTTATTAAAATTTATCTTGAATTTATAAACAAAATAACACATTAACCTTTTGCGACCTGGCTTTCCCATTTGGGGACATTTTTTAAAAAACCACCAAACAATAACACGTTAATTATTCCCGAAATTGACCTGGTCCGATAGAAAAATATAAATATCAGTTTTCAGCCTTTGATTACAGGTAACAGTCATTTATTTCTATAAAAAAAATGAAGTTGAACGAGGGTCAATACGATATTAGAGTTCTTAAAAAAATTATTTAATTTTTTTTTCACATTTCAAAAAGTTCTTTTAGTAGTTAGTTTTAAAGCATTTTGAATTAAAAACAATGTTAAAATAATCTGTTTACTACAAATAAGTGATACGGTCTTTTTTGTTGCATTTATAGCACAAATATGTGTATTTTTAGAGTTTAAGGCGTGTCCCTAAGTAACTATTAAACATAATTTTTTAAAAAAAATCTTTGAAAAACATACTTTTTAGTATATATTTGTATAAAAAGTATGTTTAGATTATAAGAATATACGTGTATGATTTTACTCGGGTCTTAAGAGGTTATATTTATCCGAACGATATGTAGACTTACCTTATTCTCGAAACATCTCATCCAGAGTTTTGGTTTATTTAAGAACGTTTTATTAGATTTTCGCAGTACAAATCTAAACTTCAACAGACTTTTCCTCATTTTAGCTACTTTGACATATGACAGCGAAACAAATAATCAAATTCCAAAAACATTTTTTTTTCTGGGAAATTCACATTTGGCTTCTAACAAACTCACGACTTTTTTTATGCTCATCTCAAAGTTACCCACGATCTGCTTAATTCCAAGATCTTCTAAATTCTGTTCAAAAATTAAAATATCCAACTGTAATCAGATCTCCTGCAAATCAAACAGAGTCTAAGTAAGTTTTCGAGGAAACGTAGGATAATCTGACGTTCTCTTCTTCCAAAGTTAGAGACGTTTTAATTACATCGTCTGCAAGTTTCAATTTCTACTTTTGTAGTTTAGATTTCAAAGATTTCAGGTGTCCATGATAATTTATTGTTTTAATAAAGTGTTAAGTGATGTTTTTATTTGAAGCGCTTCATAAAAAATATCCTAGACACTAATGAATTGCGATTTTAGCTTTTAAAATTATGTATGGGCAATAAAATAAAAATTTCAACTTCGATGAAACAAACAAAAATATTTACAAATTGCGTTTAAGAAAAGTTTTCAAATTATGGTTTAAGAAAGCAGACGGTAAAAGACATGTATTCACTATTCTCCAAAAAGAACTCCATACTTTGACATATCACTGCGAAACAAATAATGAAATTCCAAAAACCTTTTTCTGGAAAAATTCCCGTTTGGCTTCAATTAAACTTGCCTCAAATTTTATGCTCATCTCTAAGCTACCCAAGATCTTCTAAATTATGTTCAAAAATTAAAATATCCAACTGTAATCAGATCTCCTGAAAATCAAACAGAGTCTGAGTAAGTTTCCGAAGTAACGTAGAATATTTTGACGTTCTCTTTTTCCAAAGTTAGAGACGTTTTAATTACATCGTCTGCAAGTTTCAATTTCTACTTTTGTAGTTTAGATTTCCAAGATTTCAGGTGTCTAAGATATTTCACTGTTTTAACAAAGTTTTAAGTGCTGTTTGTATTTGAAGTTCTTGATAAAAGAAAATATCCTAGACACAAATGTATTGTTATTTTATTTTTTTTAAATTGTTCATATTAATTTTACTGAGTTCTACAGCTTATTAAAAATCTCTGAACACATTATTATCCGTAAACACACAATTATTTAGTAAAACCTGATCCCGGTAAGGCATGGATGTTTGTGTTTGTCAATAAATGTTGTTATTTGTCTATGTGTTTGTGTCATATTTTCTATGTTTGTCTCTTGTGTCTGTGTCACTTCTGGCGAGTGGTGTAACGGGATATAAAGAAAATTTCCCTCCCTTCTAGAGGGTGCATTCCAAGTTATGTTATGTTGGCAAAACCTGCTTTTATGTAAAACTGAAAATAAAAATTGATAAGGTATATATTCATTACCTTAAGGATCTACTCGCTGAATCTTGCTCCAAAAACCTATAATCCCATAAAGAAAATTATACTTTTGTTTACTCTTTCCTCTTTTATTCATATTTTTCATGAACTTAAACTAACTTATTATAAATAAAGGAATTTGAATCGATAAAATATTGGTTTCGTATTGATTTCGATGCTCAACTATGAAACCATATTTTACTTTCAAAGTGGGTATGCAGTTCAGCAAATAATATGTTTCTTGTGACATCTTACAAAAATCAAAAATTTATTGAAATGCTGCATTATTCACGTCCGACAACAAAGTGGCTTTAAAAGTTCCTTCCGTTTAAGTTGTAAGGAAGATATTATCTTTAAAGAGCACATTTTCACAGTACATGCTATGGAATGGTATGGTATGTACGTACCATAATTATGCCATATTCCAGCTTGTGTGCTTGTTCAGAGAACCGCTTATAAGCTTTCGTCAAGTGGGACAGACACAGAAAGAGTTTTTACAAGCACAAGAGGCGCACAAAGAAAGGGCAACACAAACACATAGATAAACAACAACATTTATTGACGGTCACAAACATCCAGCAGCTCCAAAGGCTAGCGTCCAAACGATTGCGCCACCGGAGCGGCTCAGTGCAAGCTATTTCTTTATTAAAAACAATAAAACTGATTACCATTACATAGCATTAGAATTGACACATTTTCTTTTTTCTTTTGTGTATATTTACGTATTTAAAATTATTATTTTATGTGTTTTTTATTAACTTATAATGTGTCTTATTATCACTATTGTGTATTATTAATTATAGTTATGATTATTTAATCATACATACGGATTTTTTAACCCCCTTTGAGGACAGAGCAGATTATTCTGCATGTTTGTTTTGTGAATAAAGTGTTTGTTTTATTTCTACTGTTAAGTCCACTGTACTTTAAAAAAGATCTGTCAATTTCCGAGAAAAAATATATATTTACAGAAATATACTAGTATTTTCTTTAAACATTCTCTCTGTAAAAATATGCTGTTTATAGTAAAAACAATTTTTTCTTTTAAAAATATGCTGTTTATAGTAAAAACGATTTTTCTTGTAAAAAATATATCGTTTTATAGAAAAAACATATTTTTTCTGTTTTAACCTCGTGAAGAGACGAGGAACGGGCATTTTAATTTTGGTCGAAATTCCGTGTACCGAAATATCTCAGTTGGGAAAGCGTTGTATTGGAGTTCGAAAGGTCCGTGGTTCGAGCCTGGGTTCAAATCTTGTTAATCCTCGGTATAATTATGGTCAGTGTTCCCTCCTGTCTCTGGGGTGGACGGGTGTTCTACTTCCCTATAATTATTTTTTACAATTGTTAGGTTAAAAAAAACAGTCGTGGTCTGTTAAAAACAGCTTTGGCGTTAAAATTACAAATTGTTCGTAGGGTAAGGTGGGGTAAGTGGGCCATTGGGGCAAGTGGGCCACCCCCCCCCCCCTGGCATTTCCCGAATTATGGACGTAAAAAAAATCTGTTACAATATTTTTACGTATTTACCCCAATAGATGCAGGAAACATTATGTCATCATTTTAATTGAAGTATGTAACAAGGTACAATCCTTTTTGTGAAAATTTTTTAAATTGCATCTTTTCGTAATTCACGCCATCATACTATTTTTTATTTATTTCCAAACGGTTCATGATACAAAACAAAATGTTAAATATTTTGAAAGTGTATAAAACATAGTATCTTTTTGTAGTGTCATGTACTTGTGATGTTGATAAGGTTAAAAGAAAATTGGGGTGGCCCAGTTGCCCCGCGTTTGGGGTAAGTGGGCCACCACAATGGCGGGGTAAGTGGGCCACCACAATGGCAGGGTAAGTGGGCCAGGGGTGGCCCACTTGCCCCAACTCTTTAATATACTTAAAAAAAGTCATATTCACTGATTCATAGGGTTTGTCATATTCACTATTCATAGTCCTATTCATTGACATAGGACAGTTTAAAATCTGTAGCCCTAACATTTTTTTTACACAACTTGCAAAAATGACAAGATGAAAATTAACGTATTTTTTCTTGTAGTAAGCTTGCATGCCAGAAAAAGTTGCTATGCGGGAACTATTAAAGATACATCATTACTTTTTTTTTTCAAACACTCAAAAAATCATGTAGATTATTCCACTTGCCCCACCATATCTCTACCAGTTATGTGTAAAAATATATAAGGGGGGGGGTGGCCCACTTACCCCACCTTGCGGGGCAAGTGGGCCACTCGGATGACCAAAAAGAAAAACATATTTTTTAAATTTATTATTTGCCAATTTGTGTTAAGGTTGCCATGGGTACAGTAATAACATATGAGAATGGACCACAAAAAAATAAGTTGTTAGGCCGATTACATCCAGTGGTATGAGGGTCTGAAGTCGAATTATGCCAAAAAGGTGGCCCACTTACCCCACCTTACCCTATAAAATAAACATGCTTTCTGCTTAAATTAAACGGTATTTTTCTGAAACATCAGTTGCCAGTTTTTTTCTGCATAAACTGGAGATTATTTTACTATGTAGTAGGGAACATCTTAAATCAAACATTATTTTCTTTCATAAAATGTACAGCGTAATTTTGAAAACTAAAGCAGAAAAGACTACATTAAAATATATGGTATGGTATGACATATATATTCCAGCTTGAGTGCTTGTTCAGAGAACCGCTTATGAGCTTTCGTCAAGTGGGACAGACACAGAAAGAATTTTTACAGTCACAAAGAAGTGAATTACACATAGACAAATAACAACATTTATTGACGGTCACAAACATCCATGCCTCACCGTTATTTGAACCCGACCCCAGCAGCTCCAAAGGCTAGAGTCTTAACTATTGAGCCACAGGGGCGGCTTAAAATATATAATAAACTAATATGTTATTTTGGTTTGTTCTCAAAATTTAAAATTAAAAAACTGAACTTATGGTTTAAAGAATTACAAACTTGGCGTGTGTCGTTACATAAATCGAGTACTACATAAAGTTAAAACTATGTACGTACGGACTGATTTCAATAATTCCTAATAATTCACAGAAAAAAAATAAGCTTAATTCTAATTATAGCAATTAAAATCGGTTAAAATACAAAAACGGATTTCTTTGGTTATTATAATTACTAGAATTTATCTGCAAATTAATGAATGAAAAATATCTTCTTCGAAATATTTTTTGTGCAACCATCAACTAATGCATTTTGTACCTACATTTATATACCAAAATGTTTTAATTAAGGGTTCCATTTAGATTACATTTTGTCACATTTCTGAGTTTAAATTCTGAAACAAAAAATTGAAACTGTAAGAGTATTAAGAAATTCAAAATTTTGTAGTGGAGTATATACCTATGAATCAAAGCTTAATAAAATCGAAAAAGAGTGCTTGCTATTTTTTACCATAGATATTTCAACACGCTAAATAAATTAAGTACAAGACACAACTTAACTTAATTATTATTTTTTACTATTCAGATCATATGCAAGATCACTTTCCCCAGAACTTAACTATAAAACGTTAAATTGCTGGTTTTGTTTTTTAAGAAACGTCAAATAGTAATTTTTGGAAAGATACGATTTCAGCATTTTTAAATTTTAAAACTTGTGGGTTTTTTTCAAACAGTGTTTACAAATTTCATTAGATAACATTTTTATAAAATTTAGTTGTGTATTTAAATCAACATGAATATAAATAAAAACAATTTTTGGTGAAATACGAAGTTCATGAAAGACCAACTTTATTTCGCAAAATGAATTAGCCTAAATTTACGGAAAGTAGGGTTTTGTTTTTGTTGTTTGTTTAATAAAGTACAGTTTAAAATAATGCCTCTCTGAAAAATACACAATTACTACAGAAAAATAATTACAAAAAATATAGAAACTTATTAAAATTGAAAACTGAAACATATTAAAGTTAAAAACAGAAACATATTGAAATTAAAACATATACATACACAAAGTAAATTCCGAAATATAAAAAGGTTTTTAAAGTATTATATTAATAACGAAAACCTATTAAAAGTTGTTAGTTATTAAACTTAAACCTAATCCGACAGTTAAATTAAGCATACGACTCCTTAAGAAAGTTGGATCCCACCAAAGATTGTTGCATCAATTGATTTTTTGTAAAAAAAAAAATCAACTCGGAAAAATAACAGGAACGAAAAGAACACATCGTTTTTCATCGAACATCCTACAAAATGTGAATATAAGTTATTCAGAAAGCAGATACATCTCAAAATTACTATTTCAGAAAATCTGAAAAATGCAGAAAAACCATTTTGAATCATATCACTATAAATCCTTCTGTAAAAGTTGTCCTATGGAAATTCATTGGTGGACAAGTGCTCACTATGAAAATCCCTAAATTTGTAAAACGAAGTTATATGTCTAATTCAACAATATAAAACATCCGTCCTTTTATATAAAAGAAATAAATAAATGGATTCCGACTTATTTTGTCTTTTTATTACTAATGGAGTTGAAATATATGATCGAAAATCTTTTACTCTTTACTGAAAACATTTGGAAATAGACTTGCCGAGAAAAATTTATATGGGCATGATTTTGTCTTATATTGCAGAAAGCCTAAAAATTGATTTTCAAACTATAAAAAGCTAACATAACTATAAAAATTGTCAAAATAGGATAGTCAGTCGAAAGAAACACATTTAAACCATTGATTTATTATAGAAATGTGACTTTTTTAGATTAATTGAAAAACTTCGCTATCAAAGTGGATTAAAAGATTTGAAAGTATTGGAAAAGTACCGAAATATTTTCAAGATTTCAAGTTGATTAATTTTCTTCAGAATCATCATTTGAAATGTTTTTCTTCTTTTTTTTAACGGTGTAATAATACACTCCGTGATAACCTAACTTTGGTTATAACAAAGAGTAAAAAAGCAGGGGGGGAGCGTGATTGGTCCGTTGGTCGGAAACTCTTTTAAGGTAATATTTACATACAAAATGATCTGAATACAGTTTAACTAAAATAATCTTTTCATTCTGATAAAATTGCCAATTTTCTCAAATAATATTCAAATCTTTTAGACCTTAAACAAATTAATGTTTTAAACATGTTTTCTGGATGGATTAACAAACAATTTATGGAACTCTTTACAACAGCGAAAGGATCTTCTCCATAGCATATTTCTATTTACCCCACTTAGGTTGGCAGGGAGTGTATAAGGATTCAATTTATTTTACCACTCTTATAAACATTTTATTTAATAATAATTATTATTATATTTTTAGTGCAAAACATATTTGAAACCTTACACCGATAGCATCAACAGCGGTAGAACAAGCGAAAACAGTCAACATCTTTTTTTAAAAACAGTTAAGTTTTGAATAAATTGAGTTGGCAAAATTTTATAAATATTTATTTTGTATAGAATAGATGTTAATATTTAAATCTTGGAAGTCTTTCGTATGAGGTAATGGGACAAAATATCGCGGCCGAAATATCGCGGGCCCAAAATATCGCCGTAAAGTAAAAATGGAGTGGATTTTATGGTGTTTGGCAGTGAGAGGGAGTTCGATGGTAAAATGGTATTACTTATCTAGTACATTGTGATGAAGTTCGGTTTTACCTATTAGTACCTGGATTTTTATAAAAATGTATTTTAGGTCGTGCATTTTTATGCATTTTTTTTGTTATGACCATTTAGTCCCGAGGTGGGTTTAATGGGTTAAGGTTTTATATTTGAACTTGATTTTTTTAATAGATATAATGGAGTTCGATGGTAAAATGGTATTACTAATCTAGTAAATTGTGATGAAGTCCGGTTTTACCTATTCGAGCCAGGATTTTTATAAAAATGTATTTTAAGTCATTCATTTTTATGCATTTTTTTGTTATGACCATTTAGTCACGACACGAGGGGGGTATAATGGGTAAGGTTTCAAATTTGAACTTGATTTTTAGCTCGATCTTTTTGGCCGCGATATTTTGGCCCGCGATATTTCGGCCGCGATATTTTGTCCCCAAACCTTCGTATGAATATCAGTCGCGTGTGCAACTTTGTAATTAATATATACTTTTAGAACCTCCCTTCCTGTCCCTATTCCAAACTTTGCATATAACTATAAATTGTAAATTTAGTTGACGTGGCATTGACTCTTCAACCCCTTTACCAGTTGCTTCCTGCTATAAAATATGTCTGTCATTTAATTAAAATTTCGCGCTAACTCCAGACACTTAATTTGGGAACAGAAAAGGCATTTGCAAAACTAAGAAGTACCAACATCCCTTTCTAAGTCACGTGGATTTGGCGAAATGACTTTTCGGACAAAATAAATTTTTCATATTTCTTTATGCAATATCCCCATAAGTTTTTGAGTATTCTAAAAAGGGTTGTAGCAAAGATTTACAACAAATATATATTAATAAAGAATAATTATTCTGAAACTACTACAAAAATATTTTTAAAAATAAGTTAGCATGCAATAATAATGCATTAACGCTACCGCAAAAGAAATTGCGCCGATGCTCAAATAAAGAGCAATTGACTTTAAATAAAGTGTTTTTGTTTGAAGTAATTACTTTTATGATTTGTCTCATAAATTTTGTATGCAGGATAGTGGTACTTAAAGACCGCAGAGTGTAGGTACACATATATTCCGGCTTGTTTGCTTGATCAGAGACCCGCTTATAAACCTTCGTCAAGTAAGACAGACACAGAAACAGTTTTCCACTGTCACAGAGAAAGAAAGTACACCCAGAGCGAAGGCGGGAATCGAACCCGCACCCGTTACAGCGTGCAGACTGCTGGCCTGCGATGCTAACCTCTCGGCCATCCGAGCCCCAAGATCACAGAATCTGTAGCTAAGGTACCTAATACGTAATTACCACAAATAACTTGTTTTTACTTAAGGCTAACCTGCTAACACTTAAAACATTTTTGTCGAGATTTTACCGAAATTTAGGAAACTTTTAGCCGCTGCCCCACCACTATAAATACGGGTGATTTACCGATATTTCTGTGAAATCTCAACTTGGATGCCAGATAAGTGGTGAATATGTGCTTGAAATCGTAGTGGAATTCAGTATTGCAGCACAATATTAACTGAAACTTTTAACAGTGTAAGCCATCGGCATGGATAATTAGCCAAATGAAACAACCTTTTATCCCATTCTCCCAAACTGTCTCACTTCTTCATTCATGTCGTTGACTAACTCTCGATAGTGAAAACGTCAGAATCGTTTCCGACAGGTTTGAAATGTAGACGTCCGATTGCTATCTCACCACAAATTCACAGCTGCGTCAGGGGTTGAACAATGTTGTCTTAAACTAAATTGAAGGTATAGTTATCCTGACCAGATTTATTTCAGTGATAATGAAGTGAACATTAAATTTTCACAAATTATATTTTATGAACGTTGTTAATGTTTAAAAAAAACTATGAACAAGTTAAACGGAGAGTATTTGCCGACCCAGCAGTACAACGATTAGGGAGCTAGCCTTTGGAGCTTCTTGGTTCGAATCCCGATAAGGCATGGATGTCTGTGTTTGTCAATAAATGTTGTTATTTGTCGATTTGTTTGTGATTTTCTTTCTTTGTGTGTCTCTTGTGACTGTGTTACTTCTGGTGAGTAAGCTATAAAGCCCGTTATCCCCTCCTCCTTTCTAGAGGGCGCATTCATTACAATTTGTTATTTGATCAATTTTATAGAAAGATAAGTGAATATCAATCTAAACTGTTATCGGATTTAAATTAAATAGCTACCAAACTATTCGGGGAGGAATATTTAGTTGAACTGTAAATTAACCTCAGAAATAACATCATCGATACAATCGACCTAAAGTCGCAGTGCTTGGCGATCTTGCCCCCACCAAGAAAGTCATAAGTCATAACATCATCGATTCCGGGGTTTCAAAAGTCTATTAAAATGAAATATAAACCTTCTTAAACTGGTACTACAGCCCATTGTTCGCCAGGTCTTCCTCAAAAACCCGCTTTCATTCATCTATATCTCTCTTTTAACGATTATTTACCAATTTCCCCATCTTCAAAACTTGAAAGTCATTAGTAATGCAGTCTGACCGTCTTAGTTTAAATCTTTTCTTTACCTTGGTTAACAGAACTTTTTTTTTTTTTCAGATTCTAAAGTTACTTAAAAGGGCTGCATTCTGCAGCACGTTTAAAAAATTTAAGTCCCTCAATTTTTTTGAAACTGTGTTGCTTATTCCTATATAACTTATGTAGTTGATTGTTTTACCTATTTTCTCCACATACCATCGATGTTGACCCTATCATAACACTTTGTAAGAACTTTTCCTCAAATTAAGTAACAAGTTGTCTTTATTATTATTAATATTGGTTGCAAAAAGGTTTAGGGCCATTAATAATACAACAGCTGTTATACTACGATTAGCATCTATTATACGTCTTCGAATTTCCAAGTCAAAATTGCATTTGCCTCAATCAATATAAGTGAAGTTGTCAAACACTCCAAACGTGTCATTCATAACCCTATAAGACCTGAAAAATTTTCGTCCAAATATGTAACTTTTTTCTAGTGTTTCTCTAAATACTAGTCTTACTGATCCTGAACAAAATTATTTTAAAAAAATTGAGGACCCCTCTAAAGCGTGGGGGGTACCCGCACGGTCGTGCGGGTAAGGTCTTTACTTATCCAAACGATTGTACAGTTAAGGCTTTTCCAGTGAAAACATCACTTGTAAAATTTTACATTTTCCTATCGATAAATGAAATTATAAATTTAACTGATATCGTTACAAATTATTAATGATTAATTATCATTTAATTGATAATTATATATTATTTATAGGTAACAATTATATTTATTAATTGATTATTTATAATAAGATACTTGACATAGAATTTATTTTTTTTTTCTTAGCAATTACGTATTACTTTGACAAAATCCCATGTTAAAAGTCTTCAAAGTACCACTGTTAAAAATTTCACAACAAAATATGTCCTCTAGAATTTCAGAAAAACCATTCTAAAAAAAGGACTAACTTAACATTACAGTCTATGGGAATCAATCGTAACAAATAACGCCGAAGTAGCACGATCGTGCGGGTCAAGAGATTTTACGTTCTAAAGATAAAATAATTTATGTATAATTAAGATTTCTTATTATTTTTCATTTATTGAGACTTAAAAGCAACTATTTGTATTTAAGCAATTTAAAATAGAGTGATATTTACCTTTTTGCGATAGATAAATTCTTTAGCTGTTTCCTGCCTACATGTAAACAAAGCTAAGATTGCCGACTGGAACTAAAATTAAGGCAACTACTGCAATCTGTTGATCAAAAGTGAAAGTTCATGTTCTCCAGAAACCCACAAGATCGATCGAATCCGACTTATTTTACAAACGACTGCACAAAAAATTAATAAAATAGTAGATATGCAAGACGCACGATCGTGCTAGCTCGGTCGGAAAGGGTTAAATATCTACTATCAATCCTACCAACTTATTGTAATAGTTAAATTCCGAAAAAATGAAAAATTGCAGTTGGTTACGTTCCTTGCAATGCGCTCCCAGAGTAGTCATCCGAGTTTAAGCTATCAAACAAACAAGAACAAAAGCTGAAAGACAGATTGAATCTGATTTTACTTCTAAACTAGGCACTCAGCTTTTAGTTGTACACGTAACAAGTTTTTCAAAAACAAAATTATAAGTAAAATGCTATCAAAATGAATCATGTAATACTTGATAGCATAAAATGCTATCAAGTAACATTTTTAATTTAGCCCCACTTTTTGCAAAAATATACAGATTAAATTTCAGTAGGTTTACAAGTGTAAGTTAATGTAATGTTATCTTTTTCATTCAACTATGATATTTACTCAAGATTCAAAAAGCTTACTTTACAGTCAAAAACATTAAAATGCAGTGCATTTGCAAATATTTAATTCTTGAATATAAAATTTATGACCTAAATATTCATTAACACATAACTAGGTATTAACATATCATGCTAGTATTTTAAGATAGGATACAAACCAATGTTACAAGGAAAAGCTGGGGTGTTTTGCTTCCCTCCCCCCCCCCCCCCCCCCAACTGCATCGAGAAGTAATGAAATGCTGCCACATGTCCCAAAATATGAAACAAACCAACCAAAGGCACTATACCACCTCATTAGGCATTCGAAAAACTAAATTTTAAGCATGAATTATCAAATATGTTGAAACCAATTTTAAAAAATGTATTAGTAGAACAAAGGTTTTGTTTAATAGATACGAGACTATATAGGTTTTATTTACTAGATAGAACTTAACGAGATTTTTTTTAGTTGATATAAAATTTTCTTTAAAAAAGTTATCTTTGTTAAAAAGATTAGCTTATTTGATATTCAAAAAAATTAATGTTCAGAGTAAAACAACATATTAATTTTCCTTTATTGCAAATATTAGAGGTGCATTCTTTTTATGACTTAAAAATCTTAAAATTTTTATCAATTTATTTTTAATAGTATATTTATGCTAAATAAATATTTAATCTATTAACATAAATGTTTTTCCAGTAAACAGGAATTGAGGAAACTATTCAGCTAAGAAAAATAAATTAGTTCAAAAGATTTTAACATTCTTTTACAAAAAAGGTTTTTGCAACCTAAAAAGATTAATTTCAATGATTGAAATTACGAAATGTATAAGACGTCAAACTTTTTTATTTAAATTATTATTATAGAGATTTATGAATCTATAAATAAGCATTTATCAATTAAGCTAGCAAACTTAGGGTGTAGATCCTTGCATTTTAGGGTTAATTTAGATTTATTTATGTACTTGATGTGTTATGCAAGAATTTTTCTTTATCCTCGGTTAGAATTAGTTAGTGGGCTAATTAGATATAACTGTAGTGTAAGTCACGATTTAAGAGGAGTTTAAAAGCTTTTTAAATTTAAAAAATAAGCCAAGCTAAATGAAATACATAACATTATTTAGTTATAATAAGTGTAGAACAACTATTCCACGTTCTTCTTCATTTAAAGTTAAAAGTTGTAGTGATAATCACTTCTTACAAACGTGACTTACACTACAGGCAGGATAATTTTGCAGGAAATTACCCAGTGGAACACATTTTTTGTATGCTTTTTTTTAAAGTTATTATCTGAGAAAACGAGGCAAAAAGCTCTGAGAATTTATTTTATTTTTGGAATCCCCAAACACCGCTAACCGCAGTTCCGCAAGCGATACATTCTGTCTTAATAGAACAACGAACAGTTTACTAATGAATGGTATGATAAAATGTGACAAGATTGTTACAAAGATATTCAGCGGCTGAAATGACGTGCGTCTCATGTGAGTTAAACTGTGTTTCAGCTGTGAAGTAGCGATTTTTCGTTGTATATTATATGGAAGCAAATGACGTAGAGCTAAACGTTTAAACCTTTTTGGGGTTTCGCAGCAAATGCATCTTAAATGATATTATTCATGGTCCTGTGCATGATGCTTTCGTCAATGGACTAAATGTAAGAGAAGTGTTTAATGATCAGAGGTACTATATTTTGCTACAGTTTGTTTTGTTATTCAACCTTCTAATTTTAAAATTTTCGCAAATAGTATCGGCTTTATTTTTTCTGGCTTTTTCAAACATAAAGAACGTAAATAAAATATTATACATGAAATTTAACAATGATTTCACTGTCGAAAAGTGAATCACAGACACAAATCTGGTCTTTCTAGTGAAAAGCCTCCATGTTTCAACGTATGGTTTCAAAAAATTAACTACCCACTTGAATTAAGTTTCACCCTTAAATTGCCTTATATAACATTACTTATCATATGGTAACAATTACCATGACGTACGAATTATCAAGTACACATACCTTTAGATGAACACCATGTTATATAATAAAATTTTGGCTCTAATCCAATATCATTCATTACGATATTCAGTGCACGACATGTTTGAAGTAAACATTGAGATTCACAAACAGAATAATAGTAGAAGTAGGAACTTCCAGGTGGCTTAGTGGTAGTGCTTCGGATAGCCATGCCACAGGTCCGGGGATCGAATTCCGGATTGGGCGAGGTTGACCCATCCTTTCATCCCTTGAGTGGGTCGATAAAATGGACACCAAGCATGCTTGGGAACTAAACACTGGAAAATCCACATAAGACCACTTTACTGGGACATATGCCTAGTACCCCAGAGCCCTAGGTCACGAAAGCTGAAATGGGCACGGTAGGCCTTGGCAAAGTAATGGGTTGTTGCGCCGAGGTTTAGGAACTTCCAAGTTATCAAATTAATTAACAGGAACGTTTAAGATGAAGCACATTAAGTTCCTCTTCTTTTTTAACAAACTTGAAATTTTATAGCCATGAAGATTAAATTAACCTTTGAAAAACGATTACAGTTTCCAAATTTAAATAATATCTGATTGAAATAAATTACAGGGCATTAAAACCTCAGATATTAATGATAAATATTTTCCATATTATGCCTTGGCGTGTTTTCTATACCAGGAACAGAGTAGTCGAATCGAATATAGTTTTGTTTTATTTATATTAGTATGCAGGGTGGTTATAAAATAACTCTCCCTATTCGGAGTGGTCTGTAGCTTGAATGAATAATCCAAATGCAAAAAGCTTTGACACACTTACTAATCAAGAAGGGGGGAAAAGAATGGAATCATAAAAAACAAACTCGTCTCTTGACCAGGGTTCTAAATTACGAGGCGTAATTGGATGTGCTGGCCGTAATTATCCATAATTGGCTACTCCTCGTAATTATAACCTTGGTCAAGAGACGAGTTTCTGTATTATAATTCCATTCTTCTTCGTAATAAAGAAACTCGTCTCTTGACCAGGGCTCTAAATTATGAGGCGTAATTAGCTGTGTTGGCAGTAATTGGCCATAATTGACAACGCCTCGTAATTTAGATTCTGGTCAAAAGACGAGTTTGTTTTTTATGATTATTCTTTAGGATTCTGTCTTTTTTATGATTCCATTCTTTTCCTCCCTTCGTGAATAGCAAGTGTCTCAATTTTTGATGCATTTGGATTATTCATTCAAGCTACAGACCACTCCGAATAGGGAGCGTTATTTTATAGCCACCCTGTATATGTAGTAGCCTAAATGCCTAATTGACATGCCTAAATTGAGGAGGTGGCGCTTTATCGGAGTAGAAGTCAGACATCCACCCTCTCATGTGTACTCAAAGCCTTGTGCCAACGGATGCTACTGCAACCCTCTTGCCTTCCAGGCTACGGCCTGGAGGCGCAGGACAACAACTAGGTACATTAAATTGTATTGATACTAAAGTTTTGTTACTGATAATATGTGTATAAATAACTTCGCATACTATGTTGTCACGTTTACATGTTGCTGTGTTTCAAACATGTTTTATGTTTTGTTTTACTTATTGGTAGAGCCAAAATATGGCAATTAATTGCCAAAGTATTTCTCTCCAAGCCTATTTATCTGTTTCCAAAAAATTACTTAATTTCACGTTAAAATGCTTAAGATAATCTCAATTTTCGAGTTGATAAGCATAAATTGAAGGGCTTAGAGACCAAGTGAAGTGATGGTTAAACCACATTTCTTCAAACAATTTCGTCTTAAAATTTAACAAATAAAATGGTTGTATCGAAGCATTTTGCTGTAACCCTACATGTGGATCACTTAACCATGCGTCTAATCAGCTCAATTGAACATCATAAATGTAAAAATGAATCAAGCCTACAGAAACACTTCCATAATAGCTTCGTCTTCCACTAAAAACGTGTTTACATGAGCTTCAAATCCATGGAATGCCAAACCCTCCATTATGGGAAAAAGTGGTGAGCAGGATTTCTAACCCAAATGATGGTCTGTGGCCGAATCCATGGAATGAAACGTCAAACCCGCTTTATTGGCGGGTTTGCGAAAACCCCCAATGAACCCTATTATTCCGGTTCTGCCTGGGCGAAAATCCCTAAGAGAGAAAAATTGCGGAGTTAGCTCTTCATCCCATGGATTCGCTGGCTCATGTAAACGCGCCTTGTTGAAAGGAAGAAGCATAATAGAAAATTCTTCAAATTATTTAATACCTTTCTTCATTCCGCGATTTAACATTAAATGAGAAATAAAGGTTCAAGAAACATAAAACGGAGCATCAAGATTTATTATTAGTTTGAAGAAAAACTGCACATTCAGCTATTTTTATGTGCTAAAAGTCAACGGTTAATTGGTAATGGCATAATGATTATGATGGCAGACTCCAACGCAAAACAAATGCTAGTTTATGACCTTATAATAACCACCATTACCTATAGCATAAAGCCATTGATATCTAATTATACTTTCCTAGCTCAATTAACTAAATATGTGAAACAATAAAAGATGTCTTAATAACTCGGAAATTCTAATTTGGGTAAAAGGTTTTGAGCCATTTGAAAAATTATACTTTTTTTATTTCTTTAGTTGAACGTAAGCACTTAAGTTTGACCTAGCTGAAAAGATTAATTTCAAATAATTAGCCGTGATTCTAAGAAAAAGAAGCTAACGTTTTGACTGAGTTTTTAAAAACTTGTTTAATTAAATTGCCAGTTTATTATTATCTTTGTCAATGATCAATCCTGTCAATTAAAATATTTTTAAAAAAACAATAATGAAATCAATATTAAAAACGTTTAATAACGACGAAGGTTAAAAGCTTTTTTTATGCAAATAAAAAATGGTGCATATTTAATTTTTTTCCGGAAGAAAATAATCGTTTGACTATATAATAGCTCTTTTACGATTTTTTTCTGAAGAAATTTGTTTTAGCTAATAACTTTCTATTTTTTTAAAGATTTTTTTTCTCCATAACAGTAGATAAAATACCAAAAGTTTAATAGTTTAATTTCTGTATAGCGAACAGGATTTTTTTTCATAAATGAATATTTAAACTTTTTTGTGAAAGTGAAAACAATATCATGGCGTTATATCTAATTGAGTAGGGCTTTGGCATTCAGACCTTCAGTCTCTAAACTCAAGTGCCACAAAATTAATCAAATGGGGGAACTATTGTCTCTGCCACATTTCTCCGGCTGTATTGAATATTTTTACAAAGGGGTTTTTTAATTATAAATGTAGATAACTTACAGGTCTCTATAATCCCACTTTTTAAATTGCTTCGAATACTTTTTTTTGAAATTATTTATTCAAAATTTACAAAAAACGTGAACCAATTTCAAAAAGTGGGATTGTCGGGACCGGTAAATCATTAACATTTATCATCTAAAAAAATCAGCTATTAAAAATATTCAATACAGACGGAGAAATGTGGCAGAGAAAATATTAGTTTCTCCTTGGATTAGCACAGATGTACTTTACTTTCGAGACCCGTAATCCAGCGCGCTCATTCCCCCTAAATTATCCATTATCGTAATGTTTCTGTTAAAGATTAAGAAATACTAGCGAATGAGTACGAATCCAACTGATCACATTCATTACAATAACACTCCTAATTTTCCAAAAATACGAAACTACTCTATTAAAAGCGACTAATTATATTCAGCTACCCATTATCGTACTCTTTTGTTAACATATTCATACCTACTAGCGAAAGTACAAATCTCTTCACTTGATAAACGTCTGGCTTCAATACCCATCAGTAGCAAAATTAATTCCACTGGAAAGCCAGTAGCAGCATTAAGGTGATTAACAGGCAATGAAGTCATTCTTTTTGGGAATGCCCTGATAAATACGTGTCTGTTTAATGGCTGTAAAGATAGTAAGAGTGAAGTAGTTAACAGCTTTCACCATTACGGAAAAGAACTCGCATTAGAATCGATTGGGAGTCAATGTTGAAGAAGAAGCTGTTAAGAGGGATTGTCAGTCCCATAGAACTAATGCAATAGTTTTAAAATCACAACTTTTGCAAAAGAATTGGTTCGGAATAATATCCCACAATTCAAAGGTATCGGAATCATCATAACAAAAATTTAAAATAAAATTAAAAAGAAAATATCATCCAGTTATTTAATTATTAATTTATAAAGTTTTAAAATAGTGGTGCCATCTGCTGGATATTTTTGGCAGCTTGAAACCTCAAAAACATGTAATTAAATAACTAGATATTTATTTTCGTTTCAAATTTGTTTCATTTCGATGTTATGTTGATTCCCATACCAAAGTGGAAAGGGTTAACATGAAAAAATAATACTTGTGAGGAAGTTGTGATTCCGAAACTACTGCATTAGCTAATATGAGACTGATAACCTCTCTTAAAGGATTAACATCATATTTATTTTTTGAGGTCTCCATGAGGTTCAGTGAGAAGGAACATCATGTTCCGGACATTACAATCGTACGTTCTGTCCTACCTTCCCAGCCGTCGTGTTTCAAAAAAATACATTTCCAAAATTTCACTTAAACTAAATTTATTTTTATGCCGGATTTAGTTAAAAACATATAAAACATAACGGATGATCTGTCTTACCTTCAGCCGTCTTGTTAAAAAAGTACAATTTTAAATTTGATTTAAACCACATTTATTTTTATGACGGATTTAGTTAAAAACATACATGTGTGATGACGTTTTAGTTAAAAATAGTTCAAAGGATTAACATTATGTTTATATTTACGTTCTCCATGTGGTTCAGTGAGTAAGAACATCATGTTCCAGACATTACAATCGTACGTTCTGTTCTACCTTCCCAGCCGTCGTGTTTCAAAAAAATAAATTTCCAAAATTTCACTTAAACTAAATTTATTTTTATGCCGGATTTAGTTAAAAACATATAAAACATAACGGATGATCTGTCTTACCTTTAGCCGTCCTGTTAAAAAAGTACAATTTTAAATTTGATTTAAACCACATTTATTTTTATGACGGATATAGTTAAAAACATACATGTGTGATGACGTTTTAGTTAAAAATAGTTCAAAGGATTAACATCATGTTTATTTTTACGTTCTCCATGTGGTTCAGTGAGTAAGAACATCATGTTCCAGACATTACAATCGTACGTTCTGTTCTACCTTCCCAGCCGTCGTGTTTTAAAAAAATACAATTCCAAAATTTCACTTAAACTAAATTTACTTTTATGCCGAATTTAGTTAAAAACATACCTTCGTGTTTTAGCTCAAAATGGTTTGAGTCAAATGTGGACTTAATTTTCTAGTTTTGAAACTAGACGACTCATGTGCAGTATTAAAAAATGTTCATGAAATTACAGGATTATAATTAAATGAAAAAATTCTAGAAATTTATACGTATTTAAATGATGTGTCACTGTCTATTGCAAAACTGATTGCATAGCTGATTGCATAACTTGGAATTAACTTGGGTAGTTACCTTTAACATGGAATGAGTGTTTTTAACATGATTAATATATGCATTAAAATTTTGGTAACTAAAAATTTAAGTGATGAAGGGAAAACTGAAGTTATAAGTAAAGATACGCCTACCAAATTTGAACTGCTGCGATCAAGTGAAAATGAACTGAAAATATCACTGCAAGAACAAAGTAAAAGACTGAGTAACGAGTCTGAGAAATCGAATGTATTCTCCAGTCTTCGGACCATGAAAAGATTTATTGTGCTACCTTGTAATCCATAATCTGACAGCCCCCAAAACATTTACTTCTTTTTAACTTTTGAAAGAAAATCGTGACCTTTAGCTTTATTTATGAGCATAGTTCATAAATCATACACATTCATTAGTAAAAGTGTTTGCAAAATCAGTCAACGCATTAATTGATGCACGAGCGACTAAATTGTGGTAAGGCAAATTAACAAACACATTAACATTGTGATCATTAACAACTTAAGATATCTCTAACATTCATTAGGGAATCATTAATAATATTCCAGACACCCTTTATAATGTAGTACAAAAGGAATTTCCAAAATAAGAGTAATTAATCTAAGTAATGGTAATACTTGAAAGTTTTTGATATCGTTAACAATGCTTATTAATAACTTCACAAACAATGTTAAAATGTATTTTGAATTACTATGAAACTGGTTTTTCGATGCGTTTTGTTATTTTTAAAAGGGTATCACGAGAGTAAAGGTGAAATATCTTATGTCCTAAATGTAAAAATTAATCATCGTAGTCTAACTAACAAAACTATTTACAAGTAATGAAATGGCGCCAGTTCTAATTGCCAAACTCACATTTTCAAAAGTATAACTAATAACTAACATATTAGATCCGGTCCTTTATTGGCAACTTTTAACAATTGAAAATTCAATTGGACGAAATCGCCAAAGAACGAACCGACCCATTTACCTTATTTATACTTTAGAGCAGTGGTTCTCAACCGGTGGGTCGTGACCCCCTGGGGGGTCACGAAGGGATCCTAGGGGGGTCGCAAAAGTTTTTTAAACAAAAAAAAATTATTTAAGTACCGTTTTATACAACAATTTTACAACAAGAATGGAAGAAAAAATCAGCACATAATATTTTACTTTATATCTTGGTTAATTTACATTTCAACTTATATTATTAATACATAATTTTAATTCTAGTACGTTAACCTGGCAACAAACAAATGAGAAACTTGTGCTTGTTTATATTCAACAATTTTTTGAATGTCTGGTTCGATTCTTGTCACATATATAATCAAGTTATTTTCCAAGTGTAAAGGATTTCTTGATTTAGTTTTTAATGTTCAACATGGTCGAGAAGCCAAGTTCGCCAAGATAGGACCTGGCAAAGGGTATGATACTCCTTCAGATACCATACCAGGGTATTCACGCCTTCTCAACAACCAAAATTTATCAATTTTTTCACTTTTATTTCTCCTTTATTAAAAGCCTGTTATAAATAAACAAATATCTAACTATTAAATAAGAAGTTTTCTCAGGAATTTTACTAAAAAAAACCTTTGAACACTTTTAGAAGAGTAAATATAATACGTTTTTTTTTTTAATATTTTGGTCTGGTGGTACGCCAAAATTTCTCAAAAGGTCAAGTAGTAGGGGAGAGAAGGGGAATAGCGCCACCTTAAGGGAAATTGAATTTTCATGCAGAATTGTGTTGCAATTAATGTAAATTGCAATGATTATAGCATACTACAGTTCATAACCTATCTTGTAGTGATTTTTTAAAATTTAAATTTTTAATAGGAACTGAATAAAATTGTATTTTTCTAAAGCTCGCACAGTGGCGGGATTACCCCGGTATCTGGGGTAATGCCGCCACATCAATAAACAAAGCAAATAATCTCTAAATAATGGAAAATTACATAATAAAGCAATACATATAGAACTAAAATAGTTTCAATTAACTTTGGAATGGTAAATTGTACAGGGTAAAGCTCTTTTATTAACTTTCTGTGTGCAACTAACTATGCAGTTTTTTTTAAAGCTTCGTTGGTCTATTTGACCAGTCCAGTTATTTTTTTCCGGATGCGTGGCATCTCTAACGAAAACTAATAGGTTGTAGGGCCAATATATGAAATTTCTATTTTACGGATTATGCCGCCATTCTTTTACATGTGGCGGCATAACCCCAGAGTGATGTGGCGGCATAACCCCAGAGTGATGTGGCGGCATTACCCCAGTAATACAAAATGGCATAGACGGTTGCTTAAAGAAAGAAAGTTAGAATAGCGTCCAAACTAACGACGTGATAAAATAGCAAAATAATTACTCTTTTAAATGATATATAACTGATTTACCTAACTTAGAGATAGCAGTCACTTATCGCTTAATTTCAGAAGGCTCAAGATTAGATGAAAATCACTAAAAACCGTATTTTTTAAATAACTTTACACCAACTCACCGCACGGCCATTAGCGTCTATACTACAAAGTACTTTCTTTCCTGCTACAGGTCAGCGCTCACAGCCCCCCTCCCACACACACCGCTGGCGAGATACAAAAAACCTTTGAACAGGGGTGGCGGCATTACCCGAGGTGGCGGGATTCCCCTGCTCTCCCCTACGCAAGTGTAAAAAGGTTGGGAACCCCTGCTTTAGAGAATGTGATAGTTTTACTCTTAACTCATTAAATGTCTTACATTTATAGAAAAATAACATAATACAAACATCAAAATATAATCACTAAGAGACTTTTTACAAACACATTTACAAGCAGGTTATTTCAAATAAAAAATACATAATCGACTTTTAATCTACTGATAAAAATAAAGTAAGAACAGGTCTAATGACTTCTTTCAGCAGCACAAATTCTCTTTCCAATTGTTGTGTCAAGAGCAAAACCAACTACTTTAAAAGGATGAAATGGCTTTAACAGTTGTTTTCTTCAAAGTATTTTTAAATCATATACAACAGACTTACATCCTCTACAGATGTCACAGATTACAGACTATTTTCTCTTTCGGAATCAATAAAAGAACGAATGGTATTACGTTCAAAAATTTTATTTTTGGTATTTTTTGTGACAAAATAGAATGTCTCCCTCGTTTGATTCACGCCTTAATATCTTTAGAATGAGAATAACATAAAAGAAATCATCAGATTATTGCGATAGATTGAAAAGACTTATTTTTCTAGCGAAATTAGATCGACATTCCGAAAATCAGTTTTAGAAGCTCAGTGTAAAAATACCTGAAAACATGGACAGATAAAAATTGGTTTTTTTTGTATTGTATCCTTTAGTATTAAATCAAGTTTTCTATTAAAACTTTTTTTGGAAGTTGATGAAAACTATGTTTTGGTTATTAAAGAATACAAACTTTTTGCACCATAAAAATGTATCTTGTCAAATTGCAGCAAAAAAAGTTTTCAATTCAAAGTACTTTCATATATTAATCAATTAACTAACACACAAAAAAGAAAAGCAATACAGAATTTAGTAGAAAGTTGTAGAAGCTTAAATGTTTTAAGATATTTGTATTGTTGCATTTTAGAGTAAATTAAATGGAAATGTTATATTTTTAATTTAAAAAAAAATCACTTACAAAGAGTTCCCAAATAGTATTTTCCTCTGCAAAGGTTTCTTACCCTTAAACTTCATTGCTTCTTGCTGTTTAAATAATTGACTTAAAAATATGACTTGGCCATTTGATTGATTCCGTGTGTTATTTTGGCATTTGTTCAAATTACAGCACAACTTAATTAGTTAATTAAGTGTTTTATTTGAAAGTTTTCCGTTATTGTTCGCGATTCCGTTCAAGTAATTCCATTCAAATTGTTTGAAAAGCTTTTTATACAGGCATACATTTTTTAAACTAAAGCTCTAGGATACCAATGGACGCGTTTTCTCTAGAAAATCAATATTTATCTAGGTTTTCAAACTTTAAAGCGAATATACTCTTATAAATATCAAAAACACCATGCAGCGAATTGACATATTTTAATTTATTTACTTTCAATGATTTTTCAAAAGATTTAAGATTTAATTTTACGCTTAATTAGTTAATTTTCAGACACGTTTGTGGGCTTCATTACACACACAAAAATTTAAGTAACCGTTTGCAATTTTCTAAACTTTGATGAAAACTTCATGACAAGTTTGTCAGATCCTTTCAATCTTTCTTTGCATATTGTACTTTAAAGCATTTTGTTATTTTGTTCAAAATATAACCCAACTCAGGAAAAGATTAAAAAATTGCTACTGTCATAGATTCTACCGTCAATTTTTCCAGCAACACTAGAGGAGACAGCTGACATTATGTACAAAACATAAACTTTAGTAATAGTCATCAGAATTAATAAAAGTCGATCGTTAGGGTAGTTATAATATATGTCTCAGTAGTTTAGTTTTTAGTTCTATGTATATAAATATTCATTGGATAATGTCATTATTTGCAGGCGCTACCATAATTTATAGAAGTTTCCCGTTTTAAAAGTTCTAATGTTAGTACTTAACTTTTGGACGTTGAATTATTATTAAATATTGCATCTATTTTGTAAGTTTTTGCATAACATGAAAGTATAGCAACATGATATAGCATATTTGTTTTTTTTTATTTAAAACTTCGATTTTCATATGTTGTCCTACTTGCTATGGAATCCATTAAAATGTGGAATATTCTAACTATGTGCCTCATAAAAAGTACAAATGGCTTATATCATAATAATATATAGTATTTTTTTCTAGTTTTGAATATTTGTGGGTCAAAGGAAAATTCATTTGTTTTAATTGAACATCAATCGCCCAAAACATCGATATTTTATAGCAAATGAAAGAAAACTGTGAAAGTGTTTTGTTATTTAAAGGGTTATTACAGATAATCACTTTACTTATGAGTGAAATTATATTTAAAAAAAGTTGTTGTTTTTTAAATAAAGCAATCGCTAAATCGCTTGCATTAAAATAGTTAAAGGTATTAGAAGTACCAAATATTACAATTGACTCTTTTATAACACAAAGTCTTTGTTAAACTAGTATTCTCTTTTCTTATGAAACCGATTCGTTCTCTTTAAAATCGACAATTAGTCCAACCCAACATATAAAGCACAAAAAGCGATAGATTGTGTTTAGGCTAAAATCTTAGAAAATGACATATTTTGATAGTTTCAAGTGTTATACACGAATACAATTTTGTTATTTTGCAATTTTTTAATATAAAAATATACTCATTAGAACGAAAAACTAATTTAATATACTTTTTAGTTATACAGTCATTAATAGAATTAAAATGAAAAAGCTTACTAAAGAATCATTAATATATTTCTGATGCGAACATTTAAATTCAAAACGATCAAAATGCACAAACGCAATCGGCAAAGAATAATTAATGTATAGAATAAGTTCAGCCATCGGAGTTTCATTTTATGTAGAAGTAGAAAATAATATATTAAAATGTGTAAAACAAATTTCTGAGGATTATTCAAATCGGCCGTTGCATACTAGAAAATATTTTACTACCATTTCATTAATTTTTTTTTTAATTTAGCCTACGGATAAAAACTTAACATTGATAATTATAAAAATACAAGTGCAACTCAAATTGTATGAATTGTAAAAATTAAAAATAACGTTTATAAAAGACAAATCTTTCCCACATTACAAATAAAGAAATCATCATTAATGCAAATACCAAAAGATACAATACAACAGTAAACCTACGATGAATTCTCGGAGGTAATTAGTTGGAAATATTTGTCCGACCACTAATGCGTTTTTAAGACAGTCATACTCTAATTAAAATTCATGGAAATGTTAATAATTTATTGTATGGCATACAACATCGGAATTGGATGTAATCCTTGTTCCCCTTCGTAATAACTTTTTGTAAGCTAATTAATGTAAGGATTCAAAAATAACTTTTATGAAAACATAAAATATTCAAATGTTCGATTATTAATTAGGATTATATTTTATAAATTTAGGTTTTTAATTTGTGTCTAATGTACATACAAAAATGTGTCAGTATTTTTTAAATGTTTGATCACAAGCGATAATTTTTAAAGTACTTGTTTCTTATGGGTGTAATACCTTAACAATTAAGAATACCAATTAGAAAGGAAAAAGTTGGAATTTTAGTGATCAACAAAATGCAAGGTGTATCCATACAATTCGATCGCAACAATACTTTTCAAGTTGGGTGGGCAGTTCTATGCAAAATTCAGGTTTTTAGTAAAGCTAATAAAATTATTTTAAAGTCAAGGGAATTAATGGATAAGGATTCCATTCGGGAAGGATAGTTGGGCACGAAATACAGTGGAGTCCCGTTTATCCGAATCCATGGTTAACCGAAATTCGGTTTATCAAAAAAAAAAAAATTTCCCGAGCCTTTCGGTTAAAATATGAAATGCGTACGCGTAAATAACTACACAAAAAATAAATACGTGCTTACAAAGTAAGATTTGTTTCTCGAAATATGCAGTAGTTTTAAATTTTGCTGCTCAATTTTGGTCTCGTACCTTTTGGATAAGTGGGACTCTACTGTACTATTTTAAGTAGAGCGAGAAAGGCACATGGAAAAACCTCTACAGATTTCAGAAAAGAAAAGGTGCGTTCATTTTGGACAAAATGTATAATGACAACCATAAATTGTATCTAGCACCAGGGTTAGCCTCAAACACCCTACCCAGTAGCACGAAAACCGTTATATTTTTCAACCAATATCTGAATATGTTATAAACTCTTTTACCCAATGAAAAGTCAAGTTCGACAGCTCTTTGTGGGCCTTGGCCTCCTTTAGAGTTTGCAATTTTCCAGATGCAGATCACCAGTTTTTAACTTTTAAGATTCTGAAATCCTCTTCAAGGCACTCTTACCACCTCTTCTTGGGTCTTCCTCTTGGTCTGTCACAAAAAGGAGTTCCTTTGAAGACCCTGATAGGTGTTCTCTCAGGTTACATTCTTAGAAAGTGGCCTACCCACCTCATTCTATCTAGTGTTATATATTTGATGATGTCCTCATTTTGTAAAGCTCAAAGTCATACTGAGTTTTTTTCAAGCGTTATTCTCCAACAATACCTTTAATAGCCCTCTGAAAGAACGCTAATGCTCCTTTTCCTGCCGCTTCGGTGGAGCAATCGTTAAGACTCTAGCCTTTGGAGCTGCTGGTGTCGGGTTCGAATCCCGGTCACGCATGGATGTTTGTGACTGTCAATAAATGTTATTTGTCTATGTGATATTCATTTCTTTGTGACTGTAAAAATTCTTTCTGTGTTTGTCCCACTTGACGAAAGCTTATAAGCGGTTCTGTGAACAAGCACACAAGCTGGAATATATGTACACTCTTAAAACAAACACTCCCAATTTACCTCAGTCTGAGTGGATTTCACTCCTCCAGACTGGAAAATGCACTTCTCTTTTTGGAGTGGATCCTTTGTGTGTTAAACCTCCGACAGGATCACTCCAAACGAGTGATTTTAACTCAGTCTGAGAAAATATGCATGCCTTTAGGGTGTCGAAAATTCACTTCTCCAACTGGAGTGGATTTCACTCTTTTGTTTTAAGAGTGTACCATACCATGCCATGCTCCTTTTCCTTTCCCAGTTAAGATCCAATTCTCTGTTTCATATCCGTTAAAACTGGTCTAATCAATGTTTTGTATAACACAATTTCTGTCCCTCTCTTAATTAGATTGGATGAAAGTCAAGTTATACCCTCCAGGAAAGATTTGTGGTAGTTCGTTTCAGACTCGATACAGAGGGGGTGAAGGAAAAATGGGGATCGGAATTGAATTCGTACGAATTAAGATAAGTGCGTGGAAGCTGTTAAGTTCCAAAATAAATATAGAGTGCTATATTGAATTTGCAGTGACGAACTCAAAGATATTAGAATAAATTGGAAAATGCTATTTTTAGGGATTGCGGAAATATATAAAAAGTAGGGAAACTGAAGTCTTTTGATGATAAATTTAAACTGAGGTAGTGGAAAAGTGGCGATTTAGATATTTATTACGAAAACGGACTTATGTACAATTTAGTTCCATGTCACAATACTATTATGTGTTATTAAAATATGATGTAAAAGTAAACCTTTGGCATTGGAGAAAATATCTCTCATTCTCCCTGCTTACCACAATTATTATCATTTACTAATCATAATTATGATAACTAATAATCATAATTATGATAATTAATTCTAATTAAGATTCACGTTCTTTGGTCTTATGTGAGTCGTATTGAGAATCAAATAACGATTATGGAGCTGATTAACTGTTTGAATTTGCGGCATAAAATAATCCGGTAATGGCAGGAGATAAATCATGACTTGTTATACTCTTAAGATTGAGTTACATAATCTGATCTATGGAAGCCAATTGTAGTGTCATAATACTAAGTGTGAAGTACTGTTAAGTGAATATATACACATAATGAAACTAATATATATTAGTTCGAGAAGTATTTTCCTCGATAATTATACAATTATTCAATTAAGATGTAATGCACATATTGAAAATTGTTTAAATGACGAGTCGAAATAAGCCCACTCATATACTTTGTTATGAATTATTATATAATCACAAAAGGGTTTACAACTTAATGCATTTGTAATATTTCCAAGTTCTTAATTGTTAATGTATTTCGTATATTTATTCTCAGTAATTAATAAACATTTGTCTTGCTTTTAAAATTAGTCAGTTTCGGTGAGTCGAGTTTTAAGGTCTGAGTATTATTTGCGGAGTTTCACAACGATAACCAATTAGCGGTTCACAACCTTTACGCAGTGCTATCACACATCTTGGGTACACTCTCAGAAATTACACTTTCATTTTTGACGATTCATGAATCCTCAAGCCTTATTTCGTTAATTTTGAGGATTGTTTCGTCAAACTATCACGTGTTTTTTTAGTAAACGCGAATCCTCACTTTTACGATTGTGATTTGACGATTCTGTATCTTGATTTTGAGGAAACTGAATCTCATTGTTGTACTCACATGCTCAAAAATGACGAAATATTTCTTTAGATTAGATGACATTCAAATCCTCATAAAAATGACGATTCAAATTTCCTCACTTTGAGGAAACGAAAACTCGGAGCATTTGCCAGTAAACAAATCATCAAAGTTAAGGAAAATTTCGTCGTTTTTGAGCATTCATTTTTGAGAGTGTATCACTCATCTTGTAAACGCAATGTGCATCAAATTCATCTAAATGTCTTTATTAATAAAAATTATGGCAGACAATGGAAAATATACGTATTGAAATTCTTTTGACTGGTATGGGTAAGTATAAAAAAAACCTGAAAATTCTAAAGTGGGCATATGGCAGATATTTTAGTTGCTCTTTTGATGCGGTGAGCGCATTTGATGATATTAAAATGGAAAATATGGATACTTTTGGTTAAAAATAAACAGAAACAATTAAAGTTTGGTAGCGTTAAACTTTTCGAAAATCTTTTAGTAGGGCAAAAGTTAAAGGTTCTGCAAGAAAACCCTTTCAGCCAAGCATTAAATTATCAAAATAATTTATTACGATGAAAACTTTGGTGTTTAGTCTTAAATGAGTATTCTATCAGGTCTTGTTACTGTGTACATTAATCATAGCTGAGAAACAGACTTTTTTTTTATTTAAAAATAAATAATTGAAAATGAATTCTTCATATACCATTTGTCTGCTAGTTGCTAGTTTTTCATAAATAGAAATCACGGAACGAATTTAGTTGATTATTTTTTTTTATTTTAGCTTTTCGGCCGATTTAAGTTATATTTAAGTGGCCTAATAATTGGCTTATTCCAGGTGTCGTATTTCCTTCAAGCTTTCATTCCTACATTTCCTTCGATTGGTGCTCTAATTTATACTCATTTGCTTCGTATCACCGATTCACCAATTCATTCACGAGAACGAATTCCTTTTAACTCAGCATTTCTGTTGTCACTCAAGTTCGAATGCATTCACATTACCCAGAAGTTTTAACACCAGTGTTTTATAGATTCATTTGGCAAATAAATTATTGCTTATGTAGGCATAAACTTTTTCAGTTTGCACTTTTTCATTTGCTGCAGTTAAGTTTACAATAAAATGTTTTCCTTGTGGAGAAACAGAAAAATATAATGATCTTTTAATTTTAAAACAGATTTTATAAGAACCTTAATTTTTCGTCCGCTTCATTCACAATTTTAATGAATAATCATTTTTCATATATTAACCCTAGAGCAGGCGCGGGCTATTGACGACACATTTTGAAGGTGATTATTTTTTTAAGGATACTTTAAGGATAAGTTTAGGATTTTGTAAGGATAAATTTAGGACATGAGTTGATCAGTGACTTTCTAACCAATTCTAAACATTTGTAAACTTTGAAAAAAAATAAGTAACATAATAATATTAGTTCTAAAAAAAATCATTATGGCATAAAATGTCTCCTGCGTCTATTTCCGGGTTAAATAACTATTCTAAAAAAGAAATATTCAAATAAGACGTTTTAAGGGTATTTTGATATTGTCTTTACTAACTTGGACAGTCATGCCAACCTTGTCAATATGGAAAGCCGCGTCACCATTACTTTGATGAAAGTATGATGGATTATTTAAAGGGCTCTGAATTGGTACTGAATAACTTCCGAACGTATTAGTTCATTCCTATATGGAGCCATTCTCTTCTTTTAACATTGAAACCTCATTAAAAAGACTTTTTTGGGCTCATAAAATTGACTTAGACAACTACCGATATGATGAGTACAGGGGAAAAACCACTTGATTTCGTAGAAGGCTTTCTTCAATAGGCCTCTTTGGAAATGATAGCGAGAAATTGCCTAAAATGGGGTAAAGAAACCGGTTACTCGCTTTGTTTTTCATTCGCGGCAACCCTGATTCACGCCAGATATCAATGGACACGAGTCACACGTTTGTACCGCGAATGAAGAACTGAAAGAAAAACAAGTTTCCTGTTGCCAATGTCCGCCAAGTAGACACAATTACGGGAAGACTCCTAGCGGTTATTCCCCTGTACTCTTCATATGACTTCACTTTTTTTTTATTACGAGCATCTCCGACTTATTCCCATAGCCACGATTCTGACAGATTCTCTCCGCCCCGGTGGCACAAAGGAAGCTAGCCTTTGGAGCTGCTAGGGTCGGGTTCGAATCCCGGTCAGATATGGATGATGTTTGTAACTGTCAATAAATGTTGTTATTTGTCTATGTGTTATTCCTTTCTTTGTGACTGCTAATATTCTTTCTGTGTCTGTCCCACTTGATGAGAGCTTATAAGCGGTTCTCTGAACAAGCACACAAGCTGGAATAGATATGTACCATACCATACCATCATAGCCATGATTTTTACAGATTCTCATGAATATGTCGTGTTCGGGAAGCGTAAACAACAATGTTTTGGCCGTCAGAAAAGTCTATCTCAATCATTGTGTCAGTTTCGATTCGAATCCATGCAAAGAAAATAAAAGTGATTTATTTTCGCACATCGCGACTTATTTATTTTTGTCACTTGGAGTCTTTGATTCATAGCATTTTGTAACGGGAATTTCAAAGGAAGACGAAGAGAGGACATCAATATTGTTGAACACTTTTTAAAAATATCATATGCGAAAGAATATAACTGAACTGTATCAATAATTTCATCCACAAGGCCAAGGATAGGAAAGAGAGACAGATGTATTAAAAAAAAGTTTTATATTGATTGATTTTCTGGATACAGACGATAAAATACGGTCTTGTCATTGTTTTACTGGAAATATTTTGATTTAGTATAAGACAACGCACAAAATCAATAAACTATATATTTAAAACATGAAGTTATAGTGGATTTATTGATGTAGTTATAGTAGATTTATTGATGTAAGCTGTTTTAGACAGCGAGCTAAACAGAATTTAAAAATAAATTTAATAAAGAAAACTTTATACTTATTTTTTTTAATATTTTCTTGCTACTTGAAAAAGGGTTCTTCAATTGAAAACTTTAAAATTTCTTATGGAAATATGTGCAGCTTTAAAATGTTCCTAGCCTAATATATGGAGTATCATTTATATGGTCTTGGATATTAAGTAATGTCTCATCTAAAACATGTTCAAAATTAAGGATTTTGGGAAACTATTGTTTTAAATGCAATTTCCATATTCGTCACTTGAACAGGGTTCTAAATTACGAGGCGTTATTGGCTGTATTAAAGCTAGTAATGGAGGCTAGAAATAGGCAGCCGGAAACGATTACTCTACACTACAATTTCCATAAAACACTACACTGTTAAAAAAGTTCAGTTACTTTTGGTAACGTGTGCTGTTCTCTAACTTCTATGATGTGCTATAATTTTTAAGCAACAAGTGCCTCAGACGCGATCCAGTTTATATTCTCGAATGATATAAAAAAAACACTGACAAAGCTCATGATAGTTCATAGCGTGTCCGCAAGCTGAGAAAATGTAGCAATAGTGCTTTGAATCGTGACAGCAGCGTAAAATGATTTTTTATCTACAACAAAATTACGAATTTAACAGAAGTTTTAAAAAAAAGTACCCAACACATTTTAAGGCAATGTAACCCAACCGTATAGCTTTTAACTATAGTTTTCTCTTTACTTTCTTTTGTTAACTCCTTTATTTTTCAATGCTTTTAATTATTTCCAATTATTAAATCAAGAATTCAAGTGTAATCATCCATTGCAATTGAAGAGCTTAGTGGAAGAACGTGCTAAGTGACAAAAAGGTGAAAACGAGAAAATGAGCTTTAAAGTTTTTCGTTTGCACTCAGATCTGTTGAAAACGGAACTTGTAAAGTGTAAAAAATGCACTGAACTAAAAGTTTATGAAAAAGGGTAAACTTGTTATCATTAAAGAAGTTAGTAATAGGTTCATTGACAAAAAAACAATCTGCTTTTTTAAAAAATGTCACTTAGCACGTTCGTCCACTAAGCTCTTCAATTTTGATTGCACGATTGTACTTTGAAACACATTGCAAGAATGCTACTAACAAAAATTTTCTTCAAAATTGACATATAATTTTCTAAAATGACATTCTAATTTGCATTTTCCTTTTGCCACATTATCATTTTTTCATAGGAACTACATACAACAAGTAGCATTATACCTTTTCTTTCATGTTGTGCTACAAGGTGTCTTTCAGTTACATTTTACAAAATCAAAAATCCTGCATGTTCACTCCGGTTTTCTTTTTTCATAAAAAGATCTATTAGAGTTCTGTTCTGAAATATTTCTCGTCGTGTAATGGTTCGTTCATGTTTTCGGTATAAATTGTGTTTTGAAATATATTGCCGATAGGTAACGACTAAAACTTGTTTCCATTGATAACTTAGTCTGTCACATAATTTCTAACGGTCCAAAATTACCCATCATCAATAGCATCCGTATAATAAATTGCGGTGTTATTTAACTTCCCTTTGAAACCCTTTTCTAAAGTGACTTTCTAAAATGCCTTAACATTTCAACAGAACATTTTTTTATCAAAACTATTCTTCATGGAATTTAATCTATTTATATTTGTTTTCGATTTTTTCTTCCATTAAAACCTTTCCTTCATTAATAAAAAAATATTGCTGACAAGATTTAAAATTCCTTTATATATTTTTTTATTCAGAGATATAGATTGGAGAAAGTTATAGACAACATTTTTGTAAGTGTTTGTGTCGTCCTTCTTTGTGTGTCTCTTGTGACTGTCGCTTCTGACGAGCTGGGTAATGGGCTATAAAGCCTACACTCTCCCTACTAGAGGGCGCAATCACTGTCATTTGTCATTTGTCAAGAATTAATACTGGAAAGTAAAAAGTTGGAATTTTAGTGATCAATAAAATGCAAGGAGTATCCACAATATTCAATAGCAACAATACTTTTGTATTTGACGGGCAGTTTTAAGCAAAATTCAAGTTTTTTGGTAGAAAAACTAATAAAAATATTTTTAAGTCATGGGAGCTAATGGATAAGGATTCTATTTTGAAGAATAGTTCGGCACGAATACTATTTTATAAGTAGGACAAGAAAGGCACATGTAAAAACCTCTACAGAAAATAACGTGAAGAGGGGTATTTTCACTTAAGGAGGCTTAAAAATAATCAAAAACAGTAACAAACCTTACATTATAATTCATAAAGCAAGCTCAGCTAGGGACGTTAAATTACTAGATTCTTTTTGACAGGGTCTTACAATAAGTTTATTAAATTGAACTATGATAATAGATTTTTTTCTATCATCATTCACTGGAAAAAAAAGTTATTTGTAAAAAAAAATATCGAAAAAAAATAGTACCTATTTTTACCCAATTCGCAGAATTTTTTTATATAGTGCATCTCTGCAGATACTTTGTAAAAAAAACTTGCTATTGTTTAAAATTTACAAAAACTTTAATTTTTTTTCTTATTGGTAACATTCTTTGTAAGATTGATAAATTAGTTTTACTCATAATATCTAACAGTCCAAAAACGATACCCAACCACGTTATAACAGTTCTAACGCTAGTACCATCCCTACTGCATCTTTAACCCTTTCAGCAACAGTGATGCCATTTGGCATCATCATATTTCTGATCATAATTTTAAAAAATATTGTGGCTGACATCTATTGGGATTAATAAGAAATATGTTCTTATAGAAAAAAGTTTGAGGAATCGAATGATGTGCTTTTTGATATCATAAATGGCTATAGACGATCAGAAAAAAAATTCTAATATGATGATACCGAATTGTCCTTGGGACTGAAAGGGTAAATATACCATCAAACCCTCTTTCTGAATTAACGTTACAATAATTCTTACATTTTTATTTCTACAATACATTTTCTTATAACAACTATTGCACAATAAGTAATGTCACCTTTTTTTATTTCGTTTCAATTCTATCTTCCCATTACGATTTGTCGAAACAAAAGTCCAAGAGAACGCTATTTCCCCCGGAGCTTTTCTTCTCCCAACAAAATTTCTTTTAGACAAGACCTTGTCATGTAAAGTTTACCAGAAAAGGATTTCACCTTTCTGTTTTGGGCTACTTTCAATATATCGGTTGGTTGCTTTCCAGTCATTCTGACAAATAACCCAATTTATACTTGAGCATGCAGATGTATATGTATTAGGCTTTCTTGCTATTAAATCGGTTTTAAATATATCAAGGGCCACACAAATTTAACGGTATAAATTGCTTTAAACAAATGCAATTGAAAAGAATTACAAATAAAGGGTGGAAAGAAATAGCCAGTGTTCCATTAGAAAGAAATCGCGTTTGACAAGATGCATTTTATTAGTAAGATAGACCCACTTTTATGAAAATAACACAAAGTAAACACTTTTTTGAAGTTTATCACAGTGTATTCGTTTTGCAAAATACCAAGGTAAAAATGGCATTTAAATCTTTAAATTTTTATTTCGAAAGCGCATGTACTTTGACTAAATATGACAAGTATATTTGCCATTTTAAGGCGTTTCAAAGTCATATATATGAATAACTGAGAGTGGGGTTTTCTACAGTTGTGTTAAATATTCAAAAGGATATATTTTAAACATCAAATTTTATCCTGAAATTTTTTAGATGCCGCCAAAATAACGAATAGAATATACCTCGTTTCAATTCCAACAAACATCTCAAGAAATGTAAAAAATTTCCTAGGGACTAGGGAAGACTTGTAGGGGGGGGGGGGGGGGGAGATACATATATATTCCAGTTTGTGTGCTTGATCGGAGACCCGCTTTATAAGACTTCGTCAAGTAAAGACATACACATAAATAATTTTTACTGTCACAGAAAAAGAAAGTACACCCAGGGCGAAGGCGGGAATCGAACACGCACCCGTTACGGCACGCAGACTGCTGGCGTAATGGTGCAAACCACTAGGCCATCCGGGACGTCCTGTGGATGTATATTTTTACTTAAGGAGGATTAAAAATAATCAAAAACAGTAACAAACTACTTCTTACATTATAATTAAAAAAGCAAGTTCAGCTAGGGATGTTAAATTACAAGATTCTTTTTGACAGGGTCTTATAATAAGTTTAGTAAATTTAACTATATAAGTGAATAGATTTTTTTCTTTCACCATTCAATGGAAAAAAGTTATTTGTCAAAGCAATATCGAAAAAAACAGTACCTACTTTTACCCAGTGTGCAGAATTTTGTGAATATAGTGCATCTCTGCATATACTTTGTAAAAAACTTGTAATTGTTTAACCTGCACGAAAAAAATTATAGATTTTTTTTCTCATTGGTTTATTTTATACTTTGTTACCACTGATGCGTAACAAAACTTACAAACTTCGTTATCTCTGAGCATACACTCTTAGGGGAATATTATACAGATAGTTCTTTTTGTCATAAAGTATTTAAGCTATTTTACACAACAAAGATTTTTTGGCTAAAAATGTGAAGGAAAAAAAAGATGGCTTACATTTTATAACTTGATAAACGAGTCCATAAGGAAAACAAAGGCATTCCCATGGTTGTAAAGGGAAAAAATAGATAGATTGACGAATATTGTAAAATAAATTGCAGTATTTTTTTTCATTCTTGGTTGTGAATTTTCTTTTGTATCGAATTCTGTTTTTGCTTTTAATTAATTTTTTCCGTCTTTTTTTTTAATGATGAAAGTATTTTATTGAACTCTTAAACTCTTACTAATTTTCTCACCCACAAAAGGAATTTGGATCTATTAAAATAAACTCAATTTTTATTTAATCGGTTTCATAACCCAATTAATTTTGAATTTTTTTCTAAAATTTTGCAGACAGTGTATGCCAGTAACTCAATTTTATTTAAAATTTGACATTAATGTTTATTTCGTAAGTTTTTTTTTATCTCAGATAGTTCTAAACGTTTTTAAAAATTTAATGGTATTGTGTTTATGCAATTCATTTTATTTTTAAAAATAATTATATTAATCTTTAGGTCTTTTAAGGGTGATAAATTTAAAGTTCCCACCGGTATTAAGTCATTTCATCATTCAGAATTTGAATAATAGCTTTCAAACTTTTGATTTTAACTTTTGAAAATACTTCTTACAATATCTTAGAAACTATTTTTATTAAAATTTTAATTACTTGGAAATCACATAAAATCCATAATAGAACAGATAAATACTTTTGTATCAGAAACTATCACTTGGAAATGCTTTCACGCTAATTTCCCATGCGTCCAAAACCAGCGCCAACACTGCATTTACTTATTTTTTTGTCTAATGGAGCTGCAATTTTGGCGGTCAAGCCTTTGTGGACTCTGGCATATCCTCCAGAACTGAGATCATTTAATTATATCAAACTCTCAGAATCAAACTATTTTTCATTTAAAATTTAAAAATTAGTTTGCTAAATTTGTGTTGTGAGTAAAAAAATTCATATCAGCATACAACATTGAAACCGTCGCCTTCAAAGCATTACTAAACGAATTGATTTTTAATACCATTTAAAACAACATAAGGTAATTAAAGAAATCTCGTCAAAAATAATAACTAGCATTCACACACCATTATTCATTAATAAATGTTAAAGCATAAATGAAAAATTGCATCTCTTTTCAAACATTAAAAAAAAATATCACATAGTTCCGCTTACTACAAATATTACAACAATCAAAGAATCTGATTGTGACATACATAAAAGAGCAAATGAAGTTTCTATACATTTCACTTAAAAGTACAGGGTGTCCTAAAAGTTCCCGTACTCCAACTTAAAATCATTATCTGCGTTTAATTTTTCGAACATTGAATTTTATCGTCTCCTTATTATTTCATCAAACCTTTTGTTTTTATGGCTTGGTTTTTTTCGCACTCAAGTTGTTCTATAATAAAATTCCATGTCATTATATTCTTCATTGCAACATGATTTTTCACGCATTCACGAATTGGGCTGCTAACCTTATTTTGGATGTAAATCACATGAAAGATGTAAAGAATTTTGGTGACATAAATATCCAGATGGTGCTATATAAAATAAAGATACTCTATATAAACTCGTTTAGAGATTTCGTGATACAGGTTTGGTGCAAGACAAACACAACACCATACAAGTAATGAAACCATGGATATGCTTCAAGATTTTTTTGGCGATATCGACTCATTAAAAAAAATCTTTGGCCACCTCGTTCCCCTAATTTGAGTATCCCTGACTTTTTCCTGTGGGTATATTTGAAGAACAAAGTTTTTGAAGATAATCCACAAACATTAGATGATCTGAAAAATGGAATTACTCAAAGGATACAAAAAGTTACTCCCAGCTTCTTGAAACGCGTTTCTTAAAATGTGCGCAAACGCGTTCACCTTTGCTTCGATGAAAGGGGCTGACATTTTGAACATTTAATATAAATGCAAGTTCCAAATTTTTTGCTACGTTTTGTTAAAAGTGCTTTACACCATTAACATAAAAACAATGTTTCTAAGTTTGTTGGTTTTCGTGTAAAAAATTCCCGAATAGTCAGTACGGGAACTTTTAGGACACCCTGTATGTTTATTGTTGAGTTGTACTTTAAAACACCAATTTTAAAATAAAAAATTGAACATGTTCTTACAAAATTTCTCATATTTATTAAGACTAATCACGATATTTAATTTATTTAAGGCAAAGAACATCACTTTGCAATTTAAAAAATTTGCAAAGTGAGGTTTTTAAATAAAAAAATTCTCTGTTGTATCTCCTACTTTCTAGGGAAAATACAGCAGTTTTTTACAGTTTTTTTTTTGTCAGCTCCCACAAGGACAAGAAATTGTCAAACAAGCATAATTTTTTGTCCACTTTTTTGTCTTGCATTTCTCGTTTCTTTTTATCTTTGTGAAATAATTGCTTTTTATAATTGTTCCTTTTCTAACAAGTAAGGAGAATGAATTTATTAGAAGGGAAGTAACCGAAAAGTAGTAATTGAAGTTGCTACTTTTGAACAATTATTTGAATAATGATATCCTGGAGAGAACAATTTGCGGAAACTCATTTCGACATAATTAATAACTTTGAAACTTTTGCGTTAGTTTACTATAGCCAGACTGTAAAAACATTTAAAATCTAGGGAGAAACAATAAAAACCTTTCGACATTATCAGTCTAAACTTTGGAACTCGTTAGTTTTATTATAGTTAAGTAGGGTTTCTTTTGAAAAAATTACTTCTTTTCTTTTCGCACAACAGAGCACTTTTTAATGGACAATCAGCACCAGTCTGTTTCATAATGGAATGCATTTAACTCATTTTTGTTCAAGATTTATTAAATTGGTTTTATTCAATTATTTAAGTGTAGCAAAAATATTCTTATATACAACTGTTAACACTTGGCAATTTTTGTTGTAACTAAAAAAAAGTAGAAAAAATTAACCCTTTCAGTCCCAGTGATGCCATTTAGCATCATCATGTTTCATATTATAATTTTAAAAAAATAATAATATGGCTGACATTTTTGGGGATTAATAAACAATATTTTCAAATGGAAAAAAGTTCGAAGAATCGAATAATGTGCCTCTTGATATCGTAAATAGCTATAGACGATCAGAAAAAAAATTTCTAAAATGATGATGCAAAATTATAATTGGGACTGAAAGGGTTATAAAAACTAGTTTTAAGTCAGTTGTTTTAAACACTGCAAATAATCAGTTACAAAGCTCAACCTGAACTATTACAAAGCTTTCTGAACTATTTTTCAAAAAATATATTTAATTTTTAAAAAAAATTATTTGCCGAAGTTTATGACATTTATGTCTAATACTTACCCACTTTTGTAAAAATGCTTATACAATCTAACATCGTTTCATAACGTCTTTATCAATTAAATTTTCAACTAAAGAGGGGGGACATTTCAGTTAATTTCAACATTTAAGTAATCATGACAAACATCAACTTCAAATTCTTGGAATTAATTAAAATAATAAAATGAAACGAAAAAATATAAAACTATTGTCAAAAGCAACAGTTTTAACTTTATCCTTAAACATTCGCATTTTAACAAGCAATAACTTGCATCAAGATCAATAGCAGAAGACAACACCGCTCAGTTAAAGAGACACAAAAGCCAATATGCGTCCTTGTGCAAATAGTGAGAGACAACGAAGTGCAAAAAAGCAAGTTATGACTAATTACTCGTGGTCTCAGAAGTCGATAAACTAATGGAAAATGCCAGTCTTTAAAAGAACAATATTGACTTGTCATTTGCTTTCCAATTGATTTTGGTCCCGTTTATTAAAAGGAACCAAACTCATATGATGGATTGTTTTTAAAAGAAAATAGCGATTATAAATAAATGCCAAAGAGCCTGATTTAACTTACAGCCAAAGCTTGATTTGAATAACTTTGCTTCTCTGTCTCTCTCTCTCTCTCTCTCTCTCTCTCTCTCTCTCTCTCTCTCTCTCTCTCTCTCTCTCATATACATGTAGTATTGATTGTTTTTATGTATATTTGTAAATTTTATTATTCTATTGACAGTTCTTGATTATTTGAAAATTATCATCTACTGTTCTTCCAAAACCCCACATTCAATATTTTTTATGTTTTTTTTTTTCTGGAAAATCTTTTTTACTATATGGCTAAAATTCAAATTTTATAAAGAAATCTTTGACAAGTAAATATTTTGGAAATAAAGAAGTCACTTTCAGGCAAATTTAAAAATCAGTCGTTCTGAACGTTCAGGTTAAACTTCGTTAAATACCGTGGCAATGAATCAATTGTTAAAGTACATCAAATAAATTCCAAACCATTAAGCAAAATCCTGATTAAACTTCGATTAAATGTAGCTTAGTTCCTTTTTTAGACAAATGGCGCCCATTTCTGGTTGAAGTGTTCAGAAAAACTTTCGAACTGGTCAGATAATGGCTTCCTGGAAAGGTTTTTAGCCATTTGTCTATTAGTAACTAGAGAAATAAATGAACAAGTAACCCAATACAAGCCCAGGACTTTTATTTGGGCTCGATTTAACAGGGGCATTTCTTAACCTTTGACTGTACAAATGGAATGCTTTTTTGCAGTCTTTTTATCAATACTCATTACTATTTAGCTAAAAAAAATAGTATATTTTTATTAAAATATTAATTTTTTATTGTCTTTCGTTATATTTTAATTCATGCTATCGGCATGAATAAAACTTAAAACTTAACAAATATAAGAAATTCTACGATTAAAAAAATCAATTGCATTTAAACAAATGCTAAATTGAATATTACGAAACACTACTTTTACTAATATTTTTTTAATATTTTAAACAAGTCTTCTACCGATGAAATAATGCAAGAGATCAGTAAAGACAAATTTAAGGAGGAAAAACAAATTTAATAACTCTGAAATATTAAACTATTGTATACCTATATTGCAATTTCTAGTACATTAAATATATTTCTTATAATATGATATCCATCGAAAAATAGAGCTCTTGTATATTCAAAATATAAACATTCTACTGCTTTTTATTGTTTAGAAATTTTAATTTTACAGAAAGTAGGCACACCATTGTATTTTTTGTCGTCGTAAAAATTAAGTCTAGGGTTTACAAGAGACCTGTTAATTTGTACCACGGAAGTTGTGGGATTCAGAGCTACAACGAGGCACATCCAAATTTTCAAATAGTCCACTTTAATACTGAAAAACTTAAGGAATCAAACCTCGTAAGAAAAATGGAAAAAATCGGTGTTTAGGAAACAAATGGTTCATTGCAGAAATAAACTTTTGCCGTCGTTGCTCTGACAACGCCAATATATTTCCGCCAGTGAAGGAACTTAAATAACTTTTAGGCTTCACTTTTGTAAATCAAGTTTGTTTTTTTAAAGAAATATCTCTGGCTAATAGGCTTAAGGTTTTTAGAATAATAGAGCATAGATTTTGAAGGGGAGGTAGTTTTTTTCATAAATATACAGAACTATTAATTCATAAAGGCCCCAATGGCTCGGACATCTTGAGCGAATGGGTGACGAAAGAGCAGCAAGGAAAATCTTTAAAGGAAAGCCAGAGCGAAAGAGGAGAGCCGGACGCCCTAGGAAGAGATGGCTGGACGAGGCGGAAGAAGATCTGAGAAGAATTAAAGTTAAAAATTGGAGGTTCAAAGCCAAGGACCGGAAAAAGTGGAGCTGTGTGTTAAGGGAGACCAAGGTCCTTCATGGGCTGTAGTGCCGAGGAGTAAAAAAAGTATTAATTCACAAACAGTTGTTTTCTTACTTAAATTTTAAAAAATGGATTACATGCAAGGCAAAACGCATTTATTTTTATTTTCATCAGCAATTGAGCGGAACAATTTTAAACATGAAAAATTCAAAAAAAATTATAAAAAGTAGTTATATAATTTAGTTAATTTTATATCTTATTGTACAGGGTTAAGTAAAAAAATTATTCTAGACAAAGCAACAATATTTTTGAATGACCTAGCACTTCATTATATTTTCAAGGAAAAAAGAGACATTCCGTTTGGCTCTCTTATTAAAATTATTTATGAAAACTTAGATTTATTTATTTTGAAAATCTATCTAGAAATTCATCCGAAAGTCATTCAAACTTAAGTTTCAAAACTACATCAAAAATTTGCATAGACTTGTTAGAGTGTGTCAAAAAAGTATCTCAAACTATTCAATCATTGTCAGTTACTTTCAAAAGGATCCATCCGTTATTGCCAAGCAAGATGTTAATAACTTTATCAAGTTATCAACTAGAAGTTTTTGCATTAATTTTAAAGTTACAAACTTTGTATAGGAATATATATAATTTTGATTGATATAAATATTTCTTTTTTGACAGCTATGACAGTTTGTTTGAAAAGTATAACTGTGACCGTAAATTGGCGGTTTGTTATAATCGTAACATTTGTTTCTAACCTGTTTAAGATTAATTTTTGTTTTTGTATGAAGTGTGCGTTGTATAACTTAAGAACGAATGAACCCGATTTAACGCGGGTCTCCAAACTAATTTTCTTCTTCGTTAACCTAATTTGAAAAAATTATTTTCTAAGACACATTGCTCGGGCTGCGTCTAATATTTTAGAGGCTTTTTTTAAGGGGTAAATGTAGCTGATTTACAGGTCTCTATGATTCCACTTTGTAAAATTCGTTTGAATACTTTTTGTTAAATTATTTATTGAAAATTTAAAAAAAAATATTCAAACCCATTTCAAAAAGTAGAAATTTTTCTTATTATTTCTACCGATAGGTATTGGGAATTCATGTTAGTTACCATAGTTGAAAACTGTATATCTTTTTTCATTGTCAGCAATTCCTTTAAAACCAAATAAGTTATTTGGAAGCTGTCGTTTGCACACACGCCATTTGCTTGAAACCCATAAAATCATATTATGACGCTCTAAGGGTACTAAGAAATCTTGCTAAAAATTTTAAGTAATAAGCACTTTTAGTTTAAGGCACACAGACCGACGAACGATAGACAGACGGTCGCTAACAGATAGACCAATGTTAAAAAAAAAGGGGGGGAGGTAGAATAAGCACCTTCCACAACGTGTAAAGTACACAAATCTCAATTTCGGATTTTCGATCCCTTAATTCGCAATACTTCCACAACCTTTTCTATACCACAACCCTTTCTATAAGGTTTTACCTACACTGCTCAAAACAATTAGGGGAGCACATGTTTTAAACCCTTTCGCTCCCAATGATTCCATTGGGAATCATCTGCTTGTGATTTTTTTCTGACTAAGTTAAATTCGCAACTTATGTATCGTTACATACATCATTATATGGAAGAATAACGTATTTTGAAGAATTTAATATATTTTTTTAATATTAATGAAAATATGAAAAATATGGCAAAATAAATTTCACTTTAAAACAGTTTTAGAAAATAAATTGACCCTAAATTTTTCATGCTTGCATTTTTAGATGCTTAAAAATATATTTCAACTATTTTTAACAAAAAAAGTTTTGAAAAAATTATTGTTATAATTTATTAAAAAGTTATTATTCTATTTCCCCCCTTTAAATTTAAGTATTAAAAACTAAAGATTTTTTCTCCTGTTTTTTACTATTTCATTTCGAATGCACAGTGAACCTATTTAACAAATTTCAGATTTATAGGATAAAAATTAAAAAGTTGGGAGTGAAGTTATAGTTGGAATTAAAAAGTGCTCCCCTAATTGTTTTGAGCAGTGTATTTAATATACGGTTTGGAGACTCAAGGTAAATTGGTATCATTCGCTCATAGTTGATATTACAAATGTGTTGTGGAGAAATAAAAATCTCTCTTGAGAAATACTAGTTTATTTGTAGTTAACATGCATACAGTCATCTAGCCAGCTATATAGAGAGCTTTGCTAAAAATTGATAATTTATTTCCCTTTTTAAATACAATATTGTTTTATCATGCCGGATAATCTATTTTATAAAAAAAATAGCTCTAAGCAAGGTAAAAAAAAAACATTTAAAAAACTTCAAACTGTAAAGAATAAAAAAAAATGTAAGCATTTTTTTTTTTAAAGAAAGCGAAAAAATACCCGAAAATGGCTTCTATAAACCAGTAACTACAGAAAACAAATGTGGAAAATGGACTCATCATTGTCTGATGGCCACATTTAGAATCTCCATTATTTTGAAAAAGATGTTACTATGATTTTGCAAGCAACGAGTTTTCTATTTATACAAGCAACAGTAACTGACAATGCTTGGAATAAAGGAACGATACTTCTCAGCCAAAATTACTTCAGAAAATACATAACTTTCAGCATAAAATGTCAAAATAATTTTTTGGATTCATCGAAATCAATATCAGGAAAGAATTTATGTATATTATGTAGCTATCAGTTCTTATGTTTTCAGGTTGTTTTGAAAACTTGATAAATATAATTGTCCTAATGATTGGACAAACTAAATGATTGATCTCAACTTACTTGCATAGGTTGTGATAGAGGAAAACAGACAAATTTCTAAACATTTGTTTAACTGAAATCATATTCTTCTGCTATTGACAACTGATATAATCAATCGAAAAAAAATTAAGGGAGCTGACATCACACAACAATTTATGTGATCAAAATGATTTTAAAATACCTTATCTTGTTTTAACACACACTAAGAAAAAAATGACTTAGGCAATTAGAATTAACATGTTTATTTTACTTCGGTGTGCAGAGCTGGTGAGGGCGGTCGGTTAAAGCGTCCTGCCACTCATTATATCTTCGCATGTTCTGTCATTGTCTTAGGTATCCCATAAACGGATCATGATGGACACAAAAATATCCCTCCAACAAATAGTGCTGTTTATATAAGACGAGAGTTAAATATGGCTGTGGCTCAAAGTCCCAACCCCGCGTAAGATGTCGCTATAAAATCACTATAAATGCCTCACTGTCGGCCTCGTCACTTGAACGCGGTTCTATATCAAGAGTACCGTAGCCAAAAGAGCCCGCGTGTAGCTGCGCTGTTATTTCAACCACAATCAATAAGCAGATACACATTTATCACACCAAGTCAGCGATTTCTGTTCTTGGTTTTGAAGGAGAGTGCTATTTGGTTAACTTGACAAAAGAAAGTAAACATAAAGAAAATTGTTCCCAGGCTAAACATCCTTTTTGAGAGGAACATATGACGACCTGAATGTGATAGACTTAGATTATCTTACTGTTAGAACAAGATGGGTGGATAAGTTTGAATCATTGACTTAACCCATTACCGTCGGTTGGCAAGAAAATTTGACAAATGAAAATAAGCTTTCCGCTTAATTTTAACTAACTAAAGCAAAGCACAAGACCAATTAAGACCATAGTCCTGAACAGTTTATGTAGTTCAAGTTAAGTTACACGAAAAGAAAATTAGAAACTTAACATTAATGTTTTATTGGGATATACTATTGGTATTCACAAAGTCGTCGTTGATGGGTTAAGAAGAAAGCATCTGCCTATATTGATATGACGGAATATTTTGCTATTCTTAGCTTGAAGAGACCAGAGAACAATACATGTGAACCTTCGCCAAACATCACCACTCTTTTTCGAAGGAGTTCCCGAAAGCCTTTTCACTAGACAGTGATTGGCTAGGAATGCCACGTGGGCTTACAAAACTAATCACTGACGAGTGAACATGATTTAGGTAAGATTTTGGAGGAAGAGAAGATATGTTTGGTGGAAGTTCTAATGTCCTGTCCCTCAGTATATACTCTCCAAGCTTAATAAGCCGAGTCAGTAAATAAATATCACATTCAAAATTAGTACCAATTCTTATTCAATCTAAAGTTTTTCGAAAAGGTTGGGTTTATCAGTATCCGTTTTCAATCCTTGAAGTTTTGCACATTCGCGTTTCTTTTTTTTTTAGTCATTTGAACGATATATCAATTGAATCGGTGAGTACAGAAACAACGTCAGTCACAAATTTCAAATTTTTCAGGAGAGAGAAAAAACGTAAGAACTCCACCTCTATTTCTGCACTCAACACTCGAAACAAACGTCCTGTATTTACGGAACTACTCAACAGACTAACGTAGTTTTTGCACCCAACACGCGTCTTGCCTTTCTACGCTCATTTTCATTGAAAACGAGCTTTCGGATTTTTTAACTGAAGTGGTTTCTGCACTTACCGATTAAATTATTTCTGTTACTTTTTCTTAAAACGCATCTATTCCTAGTAATGCTATAAATAAATACCATCGTCAAAAAAATTCGCATACGTGCAAATGAGAGGAAAAACAACCCGAAACACCTTTCAACTCCAATTTATTTCCAATTTCTGTTATCTGGATGGCATGTCACATTAATGCCACCTCAGAACGTGACCTGAAACCTCTATTAATATAGATACCTTTTTTTAAACCTACCTTTCCAAAATAAAAAGATATAACGGAGACATTTCAAGGATGGTAAGAAGAAAAGCATTTATTTTTAGATCATCTATTATTATGCAATAGACCATCGTTTAAGTATTCATGGTACGCTAAACGCTTATTGTCTTACTTAGACAACATTGCAACTACCTTTACAGGTAGAAATAGTAGAACAAGAGGAGATTTAATATAGTTATTCTATTTTATTAAGCAGAGAGATATGGAGGGCTTTAAATTGTCACCAGAGGACATGGTATGAAATTAAAAAATCCTCCTTCAAAAATTAAGTAACAAAATATTGTTTTTACTATAGAGTTGCCAATGAATGGACTAATTTCCTAGATTATGTTGTTAATTGGAAAAGTTTAGAAGAAGAATTCAAGAAGAATCTCGATAGTTATTGGAGACTGGTAAAAAAATTAGAAGCTTTTTAGGCTAACCTTGCTGGGCCTCTGGTCATTTTTTGTATTTGTTAGTTTTACATGGAAATCCCTCATCAATTATCTGTAAGGATATTGAACTACATATACCCTTTAAGGGATTGTTCATTTTCACAGCAACCGATATTATCTTTAAAAACTTTTTCTGATAACAAATTTTAAAACAAACTGAATTTTAATATGAAGTCATTTAAGACTATTTGCAGTAGAGTTATAATTTAAAACTAGCAGCGTGTGATACTACACTATTTTCAATTACTACTCAATAAATCAATACATTTAAAGGTACAATTAAAGTAATTTTAGTAATACACGATTTTCTCAAAACATTATTATCGTAACCATTAGGTACTGGACCCTCGCATCACCAAAGTTGAAGTCTGTATGTGGCTGTATTATATTTGTCGTATATTATCGAAATATACACTTCGCAATAACACAAAAACTCCATAAGCTTTCAAATCTATGTATGGAAATTCATCAGTCACATCTGAGATTACTAGGAAGTTGGTTGGTAGACATATATATTTTCAGGCTTGTGTGATTGGTCAGAGACCCGCATTACTAGGTGTCAATTAAATATCACACAAAAGGGTAGATGAAAGAGCTAGATCGTGTATTTTGTGTAACCACTAGACCATCATGCTTATTAAGTTTGCAAACGAACTTGAACTCATAAGAACGGTTGGCGAAATGATACTATGAATTTCATCAGAATGTGCTGTTATCGGTGAATCGGAACCACGCGACTCGCTAGCGAGTCAGTGGCATCCAACGTGTTAAGAATCAGCACCTTCCAAAATGCGAAGAAAACACAAAATCTCCATTTCGGATTTTAGATCCCTTCGCAATACTACCACTACCTTATATTTCATATCCGGTAATTGAAAGTACAAATTTATAAATGAATAAGACTATTTAAATTTTAAATATCATGGAGTGAAAACAAGTTGACACTTTTGGCGAAGAGATTACTTTCCAGAGGGTTACGGAAATCTTTAAAATTGCAAAAATTGTTAGTTTGTAAAGATAGTAGCTTTAAATTATTTTTTCAAAAACTGTTTTACACATATGACTAAATCAGGCCAATTACAAAAAAAAATACTTAAAATTAACAACATTAAAACAATTTATAATTAATTATAAGATAAATAAGATTCAATCTTGTGCTTCGTAGATAAAACGACAAATGAAAGCAAAAAACTGCATAGCGAACTTCAGAGCTTCATAGTAAAATTCATAGCTATCAGAGAGTTAAAATGCATTTTTTTTTAAATCTACATTTGTGTGAAAAAGGTGAATTTCAAAATATTGCACTATCTTATTTCCGCAAGTGCATTAAATTCTTACTAGAGGTTGTTTATAAAATTTGCGTTTTATCAGTTTTACGGAGTAGAGTCACACTAAATGTTTGTTGTGCGCTAAATATGCTGGTTTGTCACTTATTTTAGTCACATCCAATTTCTCTAGTACTTACTTCTTTTACTTAATTATCTTCATCAAACAAAATACATAGTTCGTTGACTGATTTTAACCAATTTCAGGTTCGAATTTCAATTTTAACACTAATAATTCGCCTTGTTAGAATCCCAATTTACTGAATTATTAAAAAAAAATCGAGTTGCATCTTTATAAAACCATCTCATCAACATGTCGATGATTCAATGAAATTCAATGATTTTGTAACTTCAATTACGTAATATGAAATGTAAGGTAATGGTCCACCGGGACTGACATTATTTCTGTCTGAAACCAGTCTACAGCTCGAACTAAAAAAATTTAAGGACTTTAAATTTGGTAAGCGAGTTCCTAGTACATTTTAGACTTCGTAATAAGGTTTTGTAGAAAATCGAGAATACGCAAAGTGTAATTGCAACAGAACTTAAGTTTTAAAAGTATTGCTAAAAAATGAAAAGACCTTCAGACTTCAGACTTCATTTAAGTAAGGGCCAATACCTGTCGGATGTCATCAATTTCGAGAAAATCAAGCATTTTGAAAGGGTTGCAACTATAGAATTTTTAATTTTTAAAAGTATTGCTGAAAATTGAAAAGATCTGCCATAGAACATTTTAGTTTTGCTATATCCACACTACGACAATAAAAATGACAAGAAATTGCGCGCGCATGGAAATACCTATACAAATTGGTCAGGCATGCGTGCGTACTTACCTCGAATGGACTAAATTTCATATACATTTCCATGCGCGCGCAATTTCTTGTCATTTTTATTGTCGTAGTGTGGACATAGCATTTTAAAAATATTGCTGAAAACGAAAAAGAGTTAAAGACTTCAAATTCGTTACAAGAGTTCCCAGTACCTGCCAAACGTCGAAATGAAGTTTTTGAAAAAAAAATCGCACAAGCGGCAAAGAGGACCATCATAAACTTATCTGGTTTTAAAGATATTTCTGAAAAACCGTTGTTTTTAAAAATTGTCTTACCCCTCTGGGAGATGCAAACTTATAAACCCGTCATCTGACTGTCAGGTTTTTTTGCAGTGCACATAATTTTTAAAGATTTATAAATTTAATAATTTCATAAAAAAAAGGTTAATTCAAAGCATGTAAGAGCAATCTATAACCCAGATACTACGGAAATATACTTTTTTACGCATAATTTTTAAAAAGTTATAAATTTAATAATTTCACACAAAATTTTAACTCAAAGCTTGTAAGATCAATTTATAACCATCTACTACGGAAATATAACTTTTTAAAAAAATTTAAGAAATTGAATTTTTAGTTAAAAATTGTCAATTTAAATCCCCATGCATTGAAAACAATGTTACACTTTCAGCTTATTTGCTTTTTCCTCAATAGATTATAGATTATATTCAATCTACTTGAAGTGTTTGATTTGTTGAGTGATAATTGTAAGTCGTCTAGCGTTACATTACCCTCGAGCAATCGCATTTTTTAACTATGTATAAATAGCCTTCTTCATTCTAGAAAACCAGTTTAGGAATTAATAATAGCCAACATCACACAAATAGGTGTCGCTTTCTTTTCGACCCCCTGCTGGTTGAGAAAGGTCGCTAGCGTTGACCAAGGTTAAGTTACATTTATATCCGGACCAACTATTAGAGTAAAATGTGTTATTAGGGAAACTGTGCTTAGTTGAATACTTAAGGAGGACCAGGCTCGAAACTGGCAAAAAAAAAAATAATGGGATACACTCTCAGAAATAACACTTTCATTTTCGACGATTCATGAATCCTCAAGCCTCGTTTCTTTAATTTTGAGGATTGTTTCGTCAAACTATGACGTGACTTTTGAGTAAACGCGAATCCTCACTTTTACGATCGTGATTTAACGATTCCCTATCTTGATTTGAGGAAACTGAATCTCGTTGCTGTACTCACGTGCTCAAAAATGACAAAATATTTCTTTAGATTAGACGACAATCAAATCCTCATAAAAATTACGATTCAGATTTCCTCACTTTGAGGAAACGAAAACTCGGAGCATTTACCAGTAACGGAATCGTCAAAATTAAGGAAAATTTCGTCGTTTTTGAGCATTCATTTTTGAGAGTGTAATATTTCAAATGTTACCTTCAAAATGGTAAAATTTGGTAGGCAATATGTCAATTAAAAGTAATTTAATTAATTTTTAAATACTTTCCGCAAAAAAGATTGGTACAAATTTTACTTAAACGCCATTTTTCCCAAATGCATATTTTAGTACGAATGCACCTTTTTCTCAATAACTACTGAGCTTATATTTTTTATATACAAATTAAGAATTTTTACAAAAACAGAAATATGCTTTTGAAGAAATATTAATTATTTTTAAAGAAAATAATTTCAATGCTTTTTAATGAAGATGTGATAACTACTTTTCGAAATACCATAAATTAAAAAAAAATATTTCTCAGAGCATATTCATATTTGTGTAAAAGTGTTTTAACTTAAACTGTGTAAAATTTTGAATCAATCCAACAAGTAATTCCCGAGTAAACGGTATCCAAAAATGACAGTTTTTATATGGGTTTCAATGGAGGCTTACACGAAGAACGAATTTTAGCTCTTAAAGTATTTTTTTTTCAGAAAGGAAAACGTTCACAAACTTATTTACAAAAATACATTCAATACATTTACAAAATCGTCGTTAGTAGATTAAGAATGAAACGAATTTGTATCTTTTAACTTATGACATTGAAAAACTACTATTTTTGACGAAATAATTTAAATATAAAATTCACTGTGAAATTCAGGACCGAAGGAGTTAATAGGTCATAACTATGTCATGTGTACTTGGCATAAACAGTCCTAATCTAGTCCTAATAGCTTAAGGGGTAAGGGTAACCGTATGAAAGACAAACATGTCTACTATTATGTCTTTATATTGCTTGTTGTTGGTTGTCCATTTACACATTCATATTAAATACTTTTATTTAGTTGAACAAGCAGCGCGAAATAGCTGAGTAAAAATTTCGTATTTGTACTTGTTAAATACTAGAATAATTTATGGTGCCGATAGCACTTTGGTACTTAACAGACGATATTTTTTCAGCTAGATAAAACTCTGTAAAAAATCTAATAACTTCAAAACAGAGTTAATTTTAGCTTAATTTAATATACACAATAAAAATACAGACCTTTAAATTTTAGGATTGTAGAGAAAATAACAGTTTAGAGAATTTAAAAAAAATTGGAATTATATTTAGGGTTCAAGAAAAATTCACAAACTTATTTTAAAGAAGGCTTATCACAAAAATATTTGCGAAGCAATGTAATTTAGTACGACAATATCAAAGGAACAATGCTGTTCTGAAGCAGCGTAGCAACGGAAATTTCTATTTTGACGAGGATTTGCTGTCTTATCCCATTAAACAACCATTTCATATTTCGCAACGTATTTTCTCTTTAACAAACGAAATTGCATTTCCCAAATATTATTCTTTTCGCATTTACAATAATTTCCCCATTTTATTTAATTTTAAAATTTAAATTTGAAACTTAAAGCATTATTATAATCCGACAGTATTGTGTTACAATTTTATTCGCTATATTTGTTTTTGTATTATATTCCGTAAATGTATTAATTTTTTTTGTAATGGGGTTGCAATATTGGCGGTCAAGCCTTTGCAGACTCGGCATATTCCCCAGAACTGAGAGCCATTTTTTGTGGCACCATCTAGGCTACTCTTGCTACCAATTTCGACAGATTTCAATGAAACTGAGCTCTCTGTGGATGTTAAAGTATGCCGAGATTTAAATTTGCCGAGAGAACCAAGCCAAATGGACCCTCCAGGGATCTTTTATATGCCACATAATCATATGACAGGCGTGAGCAAGATTTTCCCATCCAGAAAATCCGACGACTCAGAAAATCGGACACGTTTAACCTCTCAGCCACTGAGCCGCCTTAAATGTATCATAATAAAATACATTTTAAGTTGGGATTAGCCAAGTATACATTTTAAAATATCTGCACCTAATTACTCCGTTTCTTAAGAGTTAAACTATCTGCACTTCGCAGTGATAAATGGATGAAGAACAACTGGTGAAACCCTCATGATGGATTATAAGAAAGATATTGATTTACTTCAGACACATTTTGATGAATGAATGTCTTAATTTGATGGTTTTGAAGATTACACTCTCATTAAGTGTCACGTCTTCTCAACGTAACACTTTCTAATTACTATTATCTAACTTTGTAAAGCATCATTAATTACAGGCATTAATTACTGTAGTGTTTGCGTGGACTGACCTTATTCCGACCATCTAAGGACAGATGAATAATTACATCGAATAATAAAAAAAAATATCTCTATGTTCATGTTCAACTGATATTAAAATGTACGATTGTAGTACGAAAAAATTTGTCAAACTCTCAAAAATACAATGTTTGAAAAATATTTCTAAGGTTACAACCAACAAGCACTAATACTAAAACTTATGTCTTAAAAAACTATATAATTTTTCACGCATTTAAAAGATTACTACCAACACAAAAGCTAAACATTAGTTTTTGGGAATAAAAAGTTTGAAAAACTTTTATAGTTACAACCGTCGCTAGCATCTATATTCCAAGCACTACCAAGTCTGAATAAAAATAGATGAATTCCAACACAGCTAGATTGACAGCGAGATATACATTTGAATTACAAATAAGGTTAAATTTAACAGCCTTCATGTCATAAAGAAAAATATTGGTGTCTAGTTAGTAAAACTTCATTTTACAACATCAGATTGTGCATCAGAAGCACGTAGAGTTCATGAAATAATTAAGACGCACCTGTCGTTGTGGCCAATTAGCTTCTGGCTTACTCCCGGTGTTAGAGCGTAGGAAGCCAATTAAAATACGTCTAATAAACTTTTTGCGTACGTGTTGGAAGAATTTTGTAAACTTAAAAAAAAAGTGCAACAGTTGATCTGGAGATATCTTGGAGTATTTTCATGATAATGCGAGAAGCTAGGTTCATACGTACTCAGAAGAGATTAGACTTGATGAAAAAAATCCAGCTTGGTAAAATAAATTCCGCCAAAAAGGCTTTATTGGTGCATAAGTCTTTGCAGACTCGTATTCCCCAGAACTGAGAGCCATTTTCTGTAGAACCATAAATCGTGTTCCATCAATTTGTTATTGATGCAATATCGATTTCTTAATGGAGAAATCGACGGGGGGTCCATTATAGGGTAAGGTGGGGTAAGTGGGCCATTGGGGCAAGTGGGCCACTGGCATTTCCCGAATTATGGACGTAAAAAAAATCTGTTACAATATTTTTACGTATTTACCCCAATAGATAAAGGAAACATTATGGCATCATTTTCTTTTAAGTATGTAACAAGGTACAATCCTGTTTGTGAACATTTTTAAAATTGCATCTTTTCGAAATTCACCCCATCATACTATGTTTCTATTTTTTTTCAAACGGTTCATGATACAAAACAAAATGTTATATATTTTGAAAGTGCATATTACATAGTATCTTTTTGTAGTGCCATGTACTTGTGATGTTGATAAGGTTAAAAGAAAATTGGGGTGGCCCAGTTGCCCCGCGTTTGGGGTAAGTGGGCCACCACAATGGCGGGGTAAGTGGGCCAGGGGTGGCCCACTTGCCCCAACCCTTTAGTATACTTAAAAAAAAGTCATATTCACTGATTCATAGGGTTAGTCATATTCACTATTCATAGTCCTATTCATTGACATAGGCCAGTTTAAAATCTGTAGCCCTAAAAATTTTTTTACACTACATGCGAAAATGACAAGATGAAAATTAACGTATTTTTTCTTTTAGTAAGCTTGCATGCCAGAAAAAGTCGCTGTGGGTGAACTATTAAAGATACATCATTACTTTTTTTTTTCAAACATTCAAAATATCATGTAGATTATACCACTTATCCCACCATATCTCTACCAGTTATGTGTAAAAATATATTAGGGGGGTGGCCCACTTACCCCCCCTTGCGGGGCAAGTGGGCCACTCGGATGACCAAAAAGAAAAAATATTTTTTTAAATTTATTATTTGCCAATTTGTTTTAAGATTGCCATGGATACAGTAATAACAAATGAGAGAATGGACCACACAAAAAAATAAGTTGTTAGGTCTATTATATCCAGTGGTATGAGGGTCTAAAGTCGAATTATGCCAAAAAGGTGGCCCACTTACCCCACCTTACCCTATTACATTATACTTTTCGTTTAACTAACTGTTTAACAGTTGAATTAATTTTAGTTTTGTAGTAATTCTAAACTGCCCTCAAGTACTAAGTGTAATTTGTGTTTTCATACTTTAATTAACATCGCAAAAGAACACATATTTTTGCATACAATTTAAAAATACCTACAATTACGATACATCCAAGAAGATATTAATGAAATTTTAAAGAATCAAAGTTGTAATGAAATTTTAAGGAAGTTTAATATTTTTTGAATACTTTATTTTTGCCCCATCAGGTATTCAATGATGGTTTTAAAATAATTGTATTTCCTCTACATCAGGTATCAGGAAATGCTTTTGGAGACAACGATAGCCAGTAATTAGGGTAAGGTGGGGTAAGGGCCACCTTTTTGGCATAATTCGACTTTAGACCCTCATACCACTGGATATAATAGACCTAACAACTTATTTTTTTGTGTGGTCCATTCTCTCATTTGTTATTACTGTATCCATGGCAATCTTAAAACAAATTGGCAAATAATAAATTTAAAAAAATATTTTTTCTTTTTGGTCATCCGAGTGGCCCACTTGCCCCGCAAGGGGGGGTAAGTGGGCCACCCCCCTAATATATTTTTACACATAACTGGTAGAGATATGGTGGGATAAGTGGTATAATCTACATGATATTTTGAATGTTTGAAAAAAAAAGTAATGATGTATCTTTAATAGTTCACCCACAGCAACTTTTTCTGGCATGCAAGCTTACTAAAAGAAAAAATACGTTAATTTTCATCTTGTCATTTTTGCATGTAGTGTAAAAAAATTTTTAGGGCTACAGATTTTAAACTGGCCTATGTCAATGAATAGGACTATGAATAGTGAATATGACTAACCCTATGAATCAGTGAATATGACTTTTTTTAAGTATACTAAAGAGTTGGGGCAAGTGGGCCACCCCTGGCCCACTTACCCCGCCATTGTGGTGGCCCACTTACCCCAAACGCGGGGCAACTGGGCCACCCCAATTTTCTTTTAACCTTATCAACATCACAAGTACATGACAGTACAAAAAGATACTATGTAATATACACTTTCAAAATATATAACATTTTGTTTTGTATCATGAACCGTTTGAAAAAAAAATAGAAACATAGTATGATGGCGTGAATTTCGAAAAGATGCAATTTTAAAAATGTTCACAAAAAGGATTGTAACTTGTTACATACTTAAAAGAAAATGATGCCATAATGTTTCCTTTATCTATTGGGGTAAATACGTAAAAATATTGTAACATATTTTTTTTACGTCCATAATTCGGAAATGCCAGGGGGGGTGGCCCACTTGCCCCAATGGCCCACTTACCCCACCTTACCCTACTTGATTTCATGCTTTATATTGGTAAAACTTTAATCAATTAGCTCGATCCGTAGACAAATTTAACACATGGACATCTATTGTACTATTTTGCGTTGAAGAAACTGCTCTTTTATTACGAGACATGTTTTTATTTCGGACAACACAAGTACAAGACAAAACGATAAAAATTCTGCAAGTGTTAGGACAAACAATGTTTAGCAGTCACGTCTTAGCTAGCTCTGACAAAAATCTCTCGCCAAGGCAAGCACGAATTTTACACATTGCTTAAAACATTTCAGTTCAAAAAAAGTCAGTCATTAAGAACAAATAATTATTTACAAGAAAGTCATGTCATTACACTATATTAACTCTCTAGTAAATCATACTAATTTAATTCACAATTTGTATAGACAATTAAACTAGACTGTCTGCTCACAACAGGTCAAATCCTTGCAAATTGTCCACATTTTTCATGGGAGAAATATGGTTCCAGACGCTTGAAAGTTTCCTTTGTCCCGGTGAAAAATGTCATTTCAGCTTTTCATTGTTAAATTTGACTCCCAAATTTTTACTTTACATTGTTGCTCACGAACACGTGGGACGTAAATAAGCTTATATTCGTTGCCATGACTTCCAGTAGAGGAATTTTTAGAATATATTCGGCCTCTTCTCATTTGACTGAAGCTATTTCTGAGGCATGAAGTTTATTTTCATAAAAGATAATCACAATGAACCATGCATAAATGTAACAAGCGGGTCATAAAATATTTTATTTAGAATTTTAGACTAATAGAACGCATACAGAATTTCCCTAAGCTTTCTTACCCCATAAACGGCGATGCTTTTGTGATGGAATATAATCTGGACATAAGAGAGCTGTTGCATATAAAAGAGCTTATGTTATTTAAGACAAGAAAAATTAATACCCGATCTTCGCATGGGCCCGCATTAGAGGCACCGTTCCAATAAGCCAGCCGGCTCATCCGGAGTATCTCTCTCTCGAAGAATAATATATAACACTCACACTAACTTAACCCAAGTTAAGCTAATTGAATCAAAAAAGCTCTAACCATTTAATAAAGCAAAGGAACCTTTGTTACGAAGCACAGTAGCACAAAACCTATACCCTCACTGCAGTAGCCAAACTTCTTAAAAAAAGGTCATTTTCATAAATCTACTTGAACCCTTATGTATAGTTTTTCACATGCAAAACAGCCAGAAATTTCAGAAAGTCATACGAGGTTTTTTTCTTCATTCTCCTATGGTCTGTAAAGATAATACAGATCAAAATACACAAAGAGATTTTATTATCAAAAGAAATGTACAATACAGCTTGTTTCTCCGCATAAACCACCTTGACGAATAAGGAATTTATCATATCTATGAACAAGAGTAAAATACCCTCTTCATAAAATGTAGCCGCCAATGAATGTAAGGGAGTTGTGACGAGGACGTCAAATAACTGCCAACCTATAAACGGCCAGTGCAGCCAAAAATGTCCGACGAACAAAGCCTCGTGTACACTCTTAAAACAAACACTCCTAATTTAACTCACTCTGAGGGGATTTCACTCCTCTAGACTGGAAAATGCACTTCTCCTTTTGGAGTGGATCCTTTGTGTGTTAAACCTCCGACAGGATCACTCCAAACGAGTGGTTTTAACTCAGTCTGAGTAAATATGCATGCCTTTAGGGTGTCGAAAATGCACTTCTCCAACTGAAGTGGATTTCACTTTTTTGTTTTAAGAGTGTAGAGAGGAGAGAGTGCATGCTTAATGTGCTCCTTAAATCCCAATCCTACGTACGATGTCGTTATTAGCGGTTGCGCTTGGTGCCTCGTCACTTGATTTTTGAGTTTTAAATTACGTCGCCCTTCACCAATAACCCTCGTTTAGCTCTAGTCCGACCGCTAATTCAAACTAACCTATTTATCATGTCGAAAAATTGCTAATCGCCCACTGTAGAACTACGGAAATGCCCAATCTCAATGCTCAAAGTAAACAAATCATTGCTGTCTAACACACCAAACATTAATGTTGAGGTCCTGAACCCAACAACATGTTCCCAACCTTTTAGTAACACCTTTCACTACTGTCTTTTAAATTTATATATAAATCTTATTTATACTATTAAATCCTATTCTTGAATTATTCATATTTGCTAAGACAGCGTATCCACACGTAATTACAAAGTCTATTAAGATTCGAAACTGTGTTCCGAAACAAAATACTGGGGTTTGACCAACCCCAATACATAAAAGCAATCAATACAGGTAACCTCATAAAACTATAAATTACATTTCAACGCAATAATAAAGATTCTTCTTAAGGGGTCAGAGGAGTCCTAAAAATGTGCAAAGAAGGTACTACAAAACATAGTTTGATCTTTCATGTCATTTTTGAAATACTCAATAAATGAGTATAATTTTTTTATATGTAATTCTACAAGATTTATTTATTATAAAACAAGTTTTAAAATTTATGAAACTTTAGCCAAAACTAAAATAAATGATATTAAACATGAAGGTACTTGAACACACTGTGATTAGGCTTGCGCGGCAAATTGTGAGGTCAAAATTGAAAAAATAAATAAGAAAATGACTTTATATTGTACAAATATGTACAAACAAAGACTTATACCTAAATTCTCAGCTCAATTTTAATTAGAAATTATTTTTTAAAAAATTTAAAATCAAAATTTTTAAATTTTTATTTTTTTTAGAAAAAAGTTCTTAAAATAATTTCTAATTAAAATTGAGCTGAGAATTTAGGTATAAGTCCTAGTTTGTACATATTTGTACAATATAAAGTCATTTTCTTGGTCATTTGTTCAATTTTGACCTCACAATTTGCCGCGCAAGCCTAATCACAGTGTATTCAAGTACCTTCATGTTTAATATCATTTATTTTAGTTTTGGCTAAAGTTTCATAAATTTTAAAACTTGTTTTTAATAAATAAATCTTGCAGAATTACATATAAAAAAATTATACTCATTTATTGAGTAGTTAAAAAATTACAAGAGAGATCAAACTATGCTTTGTAGTATCTTCTTTGCACATTTTTAAGACTCCTGTGACCCCTTAATGGATATTTTGGGATTCGAAGAGCAATCTGAAGTTGTAGAAATTAACAGGCAGAAAAAACTAAATAAAATCACACACTATTACGTAAATGGTGCGAATGGAAGTGTTTCATTCATTGAGGATTTATTGGAAATATCCTAACAAAGAAGTTTTCTTCGTCCAATTGTCAAATGACTAGGCAAATAAAGTGATTGTCTTTCATTTTATTGATTTACGTTACTACTAATGATACATTTTATTAAATACGTTACTACTAACTGTAGCGTAATACGGTAACGTAAAAAACAATACTAATGAAAAGAAACAACATTCTGTGTTCTTTACAATCTGAATATCAATAATACATTTATTTATTTTACGAAACATAAATATCGAATTTCTTTTTTAAAAAAACACTAGAAAATGTGCTTAGTATACTTACGTATACAATATTGATTTAAATATTAGTAAGTTATTGATTGCCCAATTTAGATAAAGTATGATTGTCAATATCAATATTGAATATAATCATCATTTACTTAATGAAGTCACACATGTTTACTTCAAATAACTCTTTAAGTAAAAGTTATTTCCGTATTTTTCTGTGTTTTTTATCATTTAAGTCAAACAAATAAAGATATTCATGAAATTACACAGTCAAATAGTAATGACATTTTTTATTGTAAAACAAAGAACAAGCATTTATAAAAGTGGCATTGAATAAAAATAAGGCGTCACAACTTTAGAAGTTTTAGATGTAACTCTAAGCAGAGTAACACTCTAGAGTTTTACATATACGTGGACCTTCGTAGAATTTCTTCCACAATTTAATTTAACAGTTTTTCTTAATAATTTCCAAATTATAAACGAGATTGTGTTCTTCCCAGCTATACTCCCTCCTGTGATCATAGTAAAAAATTTCAATTGTTGTAGTTTCCTATAATTTCAAACGGCAACATCTAATATTTACAATACTCAAAAACTAATCTAAACAAGTTGGTTTGTTACAGAATCTGTCACTTACACCGCTTCCACACAATATTTACGCTCAACAGGAAACACACTAACAGCACCTCAAAAAGAAATTCACCAAACAGGATCTTTAGCTAGTTCTAATTCAAACTTTTATAAAGCAAAATTAATAATTGTCTTTAATATTCTTTTGAAGATTTGATAATCAATCTTTATCGTTTGCTTTTTCTTTTTTTTTTTTTTTTTTTTTTTGAAGTTCGAAGAATAATGATGTATTTTTTAAATAAATATCTTTTCGAAGACTCAAGTTTACATTTCGAAAAATAAATTAGTAAATGTTGCATTAAAATAAAAGCGAAACTTTGCATATTTTTATGCAATTTAGAATTTTTTATGCATCTTTCTTCATTCATATACAATGAAACTTCAAAATAACTTTATTGTGCTATTACAACAATCCAAATTGAATTATTACACAAAAATAATTTTTTTTAAGAATTTTATTTTTATTTTAAATAAAGTTTATCGTACGTTTGATGTCATGGCAACAGTGAAAATATTGAATAAAAATGGAATTTGCATGTTATTTCAATGTAGATAAAAATTTTAGTTATTTAAATTTTAAATAAACGTCTAATTAAAAAAATTTAAAGAAATTTGAAATGTAGCCTAAACTGATTTTTTGCTTCAAAATGACGTATCTCACTTGTTTGTGAGACTTTTGTGGTCTGTGAAAGTGGGTGACAGACGGACAGACAGACGGGCGGATGGACGGACGGACTGCACGATTATAAAACCTTCCACTTTTTACGTTATAAACGTAGTGTGGAAGCTAAAAGTTAATGAAAGTGTACGCATTTGCAGATAAATTTTGCCTGATATAAACTGTCTGACATTTTAAAGAGGAAAATGTTACTTAAATTTAATTAAGCAAGTTCCATTAATTTAACTTAAAAATTTATCGAACACAGGTTTATAGTTAATTATTCATTCAACCGTATTCTTATCTGTTACATTAAAAGTCATAGATTAGTATAAATCAGAACTGCAATGCGGTAAAGCAACAAATGAGTAAAAGGCACTTGTAACCAAATCAATTTCACAGCTCGTTCTATTTCGTCTCATAAAAAAATTGTCAAAATTAATCTCTTGATGAAAAAATAAGTGTTCATTGATGGTCAAAATTTTAATTTTTTTTTATTTTATTATGTCGCTAGATATTCTACATACTTAACATTTTCAATTTTATATTAAATAGATCAGCATAGACTTCAAGCAATCACACAATCTTAGCATATTTTAAAACCGATAAATTAAACTTATAAGTTTAGAACACTGTGGTATTTTTATACAATTTTAAAAATATTAAATACGTAATAGTTACGTAAATAGAAACATTTTAAGGCTACAAGTTTGGAATATGAACTAAAAAAACTTTTCTGTAACTGCTGCAAACCACTATTGAAATTAGTAATCTTAAAGTTTCAGAAGTGGAGTACAAGTGAAAGAAGTAGATTTATCTCTCAAAAGTAGAAATTTCCCTTGAAAAAAGTCATTTTATAAATTTCAGAGAAAAAATAACTTTAAACAACGCATACTACTACTTCGTTAGGGTGTACACACTTTTTACTGTTCAGCCTAAATAAAGTTCCCTTTATTTTCTTTTTGAAACCTGAAAAAAAATATAAAAGTCATCAGTAAGAAAGTGTAATTGTTAACTTTGATTGCGTCTCATTAGATAAAAATTTTGAAATTTTGTTTACTTTGGCTGATTAAAAGTCTCACTTAAGCTACCCGGAAATTATTTATAATATTACTGCTATTGATGTAGTTACTTAATTTTTTTGTCTGAACTGATTGAGAAGAGTTTAAAGAAGATGCTTGACTTTTCTAGATGTTCAGAGCATAACAATTTTGACGAATACGGTAACGTAACTCTCATTTGATTTAGTTAAAACAGGATAAAATATATAGAAGGCCTAAAAATCATGGCAAAAAAAAAACCTTAAACACAAAATCTGCAAACACATTCCCCTATAGAAATAGTAATATTTCCCTAACGAATGAAATGTACTGTATCATAGCATGCTTTTTAAAACAGTTTTTGCAAATAAAAGTTATCTGATAATTCAATGCCTGCCCAATTTGTGCCCGAGATCAATCTTACACTGTAAAAAAAGTATTTTGTTTTTACAAAAAAAAAAAACTGTCAACTTGAGTGCCAGGAAAATACTGTACAGTTTACAGAGAAATTCTGTTCATTTTATACGAGCGATTCATATCTTTCACGCAAAAGCTGTTTTTAACAGACAAATAATTGTAAAGGAAAAACAAGATTTTTCCTTCCCCCTGAAGGAAATCGAACTCTTCGTCAATCCAGTGACTGGTAGAAAGTGACTGGTACGAGGTTCTAACCACGAACTTTCATATATTTAGTCTAACGCCCTCCCAACAGGGCAATTTCAACACTCATAGTTTCAACAAACAGTAATAATGCTTTTTCAGTACTTAAGTAAAAGCGTAAAAAATTACTTTAAATGGCATTTTTGCAGAAAAAACTGTTTAAGAAAAAAAATCAGTAGTATTAATACAGATTTTTTTACAATGCATGCAGAAACCAATAACAATACATAGACAACATTTAGGGTGTGAACCTTCACAAAAGTCTCGACACCTTATACATTATTAATACGCATCCAGTTACTTTATTCCCCCTTAGTTAAATTCTAATTTATAATTACTTTATGATTTTAAATAATTGCATTTAGACGTTACAACGCTGTTTAGTACCGCCTCGGCATAGTGGATTTCGCATCTGAATTCCAACGAGTAGATCCCGGGTTCGAATCCCGGTTTGTAAGTGCATGGATGGAGTCCAGAATCATCGGCGGCTCTTGCAACCATCTTCTGTGGGATATCCACGGGTACGACAACAAGAACACTGCTTTGTAATATATTAGGAGAGGGTAGACTGAACAGTGAGTGAACAGGCCCCAGTGAATGAACAGTTGGTAAATACATTAAAAAATAAGGATTAAAAATCATTCCACTGGATAGATTGGCAACACTGACTTCCTCCCATCTCGTAGGAAGCTATCTGACATCTGATTGGTTGTAATTGGTCATTAATTAAAATCCAACATGTTTATTGAATGGACATTTTTGTGTTCATTCACTGCTAAAAGAACTGTTCATTCACTTGGATTTCGTACCTCTTTTTATTTGGACCCCCAAAAGACCCAAAGCAAAGAAGTATAAAGTCACCTCTTTTTTTTGTAGAATTTGCATGTAATGACAGATGTGTTCACATTGCTATAACCCAGAAGCAATATTTTCTTAAAATGTATAAATTTTCTTAAAACAAAATTCTGCTTCAGCGTCATTCACTGGTTAGTAAACCCTATATTGGGAAATTTTAAAGTTCGTATTACATTCGAAAATAGCAACATATTTAATCATTACAGATTCTCTATCACAACAGAGTAAAATAGTCAAGTCGCCTTCAAAAGATCTCTTCTTGTAATCAGGATTCCCGAGACGCAATCCCAACCCCTCGTTAGCAAAATCTTTTCAGTTCGGCGCAAAAACCTTACATCGAAACATCTACGCATACATTTTAAAAATACACTTTATTTATCGGAACTCGCGACATATATTTTCTCGACTTTGGCTACACATAATCAACTGCGGTAGAGAAGAAAGCCACTGATCAATTCATATCCACTTCTTCCTTCAAGGGAATTTCGAATGAGCTCCCAGAATAGAATAAAACTTTTTCCCAAAAAATCCATTACGCATTCATGAATGTAAGTCTTGACTATTTCTCCCAAATAAAATTTTTCTCCCGAAGTCTTATAATATTTTTTTATTCTCTTCGAAAGATCAATATATACTACCTGCGGTATATTAACCTTCTAAGAGGCCTGAAAATGCTCAAATTTTTATGGTTGTTTTCTTTGTATAGGTTTTAAATTTATTTTTCGAAATATCGTATTAGTTTTAAACATTTCGAATTCAATTTATTATTTTTTTAAGGTATGATTTCAAGATCTTTTCCAGTTGGAAAAATTGGAATATCAATAAGGTTTTATTATTTAATAAAATTTTAAAATGTGTTGTTATTGCTGGAAAAACTGGTGCATAAATTGAGGAAAAAGCCTGGTCTAACTCTCAGAAGCAGAAATGTTTAAGAAAAACAAGGTTCGAAGAAAACGTAAATCATTTTTATAATAGAAATAGCTTTACAGGCTTTAGAAGTTTTTCAGTTACAGATACAACGTTAAGCACAACAATTTGCATATATAGAAACCAGATCGGCCACAGAAGAAATTAAAAGCAATCAGGCTAAAAAAAAAATCATCCTAAATCTGGAGAATTAAATTTTATCCAGTAAAAGCTTGAGTCTATTTGCCTTAAAGATTTGATCTTAAAGATTCAGTTTTTGTACCAACTGTGGTATAATTATTCATATTTACTGTAGCACCAAAGGTTGAAAGCCTAATCAAGATACCCAACGTATCCTGTGTCCCATAATGCTATCTTACTTTCTAATTATGACTGTGTTCATAAAACATCTCTGCAATAATTAATGTAACTATGTCTTGCATTCCCATCAAATACTAATTGTTCCTTACCATCCTTATTTACCTTCTGTTATAAGTAGAAATTAAAAGTTTAAAAAACTAGGCTAAATAACAAGAACTAAAGTTTATCCTGAAAAAGCTTACGTTAATTTACCAAACAACTTCACGAAAATCGAATCTTTATTATACCAATCTTGGTATAATTCTTCATACTTACCCTAACATCATAGGGTTAATAAAGATATCCCAATGTACCCTGCTTTCAAAAATGCTGTCATGCCCCTTAACTATAATTTTACGTAAACTCTTAATATAGCTATAATTACTTACCATGACTATTGTCCCTTAATAACTTGTTACTATAACTATAGTCCCTTAATAACTTATTACTAGAACTATAGTCCCTTAATAACTTCTTACTATAACTATAGTCCCAAAACTATAATTTCATAAAACCTCTCTGGAATAACAACGCGATTCGTTCATCAAACTCTAATTAATCTCATCACCTTATTTGCCTTCTGTTATTAGTATAAATTGAAGGTTTAAACAACTAAGCTAAATCTAAAAAACTCAAGTTTAGCCATCAATAAACCTTGCGTTAATTTACCTAACCACTTCATAATAACCATACAACTTTCGTAACAACTCCGGAACAGTTTCTCATGTTTACCCCAACATCATGGGTTAATATCTAATAAAAAGATATCCCAACTTACCCTGTGTACCAAAATGCTGTCTTATCCCCTAACTACAGTTTTTTTAGCATAAAACATCTCTGCAATAACAACGCTATTCCTTCATCTCAAATACTAATTAATACCCATTGCTTTTATTTACCATCTGTAAAAGTAGGGATTAATAGTTTAACCCCATCTAAGCTAAATATAAAGAACTAAAGTTTATCCTGTAAAAGCTTGCATTAATTTGCCAAACAACTTCACGAAAATCGAATGATTAGTACTAACTCTGGTATATAGTTTGTCATACTTACCCTAACACATCATAGGTTAATAAAGTTATCCCAACGTACCCTATTGCCCAATAAGCTGTCATACCCCCTAACTACTGTTTTATATGCATAAAACATCTCTGCAATGTTTGCATTCCCACATCAAGCACTAATTGATCCCCTCCCCTTTATTTGCCCTTCCATAATTGATGTCGATGCGGCTGCTCATAATCAGAAACAAAAGCACATAACTCATGATCTCCTACAGGGGGCCATAAATTATAAGCTTTATGATTCATCCTCTTGGGGCCACCGAAAAGATTGGACTGGCCCCGGGCCCCAATTAAAGGAGGAAAATGGCTATTTGCCTTTTTTTGCTGTGATTAGATCAGAATGCCTCTGGTGGTTTAGTGGGAAGAATCACCGATGACCCATAGAAATGTTATGTAATTGATTGGACATCTTTCCGAATTCGATACAAAGATAATAATGGTCAGTTCAGATGGCATACGTTGTTGAAAGTATTGCGGATGGGGTCGAAAACGGAGGTGGAGATTTTACGTTTTCTACACTTATTACAACGGCTGATTCTAAAAAAGTAGTTTTACAACATTGGCCCGTCTTAGTGTTTGAAGCACATCTACATTCTTCAGACTACAAAATTCATACTAAAAGGGCGCGGATTTCAAATTTGATACACTAAACTCCGTGAAACCCTAACATGGGTAAAAACAAAGAATAAAAAGGCAGTGGGAAAAGCGCGGATGGTCCGTTAGTTGGAAACTCTTTTAAGGTAATATTTACATACAAAATGATCTGACAAAATGATCTGAATACAATTTAACCAAAATACACTTTTCATTCTGATAAAATTGCCAAAACTTCTCAAATAATATTCAAATATGTTAGACCTTAAACGAATTTAATGTTTTAAACATGTTTTCTGGATGGGTTCAGAAATAATTTATAGAACTCTTTCCATGCGAGGAAGGATCTTTTCCATATCATATTTCTATTTACCCAACTTAGGTTGTCAAGGAGTGTTGTTCCCATTACCAGTTATACGCCATAATAATTTTTTGAGAGAATAATTGCACATCCGCAAATGTGGCAGCCGCTAGGTTTTTAAAGTTATTGGAACTGCCTTATTAGGCTTAGGCATGCAATTATCTAAATGTTTGCATTGATTTATTGTGAGGTAATTGAAAGTTTTCTGTTATTCTGTGTTCTTGCTTGTAAATAATAATTCGGGCTCAATAACGTTTAATACGTGAAAACTAATACTCTACTCTCCATGATTTCTTTGACGCAGATGTAATTGCAACCTAGCCGAAATTCAAGCAAAAGAAAGTTGCATCTGCTACAAAATCGTAAAAAGTAGTTGTGAGGGATTTAAAATCGAATATAAACTCGGGGAATTCAAGATAACTCAGAAAATTCAGAGCAGAAAACTATCCGCTTTTTTAATAGGCTACTTTACATTACGGTCACGGATCATCTTTATCATATCTCATATCACTTCATTAAGTATAATATTTTTTATCCATAGCTTTTTTTTATATACTAAAGCACATTTCGGCAGATTGCAATCAGTGCCACACCAATATTTCTGTGGTTAATTTAATTGAAATGTTTTTATTAGTATCATTATTTCATTTCTTTGAATCTTTTGTTGATGATAATAAATGGCTTATAGCACATATACCATAACCTTAGAATAGGGCAACTGTACACATCTGGGCCTTAATGAACCGTTCCCCTTGGTTTTATAGCCTGCTTTTTTTCTGACCAAGCTTCGTCGAGTCCTGAAATCAAGTTAATTGCAGGAATATAAAACGCATAATTATAGGTAATAAATATTATTTCATTTTTTAGAGGTCGAAAATAACATAGTCGTAATGATATCGAAAAGACATTTGAAGATCATCAGAGGAGATTGTGTGCTAAAGCCATTGAGGACGACGCACACATACACAAATGACAGATGTTGCCATCAGTCGCCACCTCCACAATTTAGACATGTCCCTGAAGGGGAGGGAAATTTTCTCCAGGGACCTGTACCAGTGGGAAACTGCGCAATGACCGCCCACAGGAATTTTGAGCCCAACAGATTTAATAGACCCAACAGAGATAATGTAATGAGCACGTACTCCGCATATACTCGACACACAAACATCCATGCTTCAACGGGATTTGAACCCGGACCCAGCAGCTCCGAAGGCTAACATCTCAACCACTGCGCCGCCGGATCGGCCACATTACAATGTAATGAAAGGTAATCGATTCCGGCTGCCTGTTTCTAGCCTCCTTTAGGAGCTTAACACAGCCAATAACGCTTCGTGATTTAGAACCCTGGTCAAGTGACGAGGTCGACACCTGAGCGGGAACCCAACCCCTACCACATTAAATCATTAGAAAAGTACAAAAAATAATATAAACCAATTATTTCAGTTAACCTGCTGTTCTTGTGAGAGTGATGTAGTTCGGGGAAGGGGGGGGGGGGGGAATCCTACTTAGATTGTACAAAGACAGAGAAAAACTAAATCCACAAAGGAAACAAATGCTAATAATTTTCTATTTCTGGACCCACCGGCAATAAAATTAATTATTCCCCATCGCAGCGACATAAAAGCTCCCAAAATAGCCCAAACCTTCCAACAATAGTAGAATGAAAAAATTTACAACCACTAATAAAACCCAAAATAAAAAAAACTACAATTCCATGATGCGTATGCGTAATCATTCACAGCTACACACGCAAATCCGTTTTTTTTTATTGCAAGCAACAATCGTCACTTTTTTATTGTTTGCTATTCGATTTATGGAAATTTAGGCAAAGATTCGCATAAAAAAAAAGAATACCTGTGCATGCTCCAAGTATAGTGAATCAACTGTGTACACCTAACACCAAGGTTATTTAGCGCCGTCGCGTCGCCAAGGCTAAAAACATTGTCATACTAAGAAGGGTTTTTTTATAGAGATTTGTTTCGATGCATATATATACAGACAACAATAAAAAAACTAAATTTCCATTGGTCCTCTTTTGCATTTGACAAGGTATTAACTGAAATTATTATTAAAAATTATATGTTTGAATTGATATTAGTAAAACAGATTATATTAATATTGGATATATATTTTGATCAATCAATAGCATAGACTGAGCATACTAAACAATTAAGTATGGAGACACACAGACAGTTTCGCTACATATATATACAGTCAACAATAAAAAAAAACTAAATTTACATTGGTCCTTTTTTGCATTTGACAAGGTATTCTGAAAATACGTATTATTAAAAATTAGATATTTGAATTGATATTTTAACAGACTATATTGGATATCCATTTGATCTATCAATAGCATAGAGTGGGCCTACTAAACAATAAAGTATGGAGAGACACAGACAGTAAGTATTTTACATCTTTGGTGTCAACATCAGTAAAAAAAGCGTTATTTTGGCTGTTCATAAAGGCGGTTAACCCATAGGTAATTAAAAGAAATGTATCATTTATATACAATTCTCTGTGCATATGCATTCTCTCTGAAAGTCAGTCCCTCTGCATATTGTAAGATGCTTGTAAAAGTCTTCAATAGCAACATTATCTCCTGACGTTTAGACTACTTTTTTAAAAATATGAACTAAAAAAACAACTTTGGTAGTATTTTTGTGTATATCTGAAAGAAATAACTATAGATAGCAAGTAAAATTTGGCATAACATACCAAATTTTTTCAAATATGGTCATTTTATGCATGTTTTTGGCAGTTTTTTGTCAAAAACTTCGATTAGGCTAGAAAAAACTGTTCCACCTATTAAGAATATAAAACCACCAAGTTAAGCTGTAAACTTATGTCTAGGGACTATACCTAAATTCAAAAGAATTCATTTAAAAATAAAAATTTTATTAGCAGTCGAATAAAGACAGTCTGATTTTTACGGTGTGTCAAAATGATTAATAGGCCAAAAACAAAATATAAAAAAAACATATTTCTTGCAATTTTTTTAGGTATATTCCCTAGACAACAATTTCTTAAATTGGTAGAAAAAATAATTATTAAGTTTTACCCAACATAGTTATCTTTTTCCAATTGAAGCTATTTAATGAAAAAGTGAAATGCGAGAAAAACGCATTTAAAGTTTCAACATCTGGTTGATACTAGTGCTACTTACCTTTACTAAATTAATGACAGCGTTTGTTCTAATTACGACACATTTAAATAAAGACAGTTTTAGAAACAAGAAAACCTGGGTAATTGTATAAATAAATAAAAAAAAATCAACTTTTCCAAAGATGCCATTTTCAACGTGTGGAGATACCTTAAAGTGGTTTACCGGTAAAAAATAGGTGATGCAGTTGTTTTCGAATGGATCGCGGAACATTGTTCCTCATGTTTAAGAGCAGTTGGTGGGAACTTTTATGTGTTTTATAACGTCAGATTCGGGATAGGAAAGCAACATAAAACTGAGTTAGGGAATATCTAATGGCTAGTTGGCTGAGTGGACTACTTAGGGAGCCTGAATTCGCATAAAAGAAGTAAAAGTGATACACCAGGAGATACAACTACCGTTGGCAGGTAAACTGCAGCACAGCATTGAATTGGACCATTTTTAACCTGAAACAACGAGTCTTTTGTATACTTTCTTGAAAGTTATGTTCTTGAGTCCAAACAGCAATGGTCCAAATCATTTGCCTAAACTAAAACTAAACTCCTCGGCTCAGCAGCCCGTTACAGGGCCAAGGCCTGCCGTGCCCATTTCAGCCGTCGTGACCTGCTCTGGGATGCTGGGCGTCCCCGCCGGTAAGGTGGTCAGCCTCATGTGGAACACCCAGTGCTTAGTTCCCAAGCACGCTTGGTACCCATTTTATCGACCCATTCAAAGGATGAAAGGATGGGCCAACCTCGCCGAATCCGAGATTCGATCCCCGGACCTGTGACTTGGCAATGCGAAGCTCTAAAACTAAGCCACTCTCGAGACCTAAAATTCATTTGTCTAGATATTGCAATATTTACCTGCCCACAGCAGAAAATCCCGTAAACTTGAGGTTGAAAGCTTTAGTTCTTTGGTTAGTTTTGAATTATCGTCGCTACACGAGGGCTATTGGCGACGGGCGTCGTATTTTGAGGTTGAGGTTGAAAGAGAAATTTGTATAATCGTCGCACTAGAACTACACGAGGGCTTTTGGCGATGAAAGAGAAATTAAAATAAAACAGTAGAATAATGCAAATAATTTTTACTGTATGCGAACGTAAGAAAATTACTTGGGCAACTAACTGCCGTAGGAGGGTAAATTGTAGCAACCACAACAATATTTTGGATCATTATTGCTCTAAAATACTAGTATTTTACAGTATGGATTTATCATCGATTCTAGTAATTGAGTTCTTTCCACAATGGTCCAAGTCATTAGACTCGTTTCTGCAGTTTACGTGACCACAGACAGGTGTCGGCGATCGTCACTTGATTGTGATTGTAAAATATGGCGTCCGTCGCCATTATCCTTAGTGTAGCTCTAGTGTGACGATAATTCAAACAACTAACCTCTGAAACGTCAGACTAACGCATATATTTGCATATGATGATGGCCATTGATCATATTGTGGTCAGTAATTAATGACGTTTTCCTTAACGAACAATTACTGCATTGTCCCTCAACTGACTGTATTGATAAGTTGCATTAATTCTGCAGTTAGCAGTATAGTAGTTGTATTCAGATTTGTATAATAAATTGTTGTCTTAATAATATGGATAATTCACTTCCAATATACCAGATTATTTGAAATTACACAACAGAACTATTTATTATGAATATGAGAAAATACTCGTTCCTGTCAATTCTAAACTTAATAACCTCACTAAGTTTTCCTTAATTACGCTCCTAATACAATAACATAACTAATATTGGAGTAGCCCAATAATATCGAACGCAATGTGGTTTGACAGAGGTGTTAATGATAAATTCGTCAGAAATGATTAGTTAAAAAAAAAGAGTTAAAATTTAAAAAAAAAATCTACGCACAAAACCACTGTTATGCAATACAATGCTGTTACATACCACAAGCAAAATATTTTTATTTCTAAAATTATAAATAAAGGGAATCAAGTACACTCTTAAAACGAACGAGCGATTTTAACTTAGTCTGAGTTAATTTCACTCCTAAAGTCTAGAAAATTCACTTCTCCCATATTAGTGGATCCTTTGTGTGTTAAACCGCCGCCGACAGGATCACTCCAAACGAGTGATTTTTAACTCAGTCTGAGTTAATATTCACTCCTTTCCAGTGTCGAAAATGCACTTCTCCTACTGGAGTGGATTTCACTCTTTTGTTTTAAGAGTGTAGTGTACATATTATAGTTCAATAATAACAAAAAGAAATTTGCAGAGATGTAGTAAATGCAGAGACTTTCAAAATACAAAAACATATTAGTTTTATCTTAAGCAAGAAACTTAACTAGAAACTATTACATTTTCTTTCATAGGCCTCGAAATAGCTTTATGTGGAATTGAAGATATACCTCATAAATAATCCCTCCATAAATAATCCCATTCGTCAGTTAATCGCAGTTACAACCTTTCCAAACCAATAGAGGCCGGCTCAGAATGGAGGATCTAAACTTTTCCCCTTTCTATACTTTCTCTCAAATTCAATAAACTTTTTGCCAAACGCGACAAACAAAAATTATGTGATTTCCTCCGCCGAAATGAAAAATCCTATCTCCGTAAACAAGATAGAGAATCTCTTTCATTTTTGTTTACCGCCTACTCACAGGAAGTTCGGACTGAACCACAATTCTGTGTTCGAAATAGCTTTATGTGGAATTGAAGATATACCTCATGCCTCCTCCACGTGAGGATTTGCTTCGGGACCTGTGTGTGAAGGGATTGGACGTCTCTACTTTTCTTTCAAGTATCTGAAAGTTAACAGATACTTGAAATAAGATCCCCGTGAGCAATCCCTTTTGAAGGAATGTGGTATTAGTCTGAGTAACGAATTTAAGTTAAAAATATAAATATAACCATTAGAAAAATAGTGTTACATATGCGATGAATGAAATTTTTTGTACAATGAACAACTGGAACGTCCATGCCTACAGTGATTTGGAAGGTTCAAAATACAAGTGGACCACTTTTTGTCATTTTCGAGTTCGCAGTACAATCATACACCATGTAGAATTTCAGTGCAATAATTAAAAAAGTCATAGTTAATATTCGCTGCGTGGCTAAATGTAAAAAATTACTTCTTTACTTTAAACCTTTGAAGCACAAATAAGCTTTTTATGGACTTGTTTCACTTGTATTTTGAACTCTCCATTTAACGTCTACAAGGGATATTATTCATCGGACTTTTAAAAGTTTTGATTTTTAACGAACTACCATTTTTTTAATAAGAAAATTGTTTTGACATGAAGGGAGTTTTTGTGTATCTGTCAGTCAATACCTCCTTACACTTTCATTTAAACTGGCTAATTTAAAAAATTGTTTGTCTGAAATGTATGACGCCGTAGTTTTTTTGTCTGCCCTACCTAGTACTATAAATATTTCTGTGATTGTTAAAATAACCCGAGATTTGGCTATTTTAGATATCTCAAAATTCATTTTTTTTGTATAAAAGTGATATTGTGATATCAAAAATCTACCTTTTACACTTTGCGTCCTTCTATCTGTCATTTGTGAAAATTTCCATTACTATTAACGTTTCAGGAAAATTGGCTTTTTTAGTTTTTAAAAAAATATTTTATGAAATACAGTCATGGCATATTAATAAGGTTTTTATATAATTTATCACTTTCTTTATTGTGGTACTAACTATAAAGTACCTATATCCTTACTTGCAGAGATCTTGAGCATGAAATAACATCTACACAGAAAATAGAAAACCGGAAAACTTTATTCAAACGCCATTAAACTTTTTCTATAAAACCTCTACTCGCTAGCTGTTGCCACGCAGGACAAAATGAAAATAAATACAACTTTAACATTTTTCACATATTCTCCTGATACCAGTTCGTGTGAAGAGGTTATCGTTTTAAGCATATGCTTCAGTTAATAGTAAGGAAATGGCCAAATTAAATTATTTAACGAGACTAAAATATTTAGCAACTGCAATGTACTAGGAATCAACTTGGCCGAGATAAAAAAAAATATGTTGATCAATAGAGAATTCAGATTCCAATCTCTTTTTATTATTCAAACCATCTTTAACTCGTTGTTGTTTTCCAGTGTATTTGAGGCTGTTTAAAAGTAAAAGGAAACCCAAAGCAAACCTCAAGACATTTGGACACCATCTTCAATGCGCATCATCCTCTCCATGAATCTATGTCTCCATGTGAATGAATGTTTAATTTGATTTTTTAAGCAATATCCATTCATAGGATGGTACTGTTAAATAAGTTGATTAACCAAAATTCTATCTTAAAAATAAATAATATGTTACAGACACTAATTAATTTAAAAGAAAAGTAATTAGAAGAAATTTAAATAAAAATTTTATTGATTTCTAAAATCTAATGAAAACTAAAAATACAAATGATGAAAGAGGAGACAAACATAAAATGTAGTTGAATATCCAATTTGGCATATTGTGAGTACAGGTGACTCAAACTTCAATTATAACTTCCAATCGGTTTTGAAATGAAAAAAAAAAGTATATAATATAATATTCAAGTAGATCACAATATCTTACGAAATATGGAAAATGAAACATTAGCATAAGTTACTTACATTTTAATTAAAAATAAGATTAGAAATTGACTCTTGTTGAAATTTTTTAACTCATTTTGTAATATCATATACACTATATAAAGAAACAAATATCCATTTAAAGAAGTGGTGAATTGTTAAACATAGAATAGTACTTTTAAACAACATTTTTGTTTGTTAAAAAAATTAATCATTTTAGTAAGCATCACAAATACACAAAAAAAGTTAGTATAATAATTCATGTTATTTTTTTTTTCAATAATATTGTGGTTAAACATAAAAGTTACAAAACAAATAGCTAACAATTATTAACTTTGATTAAACTTTACCAAGTTAAAACCAAAAAAAAAAAATTTTACCAAATTTGTTTCCACCAGAAATTACAATGACTTTTTAACGAACAAAATTGCAATAAATAAAAGAGCCATTAATAAACCATCATAAATATGAAAATCATTGCATAGACTTCACTTATTGTGATTTAATCCAAATATATGTGATTGTAAAGTATCAATTATAAACACTGCTAAAAATTGACATAATTAAAAACTTAACATAATAACTAATCATAAAATTTACAATAAAACTTTATTGTAATTGAAAAGAAAATCAATGCATTACAAAAGATGATAAATATATCAATCAATGTTTAAAGATTTTAAACAATATAATAAAAACAAAACAAATATGAACTTTTAAAATTAAACATTTTTTAAATGGCAACAAAAATATGATGAAAAATAACTTAAGGAGAAAGAAATGTTTTTTCCTTCTCATAATGCTGCAAGTATTTAAACAGCCTGTTTCTATACCTGTAAAAAATATAAATATTATTAAAAAATTGAATTTTATTAATTAAAAAAAATAGATCAGTAAAAATCATTAAAAGTTTTAAATTATGAGTAATTAGACATTAAGGGAAGTTAAGTGGCAAGAATGACATAACGTAATTTACTAAATTACTAAACAAAAAAACTAAAGAAAATGAAGAGTTTTGTATACAACGTTTAAGAGGAAATGGTACAGGTTGAAACAAGTCTTGATGTGTTAATCCAATGGGAAATATTTCCCAAGCCAAATTGTGTCATGTTAACACACATTTGTAATACTATACAATATACTAATATTTTATAGTGTGATAGTAATATTTTAACTTTAGTTTTTCCATATGATAAAGAAAGCTGGGTTACAGGGCCTCACTTTTTAAAATAGCAAATTAAGAATACTTTTCAGCAGGTTTTTTTTTCTGTTTTTTCTTTACTATTTTAGAAAATTATAAATTATGCAAGTTTTAAAAATGAATTGCATATATTCTGTTTATTATTTAAACTAATATTTCAAAAGAGCATAAGTAAAAAATTATGAATTTGTTATTTGAAAACAACGTAGGTGGAGGGGGTCTTGGCAGACATTTAAAGAGGGCTCATTTTGACAGTCGACACCAATGGATAAAGCGGTTCTGTTAAAACCAAGAAAAAGTTAAAAGAAAGAGAAATTGAAAAGTACAGGGGAAGAACTCCTTCATTGGGTGGGAATCTGTCAGCATCAGGTCAGCTTGGCAAAGATAGCGAGTCATCGAATAAACTGGTGTGGAGAAACCAATTTGAACTTGGTTCTCATCACACAGCACACAGGTTTACTATTGCCAAAATCAAGATTCATACCAGTCATTAGTCTGACTATAGAACTGCTGAAGAAGAACCAAGAAGAACCAAGGAAGAAACTGGTTTCTGATCTCCACTACTCGCCAAGAAGACCTCAATATGGACAGATTCCCAGTTGATGAAGATTTTTTTCTCCTGTACTCTTCTATTTATGCAACCATGCTGCTCATAAGTTATTTTACTCAAATGACAAAAAATACCACCTCAGACTGCTGATATTGTTCCAGAATTCAACAGTAGGTGAGATCCGAGTTCACATGAAGTTTGGCCTGCTTTTAGTTGAAGCTGCCCATCAGGGCAGGGAACACAGATGTTGTCATTCTCAAAGAAACCAGAAGGACATTCAACTAAATGGAAAAAAACATAACATGTTTATCCAGAACATGCTTCTACTTATAATAAAGTAAAATTAAGTAAACTTTGAATTTATTTTTAAAAACTTTATACAATTCTTTAAATAATAGTTAAAATTTTCAATATTAAAGAGATAAGCTCTGACAGTTTGCCTATATTTAACAACAAATGATAAAGTTGTAGCTTATACATACACAGAGCAATGTGTTTATTGATATGTCTTTCAAAAATTCTAAAAACAAATCTAAAAGGTCCAACTGAATTTGTTCTACTCAGCATCATCTAAAGTATAATTTAACTTTGAAGCATGGTAAGTTTTCATTCTTAAGCATGCCCCTAACCTTAAGAGTTAAAAGCATCAACTTTTTCCATTTTAAATGAAGTGTAGAAGCTATGAAAAATAATTGGCAAAGAGTAAAGTTATCAATTTTACAATTACTTGATGCTATTATTTGTGGATTATCCCCAATGGTGTGCTAACATTGCAAAACTAATTACATGTTTTGATTGAATTAAAGCACACTAGAGCTACACAAGGTTAAAACTTACCACAAGCATATGATGTTTCATCCACAGCATAACCATCTTCGTCACATTCAAGCACAAAACGTCCACGATTAAAGGAGCGCATATTAACATGAATGTCCTCAAGGGTCAAATTTTCTCGCCATTCACTGCTGCTCTTAATAGCATTCTGTGTTGTTGTTAGTATCTGCTCAATCCATGTTTCATATCCAGGAATATCTTTAGGGCCAGGAGGTATGAAAGCCATCTACAAAGTATCCCACAATTAATGATTCTTAAAGGGACCTGATTTTCCAAATACAAAACTAACCCCTCCAATTATAACCTATTGGGAAATTAGATGGAGATTTTCATGACTAGCATCCACAATTTATTAACTATTGCTTCGAAAGTTGTTGGTATGCTTAGGTAGCAAAAAGCCAAATGATTTAAAACCAAAAAAATATGTATTAGGATAAAAACAACTAGAATTAAATTTATCTACAAAAAATAAAGATGTTGCAGAAGTAATGTGCCGTAAGGGCCAGAGAATAACGGCTATGTGTAGCCAGAAAGTGAGTGGTGTGCCTTATGCATCAAGACACCAATACATATCAACTTCAAAATTTGCCTAAGTAGAAAAGTTTGCGGTGAATGGCCTAATTGGTGGTTACAGTCAGAACAAGAGCTGCAGTTGGTTCAAGAACAGAAGATCGGGCTGGATGAAAGGGTTCCGATGTGGAGTGTCCAGAGACATAACATAGAGTGGACTGCGCATTGGCAAACCTAAAGTGTCCTAAACATCTAACTTACACAGTCACATGACTGTGTCGCGTTTGGCTCGCATCTATGGCGAGTTTACCATTTGGCAAGTTTTCCCACAACGACCTGAACACAGAGGCCGACAATCTAATGTTATGATAAAGAAGCTTGGAAAGGAGCAAGGATGACTCGCTAGTATTTTAAGATCCTCTTAATAGATATCGGATTATTTCATTGATTTTGTGCGTCTATTTAAGATTACTTGAACAATTGAATGTGGACTCTTTATTAAAAATTATTTTAAAAGAACATTAGTAGGTTTATGTAAAGTGTTGCTGTAATATAAGTTGGTTATTGACATGGTGAATATTTTCTGCCGTCTCTATAACTTTCGTTCTAACGGTCCGATTTAAAAAAAATCATATATATATATATATCTTTTTTTTTTGAAATATTGCTTCTTCCTTTATTTCACCTGGAATAAATCAACTTTCTAAAACACATCAATATATTCCAAATTCAACAAATGCTCTATTTTTTAAATATAAATAACTCAAAAACTACGATTGCAAAAACAGGTTTCGTTTTGACCAAATTGTAAAAAAAATATTCTACTTCTAAGCTGTCAATGTTCAGACCATTAATTTAACTGACTTGGCCCAAAATATTTATTATAATTAGAGTTCTAACAACGTTGATTTAATAATGAATATGATTCTTCAGTATAAAAGAGCTTTTAGAATAAATCCCCTCGATAGAAATTATAGTTTAAGAAGAACACACAATTACTAAAAGTATGCAGAACTAAATAAATTTTACCGGTGAAAGTGTGACTAATCCTTTTTTATACCCCTCTTTACAATTAGGAATTCACAAGCATTTGCCATCTTGCACAAAACGTTACTGAATTAAGAGTACAACATTCACGATTGTTAACATGCTCAGAGATTAAAAGAATGTAATTAAATATTTATTATAAAAGCCAAAAGAGAAAAATACCAACAATGCTCAAAAAATCGTCTGCAAAAACATTAAAAAAAATTCAAGCTGCCGTTATTGGTAGAAACCCACGTGACTTGGACATTGATGGTAGTCTCCACTTCGGTTTGCTAGCTGATATTCAGGTCTTGTGACAATTTGGAATAGTTCGAAACGAAACAGTAGCGTTAAGTTGCCATATGTAGCAACCTTTCCCCTTTTGGCGATTTATGATGTTTAGGACATAATGCTAATTTGCAAGGGATGGCGGGTTTTTTGAAAAAAACGGTTTTCCATTTTCCATCGGTTTTTCCCTAAAAAACCGGTTTTCGGTTCCGAAGGGCTTCATACAAAAAAACCGGTTTTCAGTCAAAACCGGGACCACCAGTTTTTTGAAAACCGGTTTTGGTTTTCCATCCCTAAGCTGCTTTACTATGAATGCGCAGTCCACTCTATGTTATGTCTCTGGGAGTGTCATTATGTTTTTTTAAATTGTCTCTAATTTAGTTAGATTATTTTAAATAAGCTGAAGTAGCAAAACAATGTTTTACCGTTGATTAGAAAATAATATTTAAGATTTTGCTACATGCAAACGTGGTGCTTATCAATAACTAAGCATACCAACAATTTCAGAAACATAAACAATAAGTGAACCATTGTGGATGGTAGTCATGATACACTCCACCCAATTTCTTCTTAGTTAACATTAGGGAAGTTAGTTTTTAAAAATCTACATCCCCTTAAGAGGGCATTTGATTTCATTATGAAATGGTTTTGAATTGAAATACAGGAAAATTTGCTTAATATATGATGTATGTAAATGAATGTACTAATTTAATTGAAAATGGGCAGTAACTAAAAGATGTTTTACTTCTGAAGCACTTTCTGAATACAAATTTTTTTAGGGCACTTCATGTATATTTCAAAATAATACAGTTAGTAAAATTATTTAAATCAATAAGAGGTCGATGCAATGCTAAAATAAACCCAGTACCTGAGAGCTAAATTTTTATGCTCAAACTCAGTTTGAAAAATTTAATTTAAAAAAGTATTTGAAACCTTCAAAAGAAATTTGAGCATATTTTCTGATTGATTTTAATTTTGACGGCATTTTCTGCTTTTTTTTGTAGAAGATTTATCTAAAACTAAACAATACACACTAACCAAGGATATAACTTATAACTTAAACAAATAAATTCTTACTTAATTATTACAAATACACAATTAGAACCATATTATCAAAAAAATAAAAACATAATTGGAACTAAATTATCACAAAACATCAAACCTGGAGTGTCCAGTTCACATTAATTATACTGTTATTCTGCATTAGATCCTCAGAACATCCAATATAGTAATTAGAGTCACAGTCCACAACTTGACATTCCTTCTCATTGATATTAATCAATGCTAATTTTATTATATCCTTAAGGGAGTCTTCATTGCTGGAATCACAGGTACTAGTACTAGCATTAAAACTCAACCAGACGTGGACAGATGTATTAGGTAGATGTCCTAAAATGAAATTTATCAAATGTCTCAATTGCTATCATCAACTTTAAAAAAATAAGTGATCACATTCATATAATATTAATCTATATGCAATATGTTTTATAATAACCTATTGCATATAGATTAATTTAATTTTAAAAATCAATAAGGAAATTAAAGTTACTAAATCCTATTTTTAATATATTGTACGGTGCGGTTACTAGACTAATAAAATCTGTCGTTGAACATATACTGTAGAATACAACAATTTTCTAATCACCTAAATGTATACCAATTTAGATTAAAAAAAACCATCTCAGTCCTTGATTTAAATGTTATGACCACACATAAATTGCATTTAATTTTTCAAAGATACCTTTAGAAAAAAGTTTATAATATTTTTATTGCATAATTAATAACAATAATAGGATATTTACCAAGGCATTCAGGTAATTTAGTTGTATTGTGGGCTCTCTGATAGTCCCACAGGCCGTCTGTACCATCACATTCAATACTGCCTTTCAAGAGTGTTTGGTATTTAGAGGAGAATCCATAGCTTTCGATGCAACCCACAGAACATTGTGTAACAGGTTTTTCTGTAGAACAATTGATGAAGCCTCTGTTTGGAACTGTAATTTGTCCACAAGGCTTAACTGAGAACAGAAAATAAATTTCATTGGTGCTGCTATATACTATTTTGCAAATTATATTTGTAGTTAGATTGAAAAAATATATGGATTTTTGGAAGTTAACGTTTTATTCTTTGTAAGGAATAAGTATTTTAAAACTATCAAATAATTACTGTACAGCTTAGTAAAAGTGTTTATCAAAAGCTGAAAAACACATTTTCCTTATCATCATCTTTTGTTAATTAGTGTATGAGAGCTAAAATATGTTTTAGCTCTACTACTATTGACATCTACTATTGACAAACTATAATTATTTTAAATACTTCAAAAAATCAAATTTTAAAGCTAAAAAATTCACCAAGCAGAAGGTGCATAATCAAAATTATATGCCTGTTGTATTATCTGCAGTGGGCAGGCAAACTGCAATAACTTCCATAAGGAATTGGACCATTGTTTCAACCACTCAATTACTCTAGCATAAATAGTCAAACAATGGAAATAAAATTTATTTCACCGAGTGATTACTGCACTTTACCTGCCCAAGGCATTTATGACTTACATTTACACACTAGGTTTATTATATTAATGAGGCTTTCATATTAGGTAATTAAAAGTAAAAATAATTATGTGATATTTCCAAACTTGGTAACCCTTGTCACATTCTGACAAGGTCTTAAAAGATGTGTTGGCTGCCTACTCAGGAGTAAATTCGTCACTTGACCGTCCGCAATAGCCGTGGTGTAGCTCTAGTGCACCTCTAATTCAACAAAACTAAACCCTAAACAATTACAATGGAAACTCACACGGCTCCTGTGTAGATGTAGTTGATACAACATCCAAAAGTGTACTGCTAGGCGTTTCAGTTGAAGAATCTTCCACGTCTTCTGCTTTGAGGGTAAGAACAAAACTGCAGGATGATGTAGCATTAAGATCTTCATCAAAGGCGGTGCAGGTAATTTCATGTTCTCCATAACTCTGAAGTATATCTGGGGAGCAATTGACATTAGCCGATTCATTTTGAGATGTGGTGAAGGCTGGCAATGGTACATTTAAAAAGGGAAGTTGGAAATCACTGATGATGGTATCGTTACATCCAGAAGTTAAGACTGGGGCTTCATCTGAAAGTAGAATTGAAACAAGTCAAAGGCTTTACATTGCATCATAAAACTATGTAGTTTGAAATTATTGTCTAATATTTTAAATAAAACTTTACGGTGTACACAAACTGTAGCAAACTTATTGCTGTTATTATTATTAACTATTAAAATGAGTTTTGCCGTTATCAATCAGTCTAATGCATTCACCTACCCAAAAGTATTTATTCTGCATTTTATGGAATGGCTAAGCCAATGACTTCTTATATTTCTTCTTATATTTCTTCTTATATTTCATTTATATTTTATCAACCTATAATTTAACTATTATTGCATAACTTACTTTGATTCTCATAACTCCCATAATAACTTTTAGACCACTTTAGCCAAACTATTTATCTTTGCAGGCCTGGGGGGTAACGCTTTACTTGTAATAATTAGTTTTTACAGTAATCTTATAGGTAATTCGTTGCATTTGAGAATCCTGTAATTGCACAGGTAATTCGTTACATAATTTTTGAAAAAGTAATCTTTGTTACAGTAACAAATTACTTTCATTAATTTTATCATTAACATTCTAATAAAAGTTCAAATAGAAAAAACTTTCAGTTACTCTTTGCTTAGAGGAGAAATATTGTTCCCACAAAAATAAAACAAGATTCTACTCATTGCAGTGATAATGAACACTCCTCTAGCAGTGATGATTTTTTTGAGAATGTAAAAACTAGACATTCTTCTGCCGAAGCTGATTTAGAGTTGTCTACATTTTTCCAAAGTAATGACCATATGACTGTATTCTGTTAGTCGTTTATGCTTTATTTTTCAAAATATTTTTAAATAAGAAATTTTGTTGAAAAAAGTAATCTTAAAAGTAATTGTAATTTTTTACTTTTGGAAATTAGTAAATTTACAGGTAATTAGTTACCTTTTATGAAAAGTAATTGTAACGAGTTACATTTAAACAAGTAACGGCCAAGCCCTGTATATTTTAGATAATTATTTAATGTTTATAAATGATATTAAACTAAAAAGTATGATTTACGTCATGCTGTGCCATTATCTAAAAGCAAATCAACACAAATTACATCTGACAACTAATGCTTACTTTTGATACAGTCAGGCAAGTATGATACGTTCCATTTCCCAGACGATGAACACAAAGCAAAAGAGGAATTTCGTTCACTTTGAGGAACCAGGAAATCTTCATTACAGATTACTTCACAAAGGGTTCCAGGTGCAAACAGAACTGACTTATTGTATTGACACTCTACAACACCATTCTTTATTTCTCCAAAGTCATAACAGATATTTTCTAAAGCAAAGATATCACAATCGGTTAATCAGTACATTAAATTAATTAAGTTTTTAAATATAAGTAACAAATTCAAAAGTTCAATTTTTTTTTATTAATTTAATATTAATGGCTGATTTCTATTTTTGAAGATTTTTTTGTGATATAAAGCCATAATTGCATCCTTAGTATAAGAGTATACACAATAAGCATTAAAATGTAAATAATGAGAAAAGTATATAGTGAGTTGGATGTAATCATTTGCAAGCAATTAATAAGCAACAAAATACAGTTCTAAAATATGATTACATTGTACATTGCTATAGTATAAAATGATTTGTACAATTGAGTAAATAACTTATGCGCCCTTTTAAACTTTGTAAATATTGAAAATATGGAATGCATATAAATTTATCCAAGCAATATTATTCAACCACATGATGATGTTTGATAACAGTTTATACTTAATTATTGTACTAAAAACATATTCAAAATTTCACCTTTGAAAACAATTTTAACATCTCCATTTCAAATAAATTGTGAAATAATCAAATTAAAATACAGATAAATTTATCTATATATGAACTATAAAAAATGCTTCTGAATATTCCGTTTTAAAACATTGATATTTTTAACACAAATATATATTATATATTTTAACACCTCTTTTATGCAAATTTATATTCATACAAACCTTGTAAAAACTCAATTGTAAAAATTTCTTAACCTAAAAACAAATTTCACAAATCATAAAATACAAGTACATTGAATTTTTATTAACATCTTTACCTTTCTTTGGAATCTCTTCATATCTTTGAACTTCTAAGCTAAACAAGCATGAATTGCTCACTCTCAACTCTCTGTCATAAGCTGTGCAGTTAATATCAAAAACTCCATAGCTGGTGATGTGTTTGGGGCTGCATTCCACATCAACTATTTCCCCAAATGGCGATTTGAAATCGGGTGTGAAAACTTCAAAGGGGAAAACTTCAACTTCAATCGTGCTGTTGAGACAGGAGTTGACATCAGGGGTTGGTAGAATGGTGGCTGCAAGACAATAATCTAAGTTAATTTAAAAATTAAAAAATATGTTTCTTACAATGTAATATTATTTCTAAAGGATTTTTGTAGGAGTTAAAATGTTTGAACAAAAAGGTGATCAAAGCTAAGAAATCATTTCATTTGCACAGTAAAATTAGTAGGAATTAAATTATATTTGTTCTTTATTTTGGATATATTTCAATTACCTATGCGTAAGCACAAAATAATTCTTTTAAGGAGAAATTAAATTAAACCATCCTCTAAAAAGGGCCATTAATGTTTAGGAAACATAGAAATTATAGCTAAAAAATAGCTAAAATAAAGAAAATTTAATGCAACCTGGTTAGAAAAAAGAAAATTATTCAAAATCATAAAAATCATGCAATATGTGATGTCTCTTAAAAAATTTAATTATTTCAGACAATATTTTAATTCTTATCTAATCTTGGGTTAGGTTTTAAATTATCGAGCTACACGAGGGCTATTGGTGACAGGTGTCGTATTTTAGAACCACAGTCAAGTGACAAGCTGCACTTGAATAGGCATCAAACGCAACCATTAAGGGCGACAGCGTTGCTCATTTGGAGCATATTTAAAGTGCACTCCCCTACACGGGGTATTATTCATCGGACATTTTTGGGCTGCATGGGCCGTTTATAGGGTCGGCAGTTTTCTTGGCGATGCCCGGACCCGAACCTGGGACTTTTCGCATGCTAGGCGAGTGCCGAACGGACTGGGCTCCCCAGCCCCTTTATCTAATCTTAGACGAAGGATACCTTTAATATATTATAACAGTTTGTTAAAGTAACTTTTAAATGCATATTTCATGCACAACACTAAACCATTTTTTTTTAAATGTAGATTACTTACATATACAAGATGGATTAATAGAAGTATTCCAGAGCTCATGCCCGATACAAGTCTTTGAGGCATATTGCAACAAACTAGTTGGAATGACACGACCTTCAACACACTCATAGTTGCAAACACTTCCTATGGACAGGAATCCATTGGCTTCTGATGAAGAGCAACTCAAGGTTCCAGAAGCTATGTTTGGAGGGCTAGGACAGCCCCTAGCTGGAAGTATAAGTTTTAGTTAAAAGTTATTATAAAATATCATATGAAAGTCATAATTACGAGTTTTAATACAAAAAATTCTGAAGTGATTCTTTTGAAATATAGATTTTTAGTTATATTAATCTGTTTTATTAGAAAAGCCATTATCAGGCGGCTTCAGAAATTAAAAACTGTGCGCTTCAATAAACTGTTAAAATAATCATATGTATCCCAATTAAACTGATTTTACCGTAAAGGCAATAACTAATTTCTAGAGTTAGAAAATTAAATTTAATAAAAACTTTGTACATTAAAACCTTTAATAGATATTTTTGAAGTGTGTTATTTAAAAAATGTGTTAACTAGTAATTTATTTATAAAATATAACTAAATTTAAATTACCTAGTTTAAATATTTTTACGCAAACTTTGTTTTACGTAATATAATTATAAATATGAATTAAAAACTTAATGTTCAATATCTACACTTTAATAAAACAAATTTATAGTTACATAATTATAGACTAATTGTTTATTCTGCCGTTTTGCAAAATACCAGAAGTCATAAACAAATCAATAATTATTGCATCTAAATTATGTTAAATAGTAATTTCAAATATGTAAATAAAATTGCAATTGAACTAGATTAATATACGAAAGCTAAATTTATACTGAGCATTATATCAGAACTAATTCCAACACAATAGAAATAATTAAAATTCAAACAGCAAAACGTCTATGTGGGAAAGTAAAAAAAAAATTGATTTTAAATAATTATCTTTCAAAGATCAGGTTTTCTGATCTTTAATATATAATTGCTTAAAATCAATTCTTATATCAAACTATTAAAATCATTAGAATAACAATGCCAACATCAACAAAGAATAAGCCTCAAATGTTGTTAGTGAAATGAAAGCCTGTCGGTACTCTATGTATCCTTTGTCTTATATCAATTTAAATTTCTTACATTCACAATTAATAACAGCAACATAAAATTTGACGTAGGCTCTTAACCTTTTATATTGTAACCATAAAACAATGTATAACTGTTAATTTATACTTAAAAATTATTCACCTTGCACGGTAATGTTATATTCACAAGATGAACTTGTACCAAGTTCCTTATCTTTGGCTTCACATTTATTGGTGTAATTTCCAACAGGCAGAGTGCCGTTCAGCAAGCATCGCACCCGGACTTTCCCCCCTTTCAGTGCAGACTTGAATCGTGGCAGTTTGAGTTTCACACTGGTTGCATTGGAATTCAGATAAAGTTGTTGAGAAACACAGGATTGTTTCTTTGGTGAAGGTGGTACAGCTTCTAATTGTGTTATTAAAGAAAAAAGCATTAATAAAAAAGAACTTACAAATGGATTATTAAAATTTTCTCTTGTTAGGTTAGGATTGAATTATCGTCCCATTAGAGATACACTGGGGCTATTAGCAACGGACGTCGTATTTTAGAACAACAGTTAAGTGACGAGCCGACACCTGAATAGGCACCCAACGCAACCGTTAAGGGTGGCAGCGTTAGGACTTTGAAGGAAACGTGCACTCCCTTGCACAGGGTATTATTCGTCGGACATTTTTGGGCTGCATAGGCAGTTTATATTTCGGCAGTTATTTTGGTGATGCTGGACCAAAACCTGGGACCTTTCGCATGCCAGGCGAGTGTCTAACCGACTGGGCTTCTCAGCCCCAAAATTTTCTTTGGAGAAAAATCAAGATGACAATTTTTTAGGTTCCATAGCAAAATTTAAGTCTTTTTCCCAGATCAATTATAAAACAAGATCAAGCACAATGTTAAATGATATAGTTACTTTTGCAAGAAGGTATTCCAGTAGGTGACCATATAAGCTTCTTAGGAATACAAGTCTTCCGTACAAATCTCTTTTGCTTTGTAGGAATGATGAAGCCGTCTTGACAAGTATAATTGCAGATTGTTCTTCTAGGATAGGATCTTTTGCCTTCATTATTACAAGTAATTGTTGCATGAGGAACTTTGGGGAGAGGAGAACAGGAATTTTCTAGAGCGGACAATAAAAAATATGTTTTAAACAGGGACCTTCTAATATCTAAATTTAAATTAATAAAACAATTTAAAAGCAGCAAAAAAGGTGTTATTGAAAACAGTATTTCTAGCTAACCTTAAATGTGCAGCTATCAAATAAAGAATGTAAAAAAATTAAATTTTCAACAAGAAAACAAAAAGTTTAATAAAAATTGAACAAAATTTGATTGTGAAATACATGTAGTTTGTTTTTTTAATTATTATTTTTAAAAAAAAAAAAGATAATTTTCATAGTTTTTAACAAATGGCACTTAGACACAGGTCACAGATGTAAAGCAATAACATTTTATTTTCCTTTGAAAAGAAAAGACAATTTGAAAGTTAAATATCATATCTATAACAAGTTCTTTTTAAAATGAGGCTAAAATAAACATAATTAAAAATTTAAAATAAAATATTTTCTAGGATTTTTATATAAAAAAAATACTAACATTGGAATAAACACTAATGCAAAAAAAAAACCTTTAAAAAAGTGTCATTTGGCTTTCTATTTACATTCCATACATAACAAATACACAACGATAATTTCTTTACCTTTAACAGTAATTGAATAAGTGCATGACCCAGTAGTATTCAGTTCGTAATTATAGGCTGTGCAATGATTCACATAAAATCCTATTTTGAGCTTTTTCGTGTTATTGCACTTGCCATACATTAAACTTTCCCTTGAAGATGAAAATTCTTTCAAGTAAAATCTTGGTGGCTTGATCTTCACAAATCCCCGACGGTTGGCAATTTTGGTTACATTTTGACAGTCTTTTGTGTGAGGCACTGGAACTAACTTTTCTATTAAGGAATAGAATACATTGAATTAGCATATATAACAAATTGAGAATTCAAAGTAAAATTAATTTAAGAAAGTTGAGTACAAGATATGCAGACGAAGAGGAAAAGAAACTGAAATTTCTTATAATTCACAGTATCATAAGAAACTCAAACTTATGCTTGGTTTGTCTTATCTCTGGCTTTCTTCTCTCCCAGAGGCATGCTGATACTAGTAATAATCCTTGAACAATCCTAGTATAATTAATAGTAAAAAATTAATCTTGTCAACATTTTATTAAACTTGTCTTCAATTTTTCATGGAAACCTCACATATTTTTTTATGACTGTCATCTGAATACTTCATTATCCAAGTTTAGCCAAGTTTAATGCAATCACGATAGCAACTAATGCTTATGAAATATTCTAAAATAGCATAAACAATCGTTTTAATCTTACAAAGTAGCACATAAAAAAAATACCCCAACCTAATATGTATTAAAATATTTTATTGCTAGTATATACAAAAAAAAAAATTTTAATTGGATGATACCTACACATTTCTAATTTCTCCATCAGACAATAGGTGATTTTAATATTATTAGACCTTTTCTTTAATAGCTGCAATATAATTTCCTTATTGAAAACAGCATAGGAAATAAAACTTTATTAATTTTTTCAATAATTTTATTAGATTAGATAAAACAAAAACAAATTAAAATTTTCATTTATGATTTTGATTTTTGGGTTGCAAGGATTAATATTTCCCCACAGCTACCCATAGATGTTTTGGCTTCAAAGGTTTGCAATTTTAAACCATAATGAAGTTAAGAGGTCTACACACGAAAGTCTACCAAAGCAACCTTGAATATCAATCTTACATTGTAATAGTGCAACATTGCACCCAAAAGTGCACCAGCCAAATGCATAACAATAAAATACAATTATATTTCTTACTACTCATTCGGGTCATGAAATGCAGAAGAATCCATTTTTAATTCAAAGACTTAGTAATCAAAGAGAATTAACACCTTACTGCTAAAAAAATACAGCCCTTTTAATTTTTTATAACACTTAAATTTCATATTTGTAACTATATTAAGAACATATGTTTATACTTGCATACCTATGAATGTATTTATGTTACTTTATAGAAAAATACAAAACCAAATTAAAAATGTCACACTAAACCTACGCTTACACTCCGGGATAATTGAATCATTCCAATGTGGGGCGTTGCAAAGGATCCTGTTGAAAGGCTCCTCGGATCTAGGGATGACGAATCCAGAATCACACTGATAAGTACATGTAGTGCCGTTTTTGTATTTTGATTTATTTGCTGTGACTTTCATGTCTTTATCACATCTTGCAAAGCCATAGCTCGTGGCTTTAGGCTCAGAACAATAAGTAGCTGTAGAAAAACAATAGAAATTAGTAACACTTTCCATGTTATAACACTAAATTTAAAGTTAAAATTATTTCTTATGATTTTTTAAAAACTTCTACATTTAGTTTGTAGTTGCTGTAACAACTTTTATTCAAGCAGAATTTGATTTAATTGTAAAATAGTGAAAAACCTCTCAAGATGAACAGGGACATTAGGTGATGTCTAGGAGAAACTGTCGTTAAATGTTTCTCTCGATAAGCCTGTTCCATTTTAAACCATTTTAAACTTTCATTGTACAGCATAAGCTTCACAATTTTACAACCTTAATTTAATTACCCTTGCATCTAATTTCATCATAAAGCGTTTGCAGATTGGAACAAAAAAGTAGAATCTAATTTCTTGTAGTAAATACTATAAAATACAAATTAATAATATCTTTCCCATTTCTTTGGACATGTTTGCTTAGTATTTAGTCAGTGATATAACTCGCAGGCCTCCCAACAGATTTTCAACTTGTCCCTAGGGAAAAAAAGGGACTCAGCATTTTAAAGAAAGGGAAAAAAGGGACCTAAAAATATCAAGGTACTAAATGATATCTTGTATTCTTTGTAACAGGTACAGGGGTCAAATTTTTAGCTTGTCTCCAGGCTACTGAAGACAAGCTAAAAATGCTTCGGCGTCCCATTGCTCAAGTACTCTATTTGCAGCGGGTTAGATTATCAACTAACAAGAACTTATATGCTTAATAAAATGTCGTTTTGGAAAAAAAAATTCGAATCTTCATAAGATCTACCCATCTAAAAGGCCATTCTTTGAAGTGGTAACATATAACAGCAATCAGCTCAGAAACAGGTTTTGATGAAATTAATGTGCAGGAAAACCTATCGGAGTGCAAACCACCGAAGACCAAAGTATTTGTTTGTTGTGAGTGATTAGCTGGTTTACTGCTTTGCCAGAAGCATGCTTACACCACACCAAAGTGTTGTCTTCAATGACCTTGTATGTCGATTGTAGTAGGAAGAAGAAATCCTATTGGTCAATAGAATTTTTTTTCTTTCTAATAAGCAGGGAAAAGAGAAAATATCCACCTGTTTATCGTGAAAAAGGGAAAATAGGGACCAAGCTTATGAAATAAGGAGTTTTAGGGACTTGGGATGTAAAAAAGGACTTTTTAGGGGAAAAAAGGGACCAGTGTGCTTGGTGTATTTCCACAATGGTTGGGGGGCCTGAACTCGTAATTTCCATTAAAAAGGTACAATAAATACATCAAATTGTTATAAGTATTGCTTATTACCCAAGCACCTTGCCTTGTTATTTGGGGTCCACTTTCCATTTTTGCAAACAACTAACGAACTACTTGTCTGGAGGTTTTCTATGAGGAACCCAGGATAGCAGAAGAATTGGCAAACACTGCCATGAGGATAAACGTCCGGCCCATTAGAATCACAGACGACTGTGCCATCGGATGGGGAGTGAGGCTTCAGACAAGGGATATGCTTTATGGAGGGAACAGATTTGCTTGCAGTCTCTGGGAAAAAAATAAGAAATTATAAAAATATTCTATAAAAATTAATAACGAAGACAAATTTTTGCATGGTGGATTTCAATCAATGGTACACTTGATCACAGAAATTGAGGAAAAGTTGGGTTTTAATTGGCATGTTTAAATTAATTAACACCAAAAATTCTTGTGTGATGCATAAAACTCAAAGCAAAAATTTAATTCCATTTTACTTTTTCCCCATTTTTTATTTTAAGAACCCAAGTCTTTTAAAAAGTTGTCAATATAAATCCTTTGAGAGTTTCAGAACCAAAAAAAAAACCCCCAATTTTAGAGAGGTTTTTCGTTGTTTTTGTTCCAAGGTAAGAAAATGTTGACTACTTAGCAAGTTGCCTTCTTACTAAGTATGTTCAAGAGATTTCATAAGCAAATATATAACTTCTTCTATAAATTTTTTCCGAGAAACTTAACAATTACTATGATATTCTTATTTAGGTTCATTTATGTATGAAAAATGACAGTGATTGCGCCCTCTAGAAGTTAAGGGTGTAGGCTATATAGCCCATTACCCCGCTCGCCAGAAAAGACAGTCACAAGAGACACACAAAAAAGGACGCCACAAACACATAGACAAATAACAACATTTATTGAGAAACGCAAACATCCATGCCTTAACCAGGATTCAAACATGAGCCCAGCAGCTTAAAAGACTAGTACACTAACCATTGTGCCAGTGGACTGGCCAGAAAAAGGTTAATTTTAGAGCGGATTTTCATTGTTTTGGTTCCAGCGTAACAAAAATGTTAACTACTAAAGGAGTTGCATTTTTAACATGTGTGAAGAGAGGTTTCACAAGCTAAATATAACTCCGTTTACATTTAAATTGGTTCTGAGAAACTTCAACTTTGCAATTACAATGTTATTCTAATTTCAGTACATTTATATATCCTTATGAAAAAAATCTGAGTTTGGGCTGGAGTTTTTGGCTTTTTAAAAATAATATTGTGGCATAAATATTATTATAAAGCTAAATCTTACTTTTGCAAACTGGGAATCGAGAAGACCATTGCAGCTTTCCCGACTGTTTTTCACAGATGATACTAGGGCTGCCTTGGAGAACATAGTTGGAGTCACAAGAGAACTTGCAATGGCTGCCCCACAAAGCCCCCAGTGAGCAATTGACAGAACCCTTCTCAGGCGAAAGGACCTCCTTGCATCTTTTGACTAAAAAAAAATAAAGCAATAATATTGACCTTCTGAGAGACACAAGCATATAAACCAGTCACTTGATTGTCAAAATTTCCAGCTACACACAGAATTTTAAATTTTTTTTAATTTTACCAAATTTAAGATTTCACTGTATTTAGCAGCCATTTATAATTACCTACTATAGGAAATAAAATTAAAACATTTTAAAGAAATTAATATTTTTTTTAGTTAAAATTTTTAATTTCCTGCAGTGAAAACAATATTTAACAGGAATCAAATTGTGTATCCCTCAGAGGGTTAATTTGCTTTCTTTGCATGCGAGACATTTGCACAAGAATTCAGAGATCAGATAATTAACATTAATTACCTATGGGTATCTTGTTTTTCTAACCTTTAAACAGCAAAGTTTATTTAACAAATACCAATTTCAATTAATATTGTAGATGAATTACTGTAATTTTCATCAACTCTTTCCTTACTGAAACTTCCCAAAACGCCCGAACAACTAAGGATTCGATAACGTTATTCCAATAAAATATTACAAGGAAGCAAAAATCCTTCGTAGCGAAAGGGTAAACAGGGCTGGATTTCTAAATAAGCTGAGAAGGCTGTAGCTTAGAGCGGCGAATTTTTTGGGGCGGCAAATTTTACGACTAATTAATTCGGCATAAAAAATTATTCTAAAGATATGAATATTTTTAAGAAAGAAAATAAATAATTTACACTAATGTGTAAACAGTAAACGTATATATAGTACTAATATTTTGTAGCAAACATGGTCGCTGCAAGGGCAAGTGCACCTCCTCCTCCCGGATTTTGAAGTTGAAGGAAAAATAGTAGAACAGTTTTAAAAAATTGGCCTATTTCACATTCGATTTAGTTTGCAAAGGTACATATAGAATTCTAATTTGTGTGTCTATTTTAAACAGCACAGGTCGCCCTATTTTGCCAGCTAACTTGCCTCGAAGGGGGATAATATTGTGACTGAGGCAGAAAAATCGTAGCCTACAAGCGGCAAATCATTAAATACAGCCCTGCTGATTAATTAACAAACACAGATTAATGTTGGTATGGTTATAAATCTGATAATACTTTCAATTTTATATTACAATAGATTTTGTATAGTATACATTAGACAAATAACATTAGTAAACTTGGCAATTGCTTAATTGAAATTTCAAGGGTTCAAATGTTAAGGACGAATATGAAGCTTTATAGAAAAATGTTAAGAACGAATATGAAGCTTTATAGAAAAATGTTAAGGACGAATATGAAGCTTTATAGAAAAATGTTAAGGACGAATATGAAGCTTTATAGAAAAATCTTATTACAAGTATGCCCTATAAAATGCATATAATATTAATAGCTGAAAAATATTTACCAACAACATCTAGGGAATAATGACAAGAATAAATGTGTCCACCAGGTTTCCATACAATAAGTTCCACAGGGTAGTGACCTTCTGTAACTCGAACTCCAGGCCTAGGTCCTACTGTAACAGCTACATTGATTCGCCCTTTTTCTTGGGCTAAGCTGAAAAAAAAGTAAATGTTCAACTAACATACACTCCAACCAATTGTGTTTCGGAAATGTAAATACATAAGAAATCTGTGTTGGGTAGAAATTTACTGTACGGTAACCATTGGCGAACTTTCCAAAATCGTGCCAAAAGTCCGTATTCTGGCGACTTTCGACGTCATGCTCTCTTCGCAACGAACGTTTTTCGGCAACCCTATCTGACCGTTATGGGTTTCGTTCGAAGTCAGACCAGGTTCCCACAAAAAACTATTTATCGCCAAATCTGAAAATCGCGCCAATGGTTACCGTACAGTAAAGGTGAACCTCTGTGTTGATATGTTTAAAAAGTTGTTTTATCTTGCTTCTGTGTCGGTTGGTTCTACAAAGACCTTTCGCTGGAGCAGAATTCCAAAACGGAACACTGTTAGGTTGTATCTAATTGCAAACTGTTAGTATTAGAACTTGGACTCGCAGTGTTTCTAAAAAGAAGTTGGCTCAAAGCTTACATAAAATGATGAACGTTAAGGTTGTTTTGATAAAATGTTGGTTATGTTTTGATAAAATATATCAAAATTCGGTAATTCAAACTAAAGTTAACACAATATTTACAAAAAATAATGAAATTATATTTCAGAAGTTTGAATTTCTTCCGCTGCCTTCTGCCTTGTTTATTTGGATAGAAAATTAATATGGATGCCAAGTTCTTGTCAATTTCCATTTCCGTTGCGAAACACAGCTAAACTACGTTTTGTAATTATGACCAAGTTGAGATCAAGAATACAACAACTGAGCAACATGCTACATATGTGGTTATAAAATAACGCTCGCTATTCGGATAGGTCTGTAGCTTGAATGAATAATCCAAATGCATCAAAAATTGAGACACTTACTAATCAAGAAGGGGGAAAACCAATGGAATCATAAAAAAGTACAGTATTCTAAAAATTAATCATAAAAAAGAATAATCATAAAAACAAACTCGTCTCTTGACCATAATCTAAATTACGAGGCGTCGTCAATTATGGCCAATTACGGCCAACACAGCTAATTACGCTTCGTAATTTAGAATACTGGGCAAGAGACGAGTTTCCTTTTTTTTTTTCGAAAAGGAATGGAATCATAAAAAGAAACTCGTCTCTTGACCAAGGTTCTAAATTACGAGGCATAGCCAATTATGGCTAATTACGGTGAAACACATAAAATTACGCCTCGTAATCTAGAACCCTGGTCAAGTGACGAGTTTGTTTTTTCTGATTCCATTCTTTCTCCCCCTTCTTGATTAGTAAGTGTCTCAAAGTTTTTTTTTTTTTTTTTTTTTTTTTTTTTTGCATTTGGATTGTTCATTCAAGCTATATAATACTCCGAATAGCGGGCGTTATTTTATAACCACCCTGTACTTTGATTCTTTAAAATTATAGGTTGCTCACAAGGACTAGCAAAGGACTTTGTTATACTGTCAAGAGAGGTACTGTATGCAGAGGTTTAAAAGGTTTGATGTAGCGCTAGGTTAGGATTGAATTATCTTCGCACTAGAGCTACACAAGGGCTATTGGCGAAGGACGTTGTAATTTAGAACAACTGTCAAGTGATGAGCCGACACCAGAATAGGCACCCAATGCAACTGTTAGGGGCGACATCGTACGCAGCGTTAGGTTAGGTTTGAATTATCGTCACACTAGAGCTACACGAGGGCTATACACAAAAAACTAAGCTAGAGATCTATGAATGCGTGTTCGATCTTAGGTTTGTTGAATATAGCCGCACTACAGCTACTAGCAGATATTTGGTTTGACAGGTTTTATGTTTGGTTGAATTACGTCGCACTTGACGCGTAGGCTAATGGAGACGAGACTCTAGAGGATGCTAAGGTTAGCGGTAACGGGGACGGAACTGACTCCTAATGGGGAATCCAACTCTACAGGAATGCGTGCACCAAGAAGCAAATCATCGGATTTAACCTGCACCAATCCTATTACACGAATATATGGTACGAAATATATGGTTATAGATAGAAAAGCATTGTCTGAAACAAATAATCTTCTTAAAGACTCAAAAGACGATGCCATACTAACTTAAGGGGTCACAGGAGTCTTAAAAATGTGCAAAGAAGGTACTACAAAACATAGTTTGATCTTTCATGTCATTTTTGAACTACTCAATGCATAAGTATAATTTTTTTATATGTAATTCTACAAGATTTATTTATTATAAAACAAGTTTTAAAATTTATGAAACTTTAGCCAAAACTAAAATAAATGATATTAAACATGAAGCTATTTGAACACATTGTGATTAGGCTTGCGCGGCAAATTGTGAGGTGAAAATTGAAAAAATGACCAAGAAAATGACCTCATATTGTACATATTTGTACAATATGAAGTCATTTTCTTGGTCATTTTTTCAATTTTGACTTCACAATTTGCCGCGCAAGCCTAATCACAAAGTGTTCAAATAGCTTCATGTTTAATATCATTTATTTTAGTTTTGGCTAAAGTTTCATAAATTTTAAAACTTGTTTTATAATAAATAAATCTTGTAGAATTACATATAAAAAAATTATACTTATGCATTGAGTAGTTCAAAAATGACATGAAAGATCAAACTATGTTTTGTAGTACCTTCTTTGCACAGTTTTAAGACTCCTATGACCCCTTAACAACGGATTTTTCTAACACCAACCACTAAAACCGAAAATTTGATTTTAAAAAAAATCTAACTAGTTCGTAGAAGGGTATTATCGTAGACAGGATTTGAGCCATGGACCTCCAGGTCGTAAGACCAACAGCATATCAACAATTTCTTTAATAGCTTTACATAGAGAATGAATTTTGGTTGCTAATGCAACAAAATTATCTATATTTAAGGTTCTTTCAATTTATTTTAATAGGGGTCGGATGGGTGTTTGGGCTAAAAATGTCGATTTTCTGTTTTTCCTTTTTTTATTATTCTGCTTATCTTTAGCTTTAATTTAAGACCAAGATTATTGATTTCTGTTTAGATGGTCTTTTTATAAGCATTTTTGGAAAACTCTTAATCTGTTCTAACCAAAAACCTTACTTTTATTTTGCGTTTCCTGAAATATAGGGTTTTTCAACAGTTGGGAATATTTTTCTCATTAACTATAAAAGATATCAACATATTTTATTTTGTTATTTTTCCCCATTAATATAGCCCTTTGATTTAAACTGAAGAATTTTAAATATATCGGCTCAAGAAGATATAAACTTTAAATCGTTTTTTAATACATATTTTTAAAAAAAATCACTGTAAATGTATTTTTTTATTCAAGGAAATATCCCCAGTTTAAATGAGCTATATGTAAGGAACAAACTATAAAAAATTCAGAATATATCATATAGTTCCCGAGAAAAATGTTCCTAAAGTTAGGTAAATTAACATGGGCGAAATAGAACCATCCGACTCCCCTCAACAAGGTCCAGACGGAAGGGAATCTGTTTAAGGGCAAATGACAGCGGGTCTCCAAATGCCTCTGTTAATCTGAAGGGGGGGGGGGGGGATTTCGAAGTCGTATATCTTCGGCTGCATTGAATTATTCTAAAATGTTTTTTTTTTTAATATGATAAATGTAGCTGACTTACAGATCTCTATAATAACACTTTTTCAATTGGTTCGGATTTTATCAAAAAGAATTATAGATAATTCTACAACAAAATATTTGATTCAAGAACTGTTTTCAAATTATAACATGATGCACGCATTCCATGAAAAAAACGTCATGTAAAATTATATGTTAAAAAATATATGACACACACACACATAACAATGTATAAAGAAACGAGGCAAACTTTTTAGAATTAAAATTCTATGCCTACGTCCCTTCGACTTTTTCATAAGTTAGGAAAAATAAAATTTCCATTTACAAGTAAAGGTTAAAAAAAAATAATAATAATACGACTCAAACATGTTTTTTTTTTTTAAATCTTTATTAGGTGCTTATCAAATGACAAACAAACCTGTTATCAAACTTTAAAAACTGCTTCAACAAGTTTAATTCCCTATTAAAAAGGATGGTAGATGAGAGCATATGCCAATCAAATTCTAGCTTATGTCCGTCTATTTAAAATGAGTGGGTTTTCAAACCGATTTCGAGTGTCAAATAACCTATTTTCTCCTTTTGTTGTCAAAGATAAATATCATATCTATGCAAATGATATAGCAAACTGTTTTTTCGTGATGGGACTGCGTCAACTTTTGAGAGGTTCAGAAAACAATTTCATAGCAATCAAACAACATGACAACGTTCAAGTTTAAAGAAAAAACATTAGGAAATTGAGCGATTTTTTTACTGCTAAAATGACAGGTTAAAGTGTCTTTTTAATTTTTAATTGTTTTTTCCCCTTGAATGCAGACAGAAATTGGTTTTCAAGGTATAGTTAAAAAATGAATTTAAAATTATTTTTTATTGATTTGATGGCTATTATTGACAAAGCGCAAGGCCAACCCAAGTTGGGTAAATAAAAGTAGAAATATGCTATGGAGAAGATCCTTTCCGCGGATGTATAAAGAGTTCCATAAATTATTTGTGAATCCTTTCAGAAAACATGTTTAAAACATTAATTTCGTTTAAGGTCTAACAGATTTGGATATTATTTAAGGAAATTTGGCAATTTTATCAGAATGAAAAGGGTATTTTGGTTAAACTGTATTCAGATCATTTTGCATGTAAATATTACCTTAAAAGAGTTTCCAACTAACAATCCAACCGCTCTTTTCCACCTGCTTTTTTACTCTTTGTTTTTACCCAAGTTTGGTTGGCAAGGAGTGTAGGCTTTAATTTCTCCGCAAGAAGCCGTTAGATTTTACTCAAATTAATGCAGTTATGGTATTGCAGGGGGCTGGCCAGCCCAGTCCGTTAAGGGGTCTAAGGAGTCTTAAAAATGTGCAAAGAAGGAACTACAAAGCATAGTTTGATCTTTCATGTAATTTTTTAACTACTCAATATACAAGTATAATTTTTTTATATGTAATTCTACAAGATTTATTTAATATGAAACAAATTTTAAAATTTATGAAACTTTAGCCAAAACTAAAATAAATGATATTTAACATAAAGTTATTTGAACCCATTGAGATTAGGCTTGCTCGGCAAATTGTGAGGTCAAAATTGAAAAAATGACCAAGAAAATGACCTCATATTGTACAAATATGTACAAACAAAGACTTATACCTAAATTCTCAGCTCAATTTTAATTAGAATTTATTTTAAGATTTTTTTTTTTAATTTATAAAATGTTTTGAATTTTGATTAAAAAAAATTTTAAAAATTATTTCTAATTAAAATTGAGCTGAGAATTTAGGTATAAGTTCTAGTTCGTACATATTTGTTCAAAATAAAGTCATTTTCTTGGTCATGTCTTCAATTTTGACCTCACAATTTGCCGCGTAAGCCTAATCACAATGTGTTCAAATAGCTTAATGTTTAATATCATTTATTTTGGTTTTGGCTAAAGTTTCATAAATTTTAAAATTTGTTTCATATTAAATAAATCTTGTAGAATTACATATAAAAAATTATACTTGTATATTGAGTAGTTAAACAATTACATGAAAGATCAAACTATGATTTGTAGTTCCTTCTTTGCACATTTTTAAGACTCCTTAGACCCCTTAAGGCGTTTGCCTTGCATGAGGAAGGTCCCAGGTTGGGGTCCAGGGATCGCAAAAATAACTGCCGGGCCATAAATGGCTCGAGCAGTCAAAATTGTCCGACGAATAATATCCCGTGTAGGAAGAAGTGCACGTTAAATATGCTTCAAAGTTCCAACGCTGAGTACGATGTGGCCCTTAATGGTTGTGTTGGGTGTCTATTCAGGTGTTGGCCCTTCACTTGACTGTGGTTTTAAATTACGACGCCCGTCGCCAACAGCCCTTGTAAAGCTCTAGTGCAACGATAATTCAAACTAACCCATGGTATTACACTATAAAAAATTTCTAATCGGAAAGTATGAGGCTAAGTTAAGTTTGAAAACCTCAAGCTTGTATATTCTCTATCGAATTTAGCTTATATGGGATTATTTTCTTCTTAATTGCAATTGAAATTTTTGTTCTGAACGGCGCCGGCGACTGCGGTGCCTGATGTTCTACAGTGGTGGAAATTGATTTATGAACTAACATTCTTTTCACCAGATATCGCTTTGTATTAAGTGCTAACAATTCAAATTTTGTGTGTTGGATATTCAGAGCAAAATAAAGGAATTTCACACATAATTTTTTTCAAAAAATGATATTAAATAAAAAATATATCTAATTTTTGTTTTTAAGCATATCAAATGATGGAAATTGATTTATGAACTCAAATTTATTTTGAACCCAGGTACCAAATATTTTAACTAGTTCTTCATTTGAACTTCAGGGGAGCTTACTATCAGTGTTTATAAATAAGATTAAGGGCAAATTTGTCGAAATTTATCTGTTTTATTCCCATTTTACTAAATAGGAAAGCTTGTGGGACTGCCTGAAGCCAAAAAGGTAAAAAAATGACCATTATATAATATTGTATCAAATCTGTAAAAGAAATTAGCATTTTAATTAAAAGATCAATAAATATAATTCATAAATATTTGAAGAATCATTCGGACTTCGGCTAAAACCATCATTAAAAAAGGTGTAACCCTTGTGGAACGAGGGACAAAAGCAGGATTATTGGACTTGCATCCCAAAAATTTACCATTTGTGTCAGCATTTGTGCATTACAGGGCTAATTTGTTCTGAACAATCACTTCCTGTAACTCCCAGAAGAGTAGGACAAATATTGATATCGTCGTCGATCTTGAAATGTTCCAAAATGAAGGCTGGTTTAAAGCTTACTCTTCACCATAAGAACTGGCTATTAAAATATAGTCGCAACTACATGAAAATGGATTGGGTGGGGTAGGAGGGAGAGAAATGGGAAAAAGTGACATTTGCTGATGAAAAAAAGTTCAATTTGGATGGACGTGATGGTTTAAAATGTTATTGAAAGGATCTTCGGAAAATACCAAGATCTGTGTCCAGCAGAAATGTTAGTGGTGGAAGTTTGATGGTTTGGGCCCCGATATCTTATGATTGAAGAAACAAGGTTATGTTTCAGAAGGGCTGACAAACATCACTTTATTGCAGATTAGTTCTAGAAAGTTCTTTAATTCCTTTTTGCATGGCAAAACTATGCTTTTAATTAGATTTTTATGGATGATAATGGAAGTATCCACATTTCAAACGAAATGGAAGACTGGTTAAATGAACTAAGTGTTGTTCATTTAGATCATCCTGCCAATAGCCATGACTTAAACCCCAAGAATAATGTCTGAGACCAATTGGTTCGAATGATTTACTCAAATTGTGTATGGTTTTAATGAAGTGTGCATCAGTTATGGAATAGAAGGACTTAATCATTAAAAACTGCAAATTGCTTGACCAAAACTTGACCCAAAGTTTTTCGTTGTCTCTGAAAAACAAAATCAAGGAAGAATTAGCGACAAAAAATAGTTTTAGCAATTATTAATTGAGATTGAATGTAAAAGTTCATAAATCAATTTCCCTATGCTAAAACTAAAATATCAAAAAAATAAATTGTTTACGAATTTATATAAAATTTTATTTACGTGTATAATTTATAATGCAAAGCCGGTATAGTATATAAAATTTAAATCGATAAAACTGCATTTAATAAAGAAATACTGTTAAAAAACTGCCAGTTCATAAATCAATTTCCACCACTGTATGTCGATTGCACTAGAAAGTATCTGAAGCACAACGACCAGTAGCGAAAACACCAAAATACACAAAAATTGAAGGTTCGCTTTAGTACAGGGTGGTTATAAAATAACGCTCCCTATTCGGAGTGGTCTGTAGCTTGAATGAATAATCCAAATGCAAAAAACTTTGAGACACTTACTAATCAAGAAGGGGGGGGGGGGAAAGAATGGAATCATAGAAAACAAATTCGCCTCTTGACCAGGGTTCTAAATTGCGAGGCCTAATTGGATGTGTTGGCCGTAATTAGCCATAATTGACGACGCCTCGTAATTTAGATTCTGGTCAAAAGACGAGTTTGTTTTTTATGATTATTCTTTAGGATTCTGTCTTTTTTATGATTCCATTCTTTTCCCCCCTTCTTGAATAGCAAGTGTCTCAATTTTTGATGCATTTTGGATTATTCATTCAAGCTACAGACCACTCCGAATAGGGAGCTTTATTTTATAACCACCCTGTATTCCGGAATTCTTGATCAGGAATCCTGAAAAGGTATCGTACGTATGCAGAAGCCAGCCTGATTATCAGCCCTCTTGGAAATTTTCTAGATTCTCCTCGATTTAGATTCGTGAAATATGGATCACAATTTGCCGCGCAAGCCTATAATCACAATGTGTTCAAATAGCTTCATGTTTAATATCATTTATTTTAGTTTTGACTAAAGTTTCATAAATTTTAATACTTGTTTTATAATAAATAAATCCTGTAGAATTACATATAAAAAAATTATACTCATTTATTGAGTAGTTAAAAAATGACAAGAAAGATCAAACTATGCTTTGTAGTATCTTCTTTGCACATTTTTAACACTCCTGTGACCCCTTAAATAGGTGTTCTTTATCATGTTATTTTACTAGTTATTTTTTATCAAACATGTTTTTTACAGAGATTTAAGATTTTGATTTCAATTCTAACTGTTTATTACTTATGAAAGATTTTTGGATTTAGTTGAATAACGCCGCACTATATCAATATGATGATGACTATTGGTGACGTGTCCCGTAATTTTAAATCGAGGTTAAGTGACGAGGCCGTTTCCCGAGCTGGCAGCCAACGTAACTTTATGTCACGCAGCGTCACGAAATTTGATCGCGTTAGATTTAACGTTCAACCAGTTTCTTATACACAATGTCCAACATGTAGGGGAGACCGGGGTTAGTTGGCATAAGGGGTTAGTTGGCATTGTGCCTTTAAAAAATTCACTGTTTATTAAGAGCGCTACTGAGCCTGTCACATGATCGTAATTTAAACGTCCAACTTGCATGAGAACGCCAGTTGGACCCAGCCATTGCCATTAGAGGAAGGGTGGAAAACGTGATTTTCATATAAGAAAGTAAAATTTTGATTATTCAGTATTTGTCGTTTTGTACAGTAGTATAGTCATTCAGGAATAACATTTACAAGTTTTTAGTATCTTTGGGCATTTAGCTACGAGGTTATAAGTCCATTTCTGCTGTAGTTGATAAACACAAGTTTTGGTCGCCATGTTTATTTTACTTGCTCTACTGGGGTTAGTTGGCATAGGGACTCGGGGGCTAGTTGACATAAGCTGGCTGGGTATGCCAACTAACCCCGCAACAACGGGTAAGTTGACATAAGTATGCAAACATTCATAGCGACCTAATTTTAGTTAGGTATAGGCTACTTCATAATAATAAATTATTATTTTTTTTATCTATACATATATATAAATGCGGAAGACGTTTTCTTTTCGCAGTCATAACTCAATAACAGCTGGACAGATATTAACTTTTACTTTAGATACTTTTGCGTAGATTTGCAGAGTTTCAAAAAATGGCATAATTAAAGCCTATACAAATTTCAGCTCGATTTCAAGCAAACGGTTATCTAGTTATTGTTATGTAATAAACAGAAACTGTAAGTTCACTTTTTCTGCCTTACCTATCTATGATAATGTAAATATTTTTTGTTCAGATTATGAGTACCTATAAACGAAAAACTGAGATTGCTAAAATGACAGCAGATCATCAAAAGAGAGCTGTTGAGACACACTTACTTGAAAAAAAAGTTTGAGAAAAGTAGCGGATGAATTTAAGATCTCTGTTAGAAGTCTCGCTTGGTATTGTAAGATCGCAAAATTAAAAATGAATTCTCTCTGCCTAAAGGGTACCAAAGGGTATTGGAGGATATGGGATAGTGCGGCAGGTGTTCACTACTGAACAAGAATTTGCTTTGAGTGAATACCTTGTGAAGGCAAGTGACATATACTTCTGCCTGAGCCCAAAAGAGGCAAGAAAGTTGGTATATCAATATGCAGTTGCTAATGGCACTGCACATCCTAGTAGTTGGGACTCAAAAGAATCAGTAGGTGTTGACTGGTTTTCTTTTTTCCTATAACGTCACCCACAACTTTCAATACGTATCCCCGCGGCAACGAGTTTGGCTCGAACGTCTAGTTTCAACCCACATAATGTTAAAAGATTTTTCAACTTCCTATAATCAGTAATGAACCAACATTCATTTACCGCCCAGGACATATGGAATGTTTAATTTTAAGCTGATTAACATTCCATTATAATTTCACCTTACATAAAGACGAGTAAAAACGCTTGCCTCACTTATGCCAACTTACCCCACTACCTATGCCAACTAACCCCGATACCGGGGTAGGTTGGCATAGTTTGACTGAACAAGGAAAAACATTTTTCGCACAAAGTGGCAACAATATATTTATTAAATTGTATGTGTGATTTGTAGCCAAAATGTTTACCTACATTACCAACTTTTTACATTTCGAATAATGTCAAACCAAAAAATTAGAAAAATGTTGAAGTGAAAACTGTGCCAACTAACCCCGGTCTCCCCTACTTCTATAACCGTTATGAGTCCCTTATCGTATTCGCTGCGAAGATATGCTAGCTGATGGTCTTTAATCGGCAGCTCCAGTCGTTAATGCTACTTCTATTCCACAACAAAAAAAGTATTCCTGTGATTTTATTATTATATATAACAGGTGGGTAATAAAAAGACAATTGAAGAGAACGGGATAAGAGCCGCTTTATTTCGTAGAAGGCTTTCCATATTAGCCTCTTTGGGGATAATAGCGAGAAATCGCCTAAACTAGTGTAAAGAAACCGGTTACTCGCTTTGTTTATCTTTCTCTGCAACCCTAATTAACGCCAGAGATCAGTGGATACGAGTTGCACGTTTGTACCGCGAATGAAGAACCGAAAGAAGACCCGGTTTCCGGTCGCCAATGTCCGCCAAGCAGACACAATTACGGAAAGACTCTAAAGAAATCAAGTGGTTCTTCACAATTACTCTTCAATTGTAGATAACAAACAAAAAAAAACTTAGCTACTTATGCATTTCGAAGAAATTCAGGAACAATCAGATCTCAAGTCTATGCCTCGTCTCCGAAGCACGCTTCAAAATAACACGACCCCTCGCCATAACAACCCTCGACTAGATCTAGTACGACGTTGATTCATCCAAAACAAAGCCACCCCAAAAAAATGAGCTGCGACGGGCTTAATTGCATTACAAGTTGATGGTTGGTTGGTATACACATACTTTTTGGCTAGATCGAAACCATGACCACAGGGCGCCCCTCAGCCCTATTACAAGTTGATTCCAAACATCCAAAATAAAAGGTTGCTCCTGTTTGTTTCCAAAAATGAGTTAGCAATTTCGTTTATGGATATCGCGTAAAAGTGTAAAACTTGAAATTTTTTTTTGCATAAAATATTGCTTAAATATTTGTACATAATCAATTTAAAATAAGATTTTTAAATATTCAAAAAAGTTGAATACCGATGACAAATGGAAATAGCTGGCGGGGGAACTTCTACATCATTTTTTCCACGAGGTGCTATGAGGGTGATGTTATCTGCACAATGGATGCATGCATGAGAGATGGTCGACTTCTTATCTGCAAAACAATATTTAGAAAACTAAAAGAATTAAATTTGGTAATTGTTACATAAATTGTATAGTATTTAATTATTGGACCTCATACATATACACACATGCAACAACGGCTAAGTTTTGTCGACATAAAGGCCTATTAAAACCGTGATTACGGAAGTGTGGTTGATAGAAAATCATTCAATATTATGGTAAGCGAATTAGTGGCATAGTGTATTTACCTTCCACACAACATATTTGGGATATTGTCGGAGGAACGGGTCGATGATGATACCATAGGGTTATATTTTTTCTGCATTCGTGCCATTCGTTAATAAAACAACCATTATGTATGTATAAAAAACCACTTATATATAAAATGAAAAATAATAATAATTCGTCAATTGTAAAAAGTCGTCAAGTCAACAGAAATATTTCCTACACTCTTCTACTTCCTCTAAAATGCTGAAAGGAAAAGGCTATACGTGGAAAATTTTCCAATGGAATTGATCCAATATACATTTAGTGATTTAAATTGTCTAATTTCTTACCATGAAGTCTCACAGGTATATAAATCCTAACAGGCGAGTGCAGGGCTATCCAGGTTCCATTCCCTCGATTCTTGAGACTACTGCTGAACACCTTCTTTCGATTCGGATGATTGTACTGCAGAGATCTCAAAGGAGGACGATTTTTGGGTTTGGTAGTCGAAGAGGCCTCCTGATCATTAAGATCTGTCAAAGGAGCGTCATTGGCCGCAAAATAGTCATCGAATGAAGTGTTGGTTGGGGAATGTTTTCGAGTTTTGTGACGCATGCGATGATGTCGGTTTCTTCCTTTACCTGGAAGAATTGGAATATACAGGATTATTTTATTGGGAAGAAATAATTTTAAATGAAAATCTGTATTTCCGCATTCAATAAGTCAGAATTGCTTTGACGACGCCAACAACGTCAAGTTACGAGATTGACACCTAAGGTGGGCTTCTGGGACAGTGGTGGTGCATGATGCACCGGAAGTGGGCGGGCCGGAAGACATAAGTGAAAGTGACGTATTTTCAGCAACAAAATTGGATCCTAGGATTCGTTATTTATATCACACACATACACACTATTTCTTTTATTTGATAAGGAAACATTTAAAAAATCAGATTGGACAGAAATCTATAATATGTAACGAAAACACACCTGCCCTAAGGCTGTAAGTCACTTGCGATTACGTTATCCTATCACGCCTACTTCCGATGCACCACGAACCACCACTGTCACAGAATCCCCATTTCTTACATCTGATACTCAAATCTGAAGTCATAGCATTTAAGCTCCCCACAGCATAAAAAGATCTAAAAAAACAAGTAACTTTTTGAAAAAATAACTCACCTTCTGTCAAAAGGTACTTCCTCGTGTCTTCTTCATATTCCATCAAAATGGAAGATGCTCTAACGAGACCCTCGGCATGTGGATCGTGATTCCACGTTCCTTGGGATCTCAGAAGAACCTTCACTTCGGCGTCTGAATTTTTAGAATGCAAGTCTGAAGCGTCGGGGTGGACAAATATGGACGCCCCTATCCCGTCTTGCGGTGGTGGGTTGGTGGTAGTGTCTTTTTCGGGATTATCAACACTGGAACAAGAGTTGAAAGGCATATTTCCAGGGATGAAGCTTTCATAAGAATGAAAAGCCTTCAAATTTAGGGGTCACAAAGCTTTCAAATGATTTTCTGCTAAATTTTATGATCTAGAAAAGTTCAATACATTTTGGTCCCTGTAGTGTTTTAGCTTGACTTTGATTTGTACAATTACCAAAATTAAAATCTAATCGATATTAATAAACTGGTAGTATATAATTATGGTCAAATAATAATTTTCTGCTATTTTTGAATAATAGAAACTGCTCTTATCAGTTATTTTTAATTATTGAATCTATAAAACAACAGTCATACAAGATGTAATAACTGAATAAACTACTATACAAAATATAAAAACTCTAAAAAAAGAGAAAATATTACAATCAAACACTTACAAAATAGAATAAGTAAAGTAAGAATATTAGATGAAATATTGAAAACATGATAAATATTTATAACAAAAACCAAATTAAAAAAGCAATTAAAATGATTTAGTTAAAGTTTAAATTTCAATTTTGTCAAAGCTATCGAAATTACAATATAGTCATCTTTAATCAATAAATAAGTATGCCGTGAACATGGCCGCCCACACTCACAAAAATAATATAAAAAAACTTCTCTTTTAAAGTAAAGCGAAGTACTTGTCATGAGTGCAAACATCAGCAAAATAAATGTAAAATACCAAACATACATTTTTAAAATCCTTAAACGTGTTTAAAATAATAATTGTACAAATCAGACATTCCTCCTAAAATAATAAAAATAAATTATAATCCAACCCATTTCGTATAAATTATTTAATTGCATCCTTCGGCGTGATAAAATAGCACTGCATATAAGTGGTTGCAACTCAAACACTTCATAATCTAAATTCGTAGTCTAAAACACTTAGACGAGGATCACTTCAGGTACTCAATTTTCTAAACCGATTATAGGGAGAATAGGTGGGTGGTCCTTAATATTTTTAAGCACCAAGCCCACGCCTTAGCTATAATAAACATCTTCCGTAAATTACTAAAGTTCGGGACAAAATATAGGCTAATATTTTACTATTTCATTATTTTTAAAATTGTATAATCTTTGTTTAAGATATAATGAGGGCATGTTATTTATGCTCATATTTTCTTTCTTATTATCATTTATTTTTTTTTTCAATTCACCGCGGTAACTTACATGTACCAGACACGTATAATTTGAAAAAAAAAATTATTCTGCTGCGCAATAATAGCTTATTAAGTTGATTACATGAATAAAGTAGAGTGGATTACCTTTACCGCATAAATTTCTTAAAATTGTAGTTTTTTGCAAAAGAGAAATATGCACTTTATTTCAAAAAGATTAAGATTCGACTACTTACTCACGTGTGCGATGAGCATGTACTTCAGACTTCAGGTACAATATCATTACTAAAAAAAATTAAAAGGAAAATTTAATGCTTTTTAAAATGGTCAAAAATCATTATTAAATTATTAAAAAATATTTCAAAGCTAAAGTTACCAATTGAAGCATGGAGTAAACACTTTTGTGATGTCCTCAGAATAAAACATGTTCATTAGTAATTACAATTCATTAAATTACAGGTGCAATAATTAAATACAGTGACCAAGAATTACCCCATCAGTGATGAAGCAACTCCTGGCCACTATTGCTGGTCACTCACTTATTTGATGCAATTTGATCGCTTTTTATGTATATTATTGCTAATTAAAGCTTAGCAAGTTGTAGATGATAACAATCGATGAAATGCTACAATATGCAAAATGAAAATAAGACATAAATGATGAGAACATCATTGACCAAGAATTACCCCAGGAACGGGGGAAGGATGCTCTTCAGAAAATTATTGAAAATAGCATAAATAAATCTTAAAAAAAAATTGTAGTTGCTAAAGTAGTTCATAACTCAACCAAAAGAAGAAAAAGAAAATATTCAAAACTTAAATTTCGACCAAGATCTTTGTAAAAATATGTTATCATGACCAAGGCAAATGTTATTTTACAGAAATTTAACAAGCACTTGAGCACAGTATTTTCTGATAGACGGAAGTCCGATCTATCGAATGAGACCAATTCGATCGGTAAATTATTTCTCATAAAAAAATTAAAGTTATAAAAATAAACAAATGTGCCACGCCCTCTTTGATTTACTAATTGTATGCTTGTATTATTAGTGTTATATTATAAAAGAAGTATTTTTTATGATGATTTTTTGAAAGTATTCACTGGTTCAATGTAAGAAAAAATTGCTGACTTTTAACATTAAATTCGGTTAACACGAAATATTTCGGTAGTCCCTTCGAGTTCGTGTTAACGGGATCGACTGTATTTGCTTTCCGCATTTTCCTCAAAACTAAAAATTTTCAACACATCGGTACACTTTTATCTAAATCTGTTAAATATTACTTAATAGGTGTTTTTTTTTTTGTATTTTATAAAACCATTTTAGATCTATTTAGGTAAGCTCATTTAGTCTTAAAAATTTAAAAAATTTTATTATTATTTTACACTTTTCTGCGTTGAAAATCAGAATTTTTATGAATTTAGAATATAATGTTTAATAAAATTTAAAAATTATTTCAGGCAAAAAAAACAGGTTACCAATATAAATCAAACTTTTTCCTTGCATTTGAAACAAGTTTTACGTACATTCATTGTATATTTTTTGTACAAATTTTTCCCAAAAAATAATCGTATTTTTGAAAATTCGTAATTGTACGTTTCAAAAGTTGTCTTTTTTCTAAAGACATAATAATAAAAGTATAATTTATAAGTTGGTATAATATTTTTTTGTAACATAATTTTTAAATTATTTAGAGCCTTTCGAAATTAATACTAAGAATTGCTCATTTTTGCTGTCGCTAACTATGTTCTCCTCTTAAAAAATAAGAAGCACTAAACTCGGAAATAAATTATTAAATTCTTAAGTAGACAGCTTAAAGTATCGTTAGGATTTTTTATTTTTATTTTAGTGAAGTTTTATGGTGGTTGTTTCAATTCTAATGTTTGTCTGAAGACGTTAGACGTTCAGTGAAGCCATTGAAATTAAAAGTTTTCTTAAACAACAACAAAAAATGACTGTGAAAAAGAAATACTACGGGTTGTTCTCAACCTAATAGTACTTACATTATGTATGATAGTCTGAAAAATAATCTATTAAAACAACACGATAACTTAGTTTTCGAAAAAGTTTTTACGTCCTAATGATATCACGTCATTCAGTCATTCATCAAGTTAGTGGTCATTTTCGTAAGTTTGCAATATATCTTAATTAACAAAACAAACCCCTGCGGGAAACTATTTTTTTATGCGCTATTTACCAAAATAAAATACATAAAAAATTCTCCAAGTCATATGAAATATGGATCTCGAAAAGAAACAATGTTTAAAAGATTGCGTATTACGCTAAGGAACCCCGTTTTAATAAACATCTGTCACACAAATATTATTTATTATTGTTCGTGTCAATTAGCATTCGAGGTCCACTCATGGATGCCGCAACGTCAGCAATGCCCGCTGCTAAATGCCTCATTTGAGAGGCATAAAATACATTAATAATCCTTCATCAAGGATTTCAACGTAATACAACAAGTTCTGAATAAACTAGAGGAGCCTACTTTTCTGTTACTTCAATGCTTGCTGAAGTTTTATACGTAGGAAAACAACATCCATAAAATGTAAGTATTTTATGTCATAAAAATAACGAAATAAAATAATTTTTAAAATCGAACTATGAGAACTGAAGTTAAAACAGACCATCATAGAACAGATTCCCAGACATAGTGAAAAGCGAACAGACAGATGGACAAAAACTATAAAACATAGATTATGATGCCATAATTGTACTCATCTCAGTCTTGTAATTGGGTGTAAATCTGTTAGGCTGTGTGTCATAATAAATAAATAAATAAGTTGTATCTGAAGCATATATTCTGAAAAAAAAAACCAGGTTTTTAAAATCGGATTGTTAGAATTGAAGTAAAAACAGATCGGCTTAAAACAGATGCGTACAGACAGATGGACAAAATTTTTTAAATAGAAAGTTATGACATCAACACATAACGAAAAAATAGTTTTTTGAAATAGGAAGGATAGAACTGAATTTGGAAGACTGGCGCACAGACAGGACATCTCCTCGATGCCAATCAATACTTTTCCATTTTTCAATTGAAATTCCAATGGAAATTTTGAGAATTTTGTCTTCATGTGTTCATTCATCATCCAGCGTGTTAATTATAGTTTTATACAATGTATATAAGCAAACTTGGCCAGTGTGGCCTTAGTGAGATGTTTATATAAATAGACAACCTGCCAACTCTCCATATTTAACTACCATTTTCCGAATCAATAAGAGAAAGTTTTATGTTTCCCCAGGCGATTAGGCATTTGCCCTAGCATGTGCGATAGGCCCCAGGTTCGGGTCCGGGCATTGCCAAAATAACTGCCGACCTATAAACGGCCCGTGCAACCAAAATGTCCGACTAATAACATCCCGTTTAGAGGAAGTACACCTTAAATATCCTTCAAGGTCCTAACGCTGCGTACGATGTCGCCCTTAACGGTTGGGTTGGGTGCCTACTCAAGTGTCGGTTCGTCATTTGACTGTGGTTCTAAAACACGACGCCCATCGTCAATAGCCCTCTTGTTGCGACGATGATTCAAACTATACTGAACTAAAGTTTCCCCTATAGAAAATTTAACCGTCAATTGGTAATTGGTAAATATCGGCTATTGTCGGGGTTCAAGGATAGATGAGTTTTATTTTAAAATCGTTATAAAAATTATTTTTAAAAGTACGTATTTATAAAGTCGTAAACTCGGGTGTAGACGATTCATTGTTTTGGCACGAAATTATTTGTGCATCCTTTTAGTCTTTTGACAATTAACATTTTTGCTAAGCCTAGTTAAGTTTCATAATATTAAAATTTAATCAATCTATATCTTAAATTTTAAATATAATCTTAGGAGAGTAAGGAATTTTCTAAATAATCTTCAAAGGAGCAAATATATCTTACAAGATATATATCCAACTTCTGCAATGCTTCTTATATCAAATTTTAATAATTGTTTACCTAGAAAATAAACATAAATGCTATTTTATTTAAAAACAATTTAACACTTTATGCAATGAATTGCGATAAAATATTACTTATTTGTCTTTGCCTAGGTTAAATTTAATTGTGCAATAAATAATAATCTATTCCGATAATTTTTTGTTGGAATATAAAATGCACTTTATGAGGAATTTATTTTGGTTTTTACTCCTTTCCATTGATATAAAAACTGAATTGCACTGACCAACAACGAAATTTTATTGACTGATTACGATTTAACACTTTAGTCTTAAATGTTTTGAGGCTGAATATACTACGCAATTAATAAATCCCAACTACCATCTATCTTTCTCTTTAATGAACAATGAAAAATATAACAGCGTTCTTTCAAAATGGGACTTATAAGTACAGTCAAGGCATAACGATTTGGCGTAGGTTTAAATTAAATTTTTCAAAAGAATTTTATTTACCTTTGTAGGCTTTAATGTTCTAAAACCGAACAATTCAATCACAAAGACCACCTTGTCCCGACTTTCTCCAAATAAACAATGAAAAGTAAAACAGTTGCCTTATAAGTACCATCGGATGATAAATGGTTAATTACATAATTGAAAGAACACATAAAGGGTTAATTACATGGTTTTTTAAAAACCAACCACCATCAAGTGAAATTCACTAAAAAACTAAAACTCTGCTTTAAAAAACATAGTCAAAATAGACGTAAATTGAAGAGCTGAGTGGAAGAACGTGCTAAATGACATATTTGAAAAAAAATTGAGATTTTTATGTCAATGAATATATTACTGACTTCTTTAGCTATAAAAAGCTTCCCCTGCTTCCTTATCATATTTTTTACGCTTTACAAGAACCGTTTTCAACAGATTTGAGTGCAAACGAAAAACTTTAAAAGTCTTTTTCTCGTTTTCACCTTTTTTGTCACTTGGCACGTTCTTCCACTAAGCTCTTCAAATTTGACCTTTCTAAAGAAATACAAAACTGGAAACAATATTTTTATTGTTGTGTGGGATTCACGGGGCAAAACAAACGTTCCTAAATTGAAATATTAGGGAAAATTAGCGGAAACCACAAAGTAAAAAAATCTGGCTGTAGCCCTGACAGGATGTATATCTCCGAAATTAGTTTTAAGGCTAATTGTTGCCCCGTGGCTGTTCTTCTAATGTAATTGTGTTTATCCCGACCGATTCATCTGTATTAGGCGAAAAAAGTAACTTTTTAGAGCTAATTGCAACAATGCCAATTCATAAACTAGGGTCGCTCGATAGACAAGACAATCGAGCAACCCTATCCCATAAAACTAGGTCGCATCGATAGACAAGACAATCCGATCAACCCTATCATTAAACTAGGGTCGCTTCGATTAGACAAGACAATCGAGAACCCTATCATAAAACTTGGGGTCGCTCGATAGACAAGACAATCGAGCAACCCTATCATAAACTAGCCCGTAAGAAAAGGGACATAAAAGTAAAATTTCTCATTTTGCGGAAGTATTGTATCAAATAAAAAGAAATAAAATGTTTAGAATAGATTATTACACTCCTTGCCAGCCAAAGTTGGGTAAATAGAAATATGCTATGGAGAAGATCCTTCCGCGGATGTAAAGAGTTTCATAAACTATTTGTAAATCCATCCAGAAAACATATTTAAAACATTAATTTCATTTAAGGTCTAACAGATTTGAATATTATGAGAAAATTTCGCAAATTTATTATTTAAAGTGTTGCATTTCTCTTATAGCAAAATAGAAGCACACGAAAAAGCTTTATCTCGCTTGCTATAAGTATAGTCCGCCGCCTGTCAGTGTTCTGTCATACTCAATTTCTTAGGAGTTGTCACACTAAACTGCTGCATGGGTTATTGGTAAAAGGATGATTATACACTGCGATGCAAAAGTTTAGACAATGACTTCATTTAGCTGTAAAATTTAGAATTGTGATAGTAGAATTACAAAAGCCCCCTAACATTATATTCAAACATAACATATTTTGAAATGTTTATAATTGAACACATACAATTGATTTGCTTATAGCAATAATTTTTTTCATAAAACAAAAATTTTGATTTATGGATTCAAAAGTTTAGACACAAATTACGAGATTTGTGCTTTTAAAGTAGTTAAATGGCCAAAGGGTTTTATCGTAATTGTTTATTGCTGAATTTGTTATTTTTTCATAAAGACACAAATTTAAAAAAAAACACTTCTATATCCGGAAAACTAAGACGGAATTAATAACAATATTGGTTCTTATTTTACGTAAAATCTGACAAAATAGCCACTTTATTCAAATCCATTATTTTCTCTTCACTTGACCAATAGGTTGAAAATTCAGGCTCATACATTAAGGTTCAAACATCAATTAGAAAGGAGGGAGCGGCTATAACCTGTAGGGGAGAACTGTTACACCTCCATTTTAATTGCAGGTGTTGTCAACCACCGTAACTGGATCTTTGATGGAAATGAAGTTACAGTTAATGGACCAGGCGTGGTGGAAAAACAAACCAAAACCTTTTCCGGACTGTTAGACATGTTAACAAGGATGCAGGGTCAGCTGGGGCATAAATAAATTAGAGCTGGAAGAGTTGGCAACCGACGCGGTGGATAATCCCGAAACTATCAAATGAAAAAAAACTCGAAATGTAGAAATAAACAAGACTTAACAGACTGCACTTAAGGGTAATTAAGGTCGTACGGTTCTGTTATTATAGCTTCAATGAGACGTTCGAAACGACAAAAATAAATTTTTTTCTTTAAAGTAAAAATTCAGTAAGTTGAGTCAACGTCTCGGGAGATATTCTAGTTGACTTCTGGAAATATTAAATATTCTGACGATGTATCATAGAATTATTTTTTATGCGCTGTTAAGAGTTGAAAAAAGTTTATTGAAATAAGAACAAGTCATTTAATTGTTGTTGAAAATGTATATCGTTTGATTGTTAATTAATTGGAATCACATCACAAAAGTGTCGATTAAAAATCCGAACAACAAAAATCCTTCTTATACAACGGAATCTGCAGAACTTTATGGCAATACAAGAAGTTGCTTACCTCAAGGATAAATTGATTTACTGAAAAAGACATCGAATACTTTTTCGTTGAATCAATGTTAAAAGAACTTTTGTCATATGTTTAAAATACATTTTATGGAAAATGAACTTTGAATGAAATGAAACTTTTTTACCGATTTTTGGGATTTGCGATATCTTTGACTTTTGAAATGAGCAAACAGGGTTTTTTGCTAGAGAATTTCTCATTCAAATATAATTTATGCAAATTTATCTTTATATGCATTTTTTTTTTAGTTATACAATATTTCAATAGTTAGTGTCTAATAAAGTTCAACAACTAAAATAGTCTCCATTTCTGTTATTTTAATATTCACAGATATTATTAGAACAGACAGGCAGATGAAAAATATGGAGTCAGGTGTCATATCTTTCTAACAAAAAAAAATTATACGGACGAAAATCGAGGACGAAAACTGTGCCGGACGATGAATAGAATGTACATAGACGTTCCGACAAAAAATCTATATTCCTGATACATATCCCATAAACCCTATAATCAACGAATGAAAAATCGGTTGGTTAGATCTGAAATTCAACAATAGACCGTGGATAAAAGTTTATAAATATTTGGCCCCTTGATATCATAACTTTCATACAAAAAATGGGTTATATTTTTTTTAATTGGTAAGTGAAGGAAAGCATTCAATTATTTCGTAACGATTTTGGATGGATTTAACACTTTGCCTAAGAGCTACACGAGGGCTATTGGCAATAACTGATTATTGGGAAAACACCATTTAAAATAATTTTGCATGTTAGCGGAACATAGTTGTAGTAGAAACAAATATACGGAATCGTAGAATCTACAAAAAATACCCGAATATAATTAAAAATGCCTACTTCATTATTTAAAGAAAATTATCTTGCAATATAAAACTATTATTTGAAATATGCGACATTTCAATTAACACCGTAACATTCGCTTTCACAGCAGTAAAACAACCAGCGACCTTGGCTGCACACTCCTTGGAAAGTAATAAAGGAATTAATTTAAATCATAACACACATAATAACAATTAAAATTCCAGAGGGGAAAACTAGAGTACACTGCCGTCCTACAATTAGCTTTTACATTAGCCGCAGTAGAAAGACAAAGAAAAAAAAAAAAAAAAAAAAACAAACAAGAAAAAAAGGACAAAGTAAACCGTTTTAGAATAGTTTTACAAACCAAGCGCGGGGAGTTTATAAAGGTCGCGCGTTTTCCTTCAACATAAGTGTCTCAATGAGTGGGAATATTAAAAGGTGCAATATAATTTACATTACTAACCTCCCACATAAGCATGGAAGGGGAACAGGGGGAAATGATAAATTGACCACTGCGACTTATGTAAAAATCTTATGTGTAATTTAGCAGAATAAAGAACAGATGTCTAAAGTTATGCGTTTAACAAAAAACTGGGCGCCGTTTTTTCCCCCTACTAATTTACACTGATATATATTCATTATAAGATATATGTGGGTTGGGTTAGTTTAATAATTATATTTACGTCTTAATTTAACTTATGCATCAATTTAATTAATTAAATCCACATTTATTACGTTCAAAAATATGAAAAAGTCCTTAATTAAAATCAAAATCTAAACATCGTTCTTGAAAAAAATTTAATTCCTTTACAATTTAGGTAGACTAACTTATAACCTTGAATTCGAAATTTATAATTAGCTTTTATAGAAACAATTAATATTTTTAAACTCAAAAAGCATCATTTGAAGAATTCAAAATATATGATCGGGTCATTCTCTTGGTTTAAAATCATCATCAATATTATTTCACTTTTATTGTGTAAAAAAGGATAACGCTTTTTTATATCAATAACTTAAAATTCCTAAATCTTGTGATCATGTAGTCTAAAAAAAAATTGGATTATAAAACAATCAAATATTATTTCACATTTTATTAGTAAAACGGATAACGCTAATTTATTATATACAATAACTAAAATCCTAAATCTGTTATATGTTAGTTAAAAAAAATCATCACATATGAATTTTGGAAATTCATATTCCAATTAATTAACAACTTCTTGAAAATAAAAATAGGGGGGGGGAAGCTTTAAAACCTGATATATGTTAAATTAAATATTTGTAATAAAAACAAGAAGTTCTGAAAGAATTGGCTACTTTGCTGCTCACTCTAATATACTCCACGGAAATTCTTATAGTACCGGGATACTCAGATGTTTGTATATGTATGTACCTCTCTAATAAAAAAAAATATTACAAAATGGCAACTGTTAGATCGCGTGGACAATACAGAGCATCGAATGTAATAGATGGGCAAGACGGACAGAATTACGCGTGCTGTAACAAGTTATGAACAACAATTTATATTTGTCGTGGCGTCATTACTCTTATAACAGAAAAAAACAAATTCGAAGATCCGGAAGGTTTAAAACGGAATGTTACAGACAGACAGGCGGAAAATCTTATACTATCTCCTTCGAATTAAAAAAAAAAAGGAAATAGAGGCTAAAAAAAACTA